>APFE030769234.1:117635-238014 GCA_000404065.3 Pinus taeda | reverse complement strand
GAACATGCGCCGAAGAGATCTTAGTCCATCAGTAGATTCACCTTATTTAGATCTAGACTAGATCTAACCCTCATAAGATATTCAACCAAAAAACATGCCTAAGCCAAATGATCTCCTTTGCTTTATATAGGCAAACTCTTCCTCAAATCAAGGATCATGGGGCTCAATAATAATAATAATAAAATAAACAATACCATAGGCCAAAACCATGATAACACAATACCGTTGGCTAAATACCATGAGAAACCCCACATGTGGGCGCTTAACTGCCTTGAAGTGTGTGCACTGGGGTATGCATCCCATGAATGGGTAACCCGCGTATTTAGACGCGGTCCCTGCACAGTATACCTGCGGGTACGCACCTCCTGAACTGTTCTCCTGCATACTTCTTTATTTTTATCAAAATGAGAGCCATGCCATGGGTGTTGCCATCAAGTACAACATCTGAAACATCATACCAGAACCATAATGCCAACAAGTGGCTACTTGGCCCAGGAAATTGCGCAAATATGTCCTTGGGACAACATTCCTTCCCGGTTGCACATTGCACAATCCCAGCAGCCAATTGCCCAAATGGATTGTGAATTTTTCAAATCTAGTAGCCAGCCCAGCCTCCTGGACAACCCAAACTACCTTTTGTGTAGTTCCGGCAGCCAGTCACCCAGCCTCCCAGTGAAATTTGCACAATCTTGCTCATCAGTTTCCTAGGTATGTGTTGTGTCCTTCCCCAGATTTGCTCTATTTTCACTGACATATTTCTTGTCATGCATGCTGCTTATTTCCAGATATTTTAGGTGTTCATTTGTCTCAATGGCTTCCAAGAGAATAGGATTTCAAGACACTGATGGTATGGCAACTAGAGCAGTAGCTGTCCTCTAGTTTGTTGATCTATGAAGATATGAAGTTGTATCTAGACAAGGACATCAAACTGAAGTGGAAAGAGGTGAATGAGACATTCACAAGTACTTTTTGGGAAGACCATCAGGTGTACATGAACATTCATAAGTTCGGCTTGTACTAGATTGCATGCAAATACCCCGCGTTCCCATGTGTGGACATGATTCACTAGATCATCTCTCACACTGACCCCAAGATAATGACCTTGAGAAGTGTCAGTGGGACGAAGCTTGCAACCTTCTAGGCATGATATTACGATGAGATGTATCAGATGACCGAGCCCATGACTATCATGACTCCCTCGTTCAGCTTGCCCAACAGCAGAGGCCACTCCAGAGACATTCTGAAGGATTGGGTAAAGGAGCCAGCTCGTTTTAGGATGACACCCAATCAGGTTTATAAGACGAACATATTGAGGAAGGCATACCAATACTTGGTCATATTTTCATGTCGACTGAGTGGCCAAGCGAGCATTGAGACCTTCCCTCAGAGTTGGGTGGTTGCGTTGGACCAACTGGCTAGAGAAGGAAGACCATGCAACTGGTCCGGCATATTGGCTCATCAGCTGAAGGAGCAAGTCACGAAGGCTCGACAATCACCTAAAGGCATGCATGAGGAAATTTACATGTCCACCTACATTCTATATGGAGTTTGTGCCCGACATGAGTTCTCGGGCTTAGAGTGGGCATGGTCATCAGTGGAGACTGTTGTGAACACGTATTTCAAGTTATTGTCCGAGTGCAGCTTTAGAGGAGTGATCATACGATTGTCTAACCATTTTGTCACCCCAGTGTACAGGTTTATATTCGAACAGGATCCACCCTGCATGTCAGAAGAAGCGATGAAGGCATTATTAGGCATTGCAGATTGGTATGCCTCACCATCAGGCACGTTCATCCGAGTGTTCAATGCAGAAAAGCCTCTGCATGTTCTACCAAAGTTTTCTTTGGACATGCTTATCATGCAGGAAGTAGCATATTATAGCTCAATAGGATTGACAGCTAGGCTGTAGCAGAAGAAGAAGGAACCTTGGCCCACTCTTCCATTGCAAATTGGGTTATACGAGATCTGAAGCATCAAGAAAGTGGATGTCGAAGCTGAACAGATGAAAAGTACCCATTCGACCTCTGAAGCTTCAACCTGTATGACCCACATTGCATTGTGAAGGATCATTGCATGAGAGTTCAATTCAATTGGATCCATGGGGCATTTCGTTGGGCCGAGGAAGACTCATGGAGGTATTGCTACAATTCCTCTAGACCCAATGAACAGGTCAGTTATTTCGCAGAGTGGTTAGCACAATAGCATGAAGCAGCATCACGGAGAGCACAAGAAGTAGCAGCACAAGTAGTAGTAGAGGCAGTAGAGCCAAGCATACTTGTGCGCGACAAAGGGAAGAGGAAGATTTTTGACCACATGGAGGAGGAGAAAAGCTACAAGTTTTGAGTAGATCCACTTGTAAAACAAGCAGCTATGGCTATTTAGGAGAAGGGGCAGCGGCGCGACAAGTGAATCACGCAAAGGCAAAGGGGTAAGAAGAGAATGGAAGAAGCAGAGGAGTTGCATGAGCTGAGGGAGCAATTCCGGAAAGAATAAGAGTTGTGCCAAGAGGAGCAAGAAGCGTAGCAGTAGCATACTCAGCAGAGGGCGCATCATGTGCAGACAGATGAAGCAGCACCTATACAAGTAGTTGATTCATCTGAACATCTAGCATCAGGCGAACAGGGTGAACCATTGCAAGGGCAAGACTTTTCTCATGAGATAGAATAGACTCTTGAACAGTTGGATGCAAACATGGAGTAGTAGGAGCTGGAACAGGATACCGACCTCATGCCTCACCACAAAGAGGTCGACTCACTCGCTTCATTGCATCTCGATGATGAGCAAGTCTCGAATGACCAAGGAGGCACTGAGATCCTTGGTGGTCAACCAAAAGCAGAGATGAACAACATCTCCTTTGACAAATCTCATCACAGAGTTGTGCAGTCTCAAAGAGTGCCGAATCCGGAGAACCAAACATCTCCTGCACAATTTGAAGAGAAAGTGATCGTGACTGATGTACACAAGCATCCAACTGCGTTGGCCGATGCAACTAGAGTATATTCTGAAGACACTAGCTCAAGTGTTCGTTTTCTCATAGCTGAGAATGAGCGAATGGCGAAGGAACTACAGATGGCCAAGCAGGGAGGAGACTTGGTGACAATGTCCACCTGGGCTGAACTGAAGAAGGCAATACTAGATGAAGTATTGTCCTTGGACACAGTTATGTGAACATTGTACTCCAAGTTTGGTATCGTGCATCAAGCAGTCGTTCATCTCCATGGGTGGCAGCAACGATGTGCAAGAAGAGTATGCATCTTAAAGAACATACATACTTTTGTTGATAACATGCAAGAATGGACGATGAATTACAAGGGAGCCCCGCTTCACTTGCCAAAGATGATGAAGGCCAATGTGGTCGAGTTGCAAGCATGTATCCGGAGTCATATCTGGAACTATGAAGGCCTACCGCAACTCATCACTAACATATAGGCTTCCCATGCACAAGTATTCAAAAGCATGGAGGTTATAGTGCACACTCATGTGATCCCATCACTTGGGACCCTCACCCAGGCGAAGACCAAGAAGCGGGTCCAACAAGAGCTTGACTCGTACTTCGACGAGTTGATGCACACCGCCACCAACCCAGACTTGCCTATCAGTGCAAACATCATGTGCAAGTATGTTGTTGGTCCGGCCACACTAAAAACAATGATGTGCATGCTCATAGACGAGTTGGACATAGGAGCCCAAGCAGTGTACCCAGATGTTATGGAGGCAAGCTTCAGGTTTCAAATGGATGTCACAGCAAAACACAGAGACACTTTCAAGGACTACCAATCTTGGCATCAATATGGCACTATTGATCAGCATGAGGATGTCGAGCAGTTGGACTTCTATGGTTTTCTAAGTCCGAATGATGTCTAGTTTGGCTTGTCCAAGCCATTGTTCACATGGGTACATGTGCATTGTAATGCTAAGTCATGTCAAGTGTAAGTCAAGTGTCAAGAGTGGATGTAACAGTTGTAGAGTAGGTGAAGAGTCATGAGGGTAGTTGAATGGTCACAAAGGGGAATGTCAAGGGTCACCCCACCCTTTGCTATAAATAATCCCTCATAACTCATTGTAAAGGCTTTTGATCAGCCAAGCTTCTACTAAGGCTATTTTGAAGAAGGCTTGGAAAGTATTGTAATGCGCCTTGGCTTCTCCACTGCACGGAGCTAGTGTATCTCTTTGGAGGAGCAAGCAGATGTGGTTGTAACGTTCCATTGTTCAGGCCAGCAGGTTTACATGGATGTATTGTATGATTGTGAGTTACACTTCTTTATATAATAAGAGCCAACACATTTTCATGCATATGTTTTTATTGTAGTTGGACTGCTCCGGTTGATTTAATGATATGTGTTGTTTAACTTATATACTTGTGTATGAACTAATTCACATGCAATTATATGAATCTTGTTGTTAATGTGTTGCATATGTTTTTAATGTTGTCACCGTCCATGTCAACTACTCTACCGAACATCAGATAGAGCTTTCACTTGAACCTTGGTATAACAACCGTCACACTCGTCTCGGACTAATTCGTGAGTGTTGTACGTGTTATCTTACCTTGTATGACGTGACTGTCGCATCTGAGTGGACTGCTCTGCCGGAAGTTGTGCATGTCCTTTGGGTTGTGTGTTCCTAGCCGAGTTGGGACTGATCCCTTTCAACCTAGAACTCACCTTCACCTCCTTCCCCTTTCGAAGTGTTGGAACCTCTCATACACCTTCCTTGACTGACTACATCAGTCACACCCTTGCTGTTGACAGGGTTATTCTACTTGCCTCTGTGTGACATTGTGATCAAGGCATTACCTTACGACCCACTGCTAGGACTCCTACACCAAGCGGTCTGAGGTCTAATTGGGACTTCTTACTGGGGAGATCCCCTTGACATGTTGGCGGGTCCAGCACCGTCAACAGGATGCAGTGTTGATAGTGGCAGTGTCAGCAATGGTACAGTTGCAGCAATAGTGCAATAGTTGGTGGATATCATGTCAAACATTAGCAGCATAGAGGATGATATTATCAAGTCAGGGTGATGCTTTAGTGGGAGGTATTGCTAGAGCACATTCCTTGCTAAGAGGGAGTGTTGATTTTTGGTAGCATCTGATGTGCTCTAAGTCTCAAATTTTGTGGGGAGGCTTGGGCACATGTATTCCAAAGAACCCATAAATTGTTTTGGGAAATTCCACTTGAAGATAGTTTTATTAAAATAATTAATGGGTATTAATCTAACTGTGGGTGTAACTTCTAGAAGAAGATGAGGATCAAGCAGAAATGATCTTAGCCATTAATAAGCTTCTAATCTAGGTTGCTGAATGTCAATGAGAAGATTATTTAAGGAAGATTAAGGGTCATTTGGAAGACAAACAGAGAGTTGATCAGTCAGATCGAATTGTTGGAGCTAAAGGCAGCACGATGATTTGTAGTGATCACGCAAGGAGGGGTAGAGGGAGTTTTTGCTGGAGGATCTTCTCCAGAGCCAAGAATACCCAGCAGAGATGTAGAGAGACACATAGAGGAGGCAGTGCAGAGGGCAGAGAGGGCGATGTAGATCCGGGAAAGGCTCACACAGGCCCCATGTAGAGAAACGCAGAGGCCTCCAGAACAAAAGTCTGAGTTTGCTGAGGAGGACGACGTTTGTGAGCTGGGAGGGCTAGAAAAGGATCCTTAGGGAAAATTAAATCCTAGTTGAGCTAACGCATGGCCTTAGAGGCTTACGCAGGCTCAACAGGGGCAATGCAGAAGTAGCTGGGAACTCATTGGTTCATTTGTCGAATCAGCTGGGACTTGCAGTGTAGAGTGAGGTAATCTCACTAATTTCTTTTGCCAAGTGATATTCTATGTAACTTGATTTCCAAGAAGGCATCCAATGGTTTTATTCAAAAATAATTCAGCTTAATAATAAAAACCCTCGGATCTGTCGCACTGGTTTTCCCGCATTGGGTTTTTCCGGGGAATTTGTCCAAAAAAAATTGTGTCATTTGTGTTGTATCTTTCTCTATTGTTCAATTTCTTGTTTCGACATATTATTTAATTGGTGTAGGCTACAGTGTATGTATTTTGATGTTTGTCGTAGGAAATTGCAAATAGCTTGTTCATGTAAATCTAACAAGTAGGATAAATATCATTAGTTGTTGCAGTAGGGATTATGGGTTTAGGAATTTTGACAAGTTTGACCAACGAAGATCAAGCTACATTGGTGAAGTTTTGTTGTTGTTTTGCCCAATGTTGACTTTCTGGTTAGGGCAAGTTTGACTGCAATTGACTGCAGAATTTTACAAGGTTGATTTGACTATGTATTTGGCAAGTGAATTGGATTTTGTACTCTCTCTCTCTGTGTGTGCTGAACTATTGAATAATAATAAGAAGATTTGGTCAAAGAGTTTTCTCCATTTTGCTTTTTCCCTGACATTCACCAAATCTGGTGTCCTCTTGTCTTGCCTTGTCTTTTGCATATGTTTTTTATGTTCTATATGCATTTACTGTCAATGTGATTTCTACTTAAAATTATTGGAAATTGTCACTGGGCTACTAAAGGAACATTTAAGTAAATTGTGCTAAGCATAGAACATACCATTGTTATCTAAAATTAACAAATATCCACGACAAATTACGGATAATAAATTAAACGCTATGAAGTTGGAAGTAAAAATTTGAGAAAGAGTTCAAAAATAGAGGGAACAAACAAGAACTTGTGGAGATTAATCTCGAACTTGATTCAATTTCTTCCCCATCAAATTTGGGTTACTTATCTACTGAACTAAAACAAAATTCTTTGGAACTGGAAGCTAGAAAGAGAAAGATTTTAGCACAACAAGAAGAAGAATGGGGGCTCAAGAGCCATGCCATTAGGATTGCTGAAGGAGATAACAATACAAAATTCTTCCATAAATTTTCCTCTAAGAGATGTAGGGATAATACTACTTGAGACTTGGAAGACGAAGTGGGTAGACATATATATAAGCTAAAGTATCTACATAAGTAGGTTGTTAGATATTTTGGGAATTCCTACAAGGATAGAGAAGGGGTGGACATCGATGCACAATTAGGGGTCATCAACAATTTCCCACTAATGTTTTTCGAGGAAGACAACAGGGTCATTAGGAGGTTAATCACATTCGAAGAAGTTGAAGCAACACTTAAGTATTTTGTTAGGGAAAAAAGACCAAGTTCAGATGGGTTAACCATGGACTTATTTATACATTTTTTGGATATCATGAGGTCAGATATGCTACACATGATTGAAGAATCGAGGGTCACTTGAAAAAAAATTGGTGCCTTAACTTACACTTTTATTTCATTGATTCCAAAATTTTCAAAAGTCGCTTTTTAAGGATTATTTCCCTATCCCACTGTGAAATATTGCTTACAAGTTGGTGTCTAATGTTATTGCTTCCAGGATAAAATATTTTCTTTTAAAACACATTTCACTTAAACAAATTAGGTTTTTAAAACATCGCCCAATTCATGATGCAGTGACATTTACACATGAATCCATACATTCAATTAAGACGAATAAGAAGGAGGAAATATTACTAAAACTTGACTCGATTAAAGCATATGACATCATCGACTAGTGTTTGCTAATGATGGTTTTACAGAAAATTGGTCTTTCAATGGAGATTGTAGATTGGATAATGGCGTGCATCACTTTTGTGAACTATGTGGTCCTGATAAATTTAGTGCCTTCAAGTTTCTTCAAGGATTCGAGAGGATTGAGGCGAGGATTATCTTTATATTCCCTATTATTTTTCCTGATAATAGAAGAACTTAGCAGAATGATCATTAAGTCAAGAAATAGGGAAAACTTTGTGGGTATTAAAATCACCAAAAAATGTTCCATTGCACACCTTATGTTCATGGGTGATATTTTAATTTTTGGACATGTCTTCTAATGGAATGGAAATATATGCATCATACTATTTCCACTTTTTGTGTTTCCACGAGCCTTATTATGAGCATCATGAAATCAATGATTATTGATGTGACCATGAAACAAGACGACAATCTAGAGATAGTTGATTTATTTGTTGTTGGTGTGGTTTATTTGGACAAGGGTTTTAAATGTCTTGGTTTTCACTTGAAACCAAATAATTATGGAATTAGAGATTGGTCTTGGTTGATATATAAATTTGAGAAACAACTATCCATTTGGTCCCTACAAGTGGCTCATTATTGGAGGAAGACTAATTTTGGCACAATCTGTTCTAGAAATTTTGTCAATACACTGGATACACCTCTACTTGATTCCTAAACATATCATGAAACAAATTAATTCACTATTCTCAAACTTCATATGGCCTAGTGCGAAAGATGTCCATAAGATACATTTAGCTCGATTGGAGGAAATAACAATGAGGAAGGAGGATTGGGGTTAGGGTTTAAAAAACATTGAAAATTTTGGTTTATCTTTGGCAGTGAAGAGCTTATGGCGCACCTTATTTGGGGATGGCATATGGCATAAAATAATTATGGAAAAATATTTTAAAAGGCATTCAGTTCAATATTGGATCAACTTTGGATCTCAGCTCCTTGCAAATTATCATATATATGGAATAGTTTTATGAAGGTAAAGCATTGGTTGCTCAGAAACTTGAAATGGAAGATTTGGTTAGGTACATCGATGGAGGTTGGCTTAGATCCTACCAAAGGATTCTCAAATAATCATTCTCTGCCATACTCTCTCATCGGGTTCATCCATGACAAAGGGATGTATTTTTGGGATGTATTTTCTACATCGGATTAAGATTGACGTTGATCCAATATTTCATTATCTTACCTAGACATGCTCGAGAGATTTGGAGTTAATTGACTAATTAGCTGAGACTTGGGACAGGTATTTCATTAACTTATATTTGGCTAGTATCTCTTTGAATAAAAAGGAAGACCCATTTACTTGGGAAAGAAATGTATTTCAGGGGCACATTTCTGTTAAGAAGGCCTATATGTATATTTCTCAATCTCATTAGAAGGATGAGGAAAGGTGGTGGTTTAGAAAGGTCTAGAAATGGAACTTTCCTCTAAAACTTAAATGTTTTGGGTGGTTGGTTTGGAAGAATAAGATATTAACTTGGGGAAATTTATGCAAGAGAGGACTTAAAGGTGTTGACAGATGTGGCATGTGCATGGTTGATAATGAGGACGTATCACACCTATTCCTCACTTATCCTTTTGCATCTTCCATTTGGAGTGGTGTTCTACAAACTTTAAATGCCTTTGCTAGTTGAATACAACATTAGTGGAAGTTTGTCTAAAAGAATCGAAGAAGGATTATAAAACTTATGTTTTATATCTTCTAGAGGATTTCGAGTAGCACAAATGCACTAATTTTTTAAAACACCCCACTAGATATCAATAGAATTTTCTTAAATATGTGCATATTGTAATGAGATAGGGTCAGTAGATGAGAAAACACAGAGATCCATTCAACTATTGGAACTCAAGGAGAGATATCTAGTGGGTTTCTTTGATAGTGTTGCTAAACATAATATATGTGGCAACGGGGCATACATTGTCCTTCAATCTGGGCAGGTTTATCATTTCTTCTATAATAGCGATATAGGTACAAATACAAGGCATAGATTATTGCACTTTAGGGAGTCATGTTTTGTGCGAAGAGGTTATCCTTGGAGACCTTATATTTATATGAGGAGTCAAAAGTTGCAATTGACTAAGAAAACGAAAGTGTAACAAACCCCAAAACCATACCCAATTATTCTTTTTTACAAAAACAAGGATAATAGTTTTCTATGGAAACATTAATTTATTGTCTATGTTATTAATTTATTATCTATGTTCTAGTAAGCCTCCAATAATTATTGGACATGAATTCCATACACATTATGAACTTAAATGATGATTCACTATTCTTTTCATAGAACAATCCTTTGGCTAGAGTTTATTCTTTATATTTCATTCACCTATCTTATCATTATGCCTAAAAACCCTGAATGGTTAAGAGATAAGATATGCCTAAAAACCCTCAATGGTGAAGTATTTCTTAAGAAAAAGAGGTTTTATTTTTTATAGGTCTATGTGACTTTGATTATTACTCATGATTAACATTAATATGTTTCTTCCTCATAAGCCTTTAGTACCCCATTATATATAATATATATATATCATATGCAATACTCAAACCTACCTTATTTTAAAACTTGGTTTCACTTACTTTTGTTTGGTTTACGCAACTATCAACTTAGCTCTTTCCTAGTTTATGCACTCAAAATGGTTGTTTACAATTCGAGTGTGTGTATGAAATATATCCTAAGAATAAACTTACACCATCTCAAACTAATAAACTTACACCATCTCAGCATATATTATGCTATCTCATTCGACATTTGGGAAATCATTTATGCATATTTCTTCTAAAGGTCCTTAATATAAGTTTCGCTGTGGTATATTGTAAACCTTATGATTCTATAATTTTCTAAGGATGTGGTGCATAACTCCATGGGAACATGTCTTTCTACCGTGCTGAAACAGTCTAAACCATTCGATAACATCAATGGTTGATATTAATCCCTAAAATATCTATGGTGTGCGATAATCAGGATTTTCTCCTTTTCTCAAAAGGCTATTTCGACCATCGACTTATACATTTGCTCATTCATTTTGTTTCGAACAAAACTCTGATGCTTTGTAACTAAACTTACCTAGCTCCTTAACGTTTCTTTTGGATGTGATTAAAACAAAGAGTCTTAGCCCTACAAGTGTTCTTCCATCAACCTTTGGAACTGTAAATCCTTTGGAACTATATTTCATTTCCAAAAAATAATTTTGTGTTTTCTAATATTTTCTTTACCACTAGTTTTTTCAAAATGTACTCATTATTTTTTTTCTTTCGTGCTTGCAGGTACATTCAAGGGGTTTTCACCTATTTTTGGTTTCATTTTCTAATTTAGATTGTCAGCTATAAATTAAACTTCGAGGGTTTATTTTTGTTTTGTGAATTTTTTCGCCAATGGTGAAGTGACGTTGTTCCCTGCAATTCATTTTTTTTAATAGGTACTCTCTATGATTATCACATAGATTTTGTTGTTGTTTACAAGTTAAATTTCAAGGTTTTAACCCTAGTAACTTTTGTGTAAGCATACTCTATTAAATTTTCATAAGGAAATCAATATTCACATTAATCAAATAAGGTTACAAATAAATATATGAAGTGTTGTTTCAAGATAGGGAAACTATCTTGGACACGCAATTTGTCACACACAAATCTAGGAAACAAAATAGGAACAGACTCCTCTAAATAGAAAGAATCACAACTGAGACAACTAGGAATTACATATTCCAACACACCCCCTTAATGAGTACTTGTCTTGATGTCAATCTGCAAAGTCTAGTTGTGGTCAAACATAACAAAATAATATGTTGATGTCCATATAAAGGAGCAATCATCCATTGGAATGCATGGGTGCCAACCGCTGCAGCCAACAGTGTACTAGGATGCCCTTCGCGTACATGGTTATGTCAACCATTATAACTACATAAATGTACCTGTACCGGCAAATCCCCCTCCAATATCATCATCATGGCTTTTATCGGATTACCCGTAACTGTGCTTTGGGTTTTATCGGATCACCCTCAACCATGCCACCGAGGGCTCTTAGCCACCAAGGCTCAACACAGCCACGAAGGCTCAACTCAACCATGAAGGCTCTCTAGTCACTCTAAACCACAAATCTGCCACTAAGACACTCCAGCCACTCTGAGCGACAAACCTGACACTAGGGCACTCCAGCCACTCTGTGTTGCAAACCTGCCACTAGTAGGCACTCCAGCCACTAAGGCTCACCAAAGACCCGACTCAACCAGGCAAAGGGTTTTCTCGGCTAACCATAAATCATGCCTATAGGAATCCATGTCAACTTCGCTCTCACATGTGATTTCCGGCTTACCACAAACTGACACTGCAAGTACAAAGTGGTTTTAAGATTACCACAAACTTTATTGGGGTACATATGCCTCATCGAGGTTACATTACACACTCCAACTCTTGGAGTTACTAGGTACATACTTTCCAAAGACCACTACAAAACATCCTAGACTTGCTTACAATTAAAATGTGTGACCCATAATACCACATGCTAGTGAGTCTATCCCACACACTCATGCAAACTTTAACTTAATTGTCCATCATCCCAAATTTTCACTTGTCTTACAAAAATCAATATTTGCAGCACTTCAACCTTGACCACCGAGCCCCTTTGGTCTCTTCTTTCACGATTTGTTAGAGTAGATAATTCTAACAAAACTACTGCATTGAGTTAACTAGGCTGAATGCTTCTAATCACAAAACATTTATAAATACCACATTAATTATTTTTCATTCGAGTTTTTTTTAGACTGCAATTCTAACAGATTTCACTTTTACATTGAGTTGATCGGCTCAATGTTTACCTTTCCACGCTCCAATTATGTCAAATTGACCCGAAGAGAAAGAAGAAGGTGGTAAACCTACAGTTGCATGACAAGACACTATCCAGATCTCTCTGATCTGAGCAGCAAATCGCCCCCACAACCTTTTCCTCATGCCTCGGAAATGTGTTTCCTTCACAATTGACGAGGGCTCCTGCTCACAGGCTCCTATTTCCCGCTCCATTTCCATTCTCGCCATCTGCATAGTGTGCACTTCCATGGCATTGTGGCTTACATTTGCACACATCTCATCCCCTCACGCTAGTTGGTCATATCATCCACAGTTCGGTAGCGCGCAGCAGGCACAACTAAACCTAGAAAAGTGTAAGAGCCAAGAACATATGCAAAGAAAACAGTAAGAGATTTATCAAACAGTAAAGGATTTATCAGGGACCTGTAAAAAATTTCCTTAAATTTGACAAAAGAAATTAACAGAACTGTTGAGGTACTTACCTGTGCCGCTGCGGTTGAATAAGTTGTGTCCCTGCCGTTGAATATGCCTCCAGTTGTGCTGCTAGCATTACCAAATGACCGAATCCACCCATCCAAACTGAGCAGAACCCGGTTGCTCAATCCAGTAAGCTTCTTAACAGAAGCCGACTGTTCCCCCGTGCCCAGAACCTTAGAACAATTCAAGTTCTTCCTATGGTTAATTTCCTCAGATGATGTTCCTCCTCTTTCATATTTTCTTCCCCTGTTCTTTCCCTTCCTTCTGTCCCCCCTCCATAACCTTCTGCTCCGTGGTTTTATCAGGTTTCTTGGCAGTGGCCGCCCTTCCATCATCAGCCCACCGCTTAATCTCCGGGTGACACCTTCCATGTCCCACCTCCTCTATCACTGGTATGGTCACGTATATAAGTAATTCAAATTTAATTAAGGATATCACTTTATGATTTATTAAAATATTATTAAGATTATAACTTTATATTAATTTCTTATATATATATATATATATTATATATATAATATATATATATATATATATATATATATATATATATATATATATCATTTTTGTTAATTAATATAATTTATTTTTATTAAGAGATAGGTCATTACATACACTCCCCCTTAAGAAAACTTCGTCCCAAAGTTAGGGTATTATCTTATCTAATTACTTATGATGGCAATTAGTACATTCTTCTTAGGATTGTAGACCGAGGCTTAAAATTCTTATTTTAGTATAAGGAGACTATAAAATTAGTGTTTTAGGTTTACGATTTTAATGGTCATGCCTTGCCCTATCCAGGTTCCCAAGCTATTCTAAAATCATCCTATCCTTCCTAATCTCTTCCGCTCCCATCCTATCCGTCCTCTACTGAAGTATGCCATGGCGTCAATTTTGCTGACCTAACCATTCATAAACTCTAAGGTGACAGTGTCGGTTATACCGACCTGATTCCCAGTAGGCATCCGGCAGTCATCATCACACGTCTAGGGGAGCGTAATTCCATGACTCCAGGGTTCGGAGGATAAACGGTGGGCAACACCTCCACCCCTCCTAGTAGAATTAGGGTTAATACCCTATCATAGAATATCTTTGAGCTTTAATTGTTTTGAGGTTCTATCATCACATGGTCATTATGGTAACTGTTTATTATCTGCAATCATACACTTATCCATGCATTCGTAAAATGTGCATTAGCATATTCAAAATAACTCATGTATAATTCACATATGTCAACTACAGTATAACATATTTTTCCATATTCTATGCATGTCATTGACTTTCATTTAAAATGTAATTATTCCTTGATTTCTATTCCACTGATCATATTGACATGTATAAATAAAACAGATTTATAATATCTTAATTCTTATCAGAAGTAAAATCATTTCACTGTCTTAAACTTTACTTTGACAACTATAATTTAGTAAGATCAACAACATATATCGTTTTAGTATCCATGTACCAGTAGAATTTAAACATATTATGTCACAAAATTTCACGTTTATATATAATCATTCAAAATGGTTCTGAGTCTCTAATTTGCAGTGAAGTAAATATATATTAAACATAGTTTAAATTTCTTCAAAATTGACATAGATTAGGGTATCTTTGAAATATGTCCTCTGTATCTTCCCAAGTAGCTAATCCAGGACTATAATTGTCCCATTGGACCTTAACTTGGTCCATCAGGCGATTCCTGAGCTGTCGAACCCTACGTTCCAGTATACGTAATGGTTCGACCGATACGACTCCCTCGTCCGATACCTGCAATTCCTTCCATTGAAGGTTATGGGATTGATCAGTTATATAATGTCTTAATACAGATACATTAAATACATTATGAATTCTATGTAGGTGAGGTGGCAGGGTAAGACGATAGGCAACAGGTCCAACTCTTTCCACGACTTTAAATGGTCCAATAAATCGGGGTGACAACTTTGTCCCTTTTCTGAATCGAATAGTACTTTTATTTGGTTTGATGTGGATAAAAACCTTATCCCCTACTTCATACTTCCTATCAGTGCTATGAGCATCAGTGTAACTCTTTTGTCTATCATGTGCTTCCTTTAATCGTTGTCCAATTTGTCTTACCTGCTCTTCCATTTCATGGATTAATTCTGGCCCTATTATCACTCAATCTTCTAACCTGTCCCAACTTAACGGTGTTCTGCAAGGTCTGCCATATAATGCTTCAAATGGAGGCATTCCAATCGAACTATGGTAACTATTATTGTATGTGAATTCGACTAAGTGTAAACACTTTTCCCAGTGTGATTGCTGATCCATAACATACATTCTCAACATGTCTTCAAGTACTTGATTTACTCTTTCTATTTGCCCATCAGTCTCAGGATGGTAAGCAGTGCTTAAATTTAGTTGAGTTCCTAAGGTTGACTGCATGTAAGTCCAGAATCTAGAAGTGAATCGCGAATCTCTATCGGATATAATCTTCTTAGATACTCCATGAGATCTGATAACTTCACTTATGAATACTCGAGCTACGTCAGCAACATCATAAGTATCTCTTACGGGAATGAAATGGGCGTTTTTTGTTAATTTATCCACTACTACCAAAATGGCATTGTGTCTTTGAGAAGTAAGAGGTAGCCCAGTGATAAAATCCATAGAAATGATCTCCCATTTAGACATAGGAATGTCGTGAGGTTGTAAGAGACCCGCTGGGTGACAATGATCTGCTTTTACTTGCTGACATTCCAAAAATTTTCCAACAAATTAAGCGATATCATGTTTCATGCCTGACCAGAAGAAGAGTTTCTTGGTATCCGCATACATTTTCCCTACTCTAGGATGTGCACAATATACTGCTCTGTGGGCTTCCCTAAGGATAGTGCCTCGAAGATCCTTATTATCAGGAATATACATCCTTCCATGGAATCGTAAGATTCCATCATTTTCTAATTCATATCCCTCAAATTTAGATTCTTTTGGTTTTTTGCCCTCAAGACTAGATTTCACTTTTAAATACCAGCTATCTTTTATGAGATGTTCCAATACTCGTTTTCTTAAGCCTACTTTAATGGGTATGAGAGAAAATATCTGAAGTCTTCTGCTTAAAGCATCTGCTACCACATTTTCTTTTCCCTTAATGTATGATATTCCAAAGTCATATTCACTTAAGAATTCACTCCATCGCCTTTGTCTGGCATTTAAGTCTCTTTGGGTGAACAAATATTGTAGACTTTGATGGTCGATTTTAAGTGTAAAACTTCGTCCCACTAGATAGTGTCTCCAAATCTTTAAAGCTATCACTACAGCGACTAATTCTAAATCGTGAGTAGCATAGAGTTCTTCATGAGGTTTTAACTTTCTGGAAGCATATGCTATCACTCCTCTATCCTGCATCAACACTGCACCTAGCCCTTGTTTGGATGCATCAGTACATACCGTAAAATATTTGTCCATATCAAGGACTCTTATGATTGGTGCACTAGTGAGTAGTCTTTTGAGTTCAGAGAATGCTTTATTACATTCCTCAGTCCATTCATACTTAACACCTTTACACTGAAGGGTTGTAATCGGATTTGCAATTTTGGAGAATCCCTCCACAAATCTTCGGTAGTAACTAGCTAAACCCATAAAGCTTTGTATCTCATGTGCATTTTTCGGTATTGGCCATTCCATGATCGCTTTTACCTTCTCAGGATCTACTGAAATCCCTTCACCTAATATGATATGACCTAAATAATGAATCTTTTCCTAAAAGAATGAACACTTGGATAGTTTTCCATACAACTGACGTTCTCTAAGGCACGATAATACTATCCGTAAATGATCTTCATGCTCTTTCTTATTCTTGGAATAGATGAGAATATCATCTAAAAAGACTTGTACAAATTGATCAAGATATTCACAGAAAACACTGTTCATAAGATTCATGAATACTGTTGGTGCATTTGTTAATCCAAATGGTACCATAGTAAATTCATAATGTCTAAAACGTGTCTAGAATGCAGCCTTAGAAATATCGTTTTCAGAAATCCTTAGCTGATGATAGCCTGATCGAAGATCAATTTTTGAAAATGCAGCAGCTCCTTTCATTTGATCGAAAAGATCATCGATTCGAGGCATAGGATATTGATTCTTTACTATAGCTCAATTAAAGTCTCGATAATCTATGCATAATCTTAAAGATCCATCTTTTTTCTTCACAAAAATTACAGGAGCGCCCCAAGGTGATATATAGGGCTGAATATGCCCTATATCCAATAGTTCCTTCAATTGAATTTGGAATTCTTAAAGTTCTGGGGCTATCATTCTATAAGGCGTTTTAGAGATCAGTTGGGTACCAGGTTTTAATTCAATAGTGAGATGCAGCTCTCTTACAGGAGGTAATCCTAGTAGTTCTTTTGGAAATACATCCATAAATTTGACTAACACCGGATATTGTCCTAAGGATGGTCCTTTTTCTTCGCTTACTTCTTGAATTACATAAGCCTGACAACCTTTCATTAAACAACGCTTCATTTTCATTGTTGATATGTAGCGTAAAAATACCTTTCTCTTGATTCCTTGAATTTGGATTGCTTCTCCTTCATCATTTATACCTAGAATTATTCTCCCATAACAGTCTACCCAAGCTTGATGAGCTTCTAGCCAATCCATACCTATGATAAGATCATAAGTTCCCAAGGCTGTGACATAAACTTTCAATTTAGTTGTGTAGACCCCTAGGTCAATTTTGCATTGATCCACATTTAAGTCCACAGATTGGAGTTCTCCTGAGGCCATTTCCACCTGTTTGAAATCATTTTGTCTACGAGCTGCCAACCCACATTTGTTTA
The DNA here is from genome assembly GCA_000404065.3 of Pinus taeda. Taxonomy (NCBI): domain Eukaryota; kingdom Viridiplantae; phylum Streptophyta; class Pinopsida; order Pinales; family Pinaceae; genus Pinus; species Pinus taeda. The sequence continues at coordinate 220,351 of APFE030769234.1, read as the reverse complement.
ATGCATATGACGAAATGAAACTATATGTGGCACCAGTATCAAATAAGATTTTGAGTTTTATACCATTGATAATACCTGAAGATTCCACTACAATGGATTGATGCGCTGCTTGGTCGTTGCTGACTACTGCATGAATTCTATGATTACCTTGATTGTTTGATATTGGTTCCTTTCCATTCCTATGCAATATATTTGACGAAGCTTCTGGACAATCACATTGAAAATGTGGTCCCCCACATCCTAACAATTAAGCTGTGTTGATCCTCTTAAATCAGGACGTGAATTTCTAGAGAAAGAGCTTCTTCCTCTCATGTTGATTCCTCTCGAATTTCTTCCTCTACTGGCAATCCTTCGAGATGTCCATGGACTGGTGTTTGATGATTCCACGGCTATAGTGTTTACTTCCATGGGAGATCTTGTTCCTATATTTCTTGGGGTAAACCTGTTTCTGTAAGGTGGCCTCAAGCTACCTCCTCTAAAGAAGTTTCGGGGAGTCTTTCCTGGAAATCCTGATTGTAAAGGTTCTGCTGGCCCTATATCTTTTTTTATTTGAAGGTGCTCTTCTGAATAACGACCACATTCAACCGCCTCAGCTACGGATGATGGTTTCCACATGCTTACTAAGGCTCTGATGTGAAGATTTAACCCAAATATGAAGCATTCAGCTTGACATTCATCAGAATCTAAGTAGTGAATGTATTTTACAAGCTCCATAAACCTTATCTCGTACTCTTCCATTATTTTATTACCCTGTACTAAGGTATGGAAGGCCCTAGCTTGCTGTTGTTGAAAGTATGGAGGTAAATACTTTGTGCAGAATCTTTCCTCCAATAGTTCCCAAGGGACATTATCTGATGTAAGGTGTAGCTGCTTTTCCAGATTTTCCCACCAAATCAAGGCACTTTCCTTTAATTGAAATACAACAATTTTTGTTTTTGCCGAAGAAGAATATTCTCTTAATCTAAAGCATCTATTCATTCCTTCTAACCATGCCTCAGTGCGTTCACCTACTCGACCTCCTGAAAATTCTGGAAGTTTAATTTTCTGAAGCTCCCTAGAAATATCTTCCTTTGTTCTTTTGTGCTCAAAATTCTTTGGTTCTGCTGAACTGGTAGCTAAAGGTTGAAATTCTTCTTTGATCTTATCCTTGATTGATTCTTTTAATATCTCCAATAAGGCTTCCAATGAGTTTATTATCATGGTCAACTCTAGGGCTGGAGAAATTGATGTTGATAATGGTCTTGGGGGTGACGATGGTGATGGTGGTGGTGATGAGGATGATGATGGCCACGGTGGCTGCATTAATGATGGTGATGTAGCCCGATCACGTCATCGTCGCTCATATGTCTTTACCATTGTAATGTTTCCTATGTACATAATAAAATTCTATAAAAATTTGAGGTAGACAATCGAATTTAACATATAATTTTCTTTTGCAATTTCACATTCTTAAACGTGTATAGTTTTTACTATTTTTATCTGCTAGGTAGATCTTACTGGTACCGAGGTCAAGGAGGGTGGTTTCGCGACCTCCTTGTCCTAATGCAGGGTATTCTATCCTAATATGAAATAATGCAGAAGGGTGTGGCTATTAACGCCTAGGGTAGATCATCCAAAAAGTAATGACTAAATAACATTCGCAAAATTAAATATTTTAAATATTAATTATTTCGTTATAATGAACAACATCAACATCAATTACTTAAATGTATACTATTGGAATATCAATTATAAGTTTTTTTTTTTTTGGTAAATATAAGGATCAGGGAGCAATGGCAAGAGCGGTGAACCTCCTTCTAGGGTTTCTGTAAACCCTGCTATGGCAGAGTACTCCTGACCGCGCTCAGCTTTGGCAGAACCCAGTTGTTCTGCGATCTCCCATTCACTGCAGATGACCTTAAGTCCCATGATTCTACCTCAGGGGGAGGAGGTTGCGCCTCCCCCAAAGGACGACGGTGAGTAGCACCAAAATGAGGAAAACGACAATGCAAATATGCAGACTGACAAGAATACAGATACAAGCTCACAGCAAGGCATTGCTCAGGATAAAAAAGATCATCCCAAGGCCACTTCTTCGACATGCAAGCCAGTAGCCGCAGTAAGGCCGAAAGTAGAGTTTCCAAGCCATAGAATCAATGCCATGATACAGTTCATGAAGGACCATGCGCTAATACGCAAATTTATAGGACTATGGCCAACTGAGAAGGCACTGAGAGGTTGGATTGCCTCAAAATGGAGCCCAAAAGGTCACATTACACTGCAACTAGGGCCTAACGCTTTTTTACAGCCATTTTTAATTGTTTAGAGGATAGGAACAGGGTCCTGGATGGAGGGCCATACTTCTTTAACGTCGTGGGTTTGTATCTCAGAGGGTGGGTTGAGCGCTTCAACCCTGGTAAGGAAGATCTCAGCTGGGCTCCGGTCTGGATAAGGCTTTATTCGCTCCCTGTGGAGTATTGGGAGGAAGATTCATTACAGGAAATAGGAAATGCACTGGGAGAGTTTATCAAAGTAGCAGAGGAAACAAAAATCAGTCGATACACCTCGTATGCTCGAATCTGCATCTACATGCACCTCAATCAAGCCCTGCCGGATGCGGTAAGTTTCTTTCATGATGATATTGAATGGATCCAGCCTATTGATTATGAGCATGTTTCTTTTCGGTGTAGAAAATGTCACGATCTAGGCCATTTATTTAGAGACTGCCTCAGAACAAAAATCCCTCTTCCCAGTTGTCCTCGGACAAGACAGCTCCTAATGGATTTACCAAAGTGGCGAGCCGCAGAAGAAACCACAAGAAAACGGCTACCAATTCCAAGAGCCATCTATCCAACCCTTCCAAACCCTCTACCAGCAACAATTTTGCAGCTTTGGCTAATGTAGGTGATCCTGATTTTGAAAGCCCTTCCCTTCCTGAGAAGGAAAACAATAATGATAAACAAGTAGCGATGAAAGATCCCTCACTGATCCCAGAAGATCCGTTGTTCAATAAGACTTTCCCCCACACTCAGTCCAAAACCCCTGTTGGAACCTCTCAAGGAATGGAGGTCGAAAATACTCCTTTCGATCCCAGTTCAGAAGTAGAAGCAAATAAAGAACTACAAGAATACCAGTACATGGAGGAAGAACCTGAAAGCATTGACATTGGAGAACTGGACATTCTAGGATTAGAGCAAGCATGCAAAACAAGAAGCTTTGACAAAATCCCAGAACAACAAGTAGACAACCTGGTAGCAATCCTCTCGCGAACTCAAAAACATCACTCTCTTGGTGTACAGATTGGGAGTACTTGGGATGGAAAATTTATTGCCAAAGACAACAAAAAGCATGGAAGGAAAACGGATCTCCAAAGGACCATCAGAATAAGAGAAATTCTAATGGAGTCAAGCAGATATGCCAAGCTAACTAAATACTTTCCCAACTCTTCCCAATGAAGTTGGTCTCTTGGAATATCAGAGGGCTTAATAGCCCAAGGAAAAGCAGACTACTAAAAAACATGATCATGCAAGAAAAACCTCAAATTCTATTCTTGCAGGAAACAAAATGTAACTCAAATACTCTGGGAAAAATCGCAGCGAAAGCCTGGCCAGGTGGTTTAGTGACGGCTGTGTATGCTCATGGAGCTTCTGGCGGCCTTGCAATTTTATGGGACGAGCACATTATTTAGCTCAACAACATACATGCAAATAAAAGCTTCATCCAAGCAATATTTCACATAAATGGTACCAACATTTATGGGCACATGACTAATGTGTATTTTCCTCAGGAGACTACGAAAAAAATTGAAATCCTGAATACCCTTACAGAGCTTAATAGAAATAGGCTACACCCTCTTTGGATTTCTAGAGGCGACTTCAACATGATCGCAAAGTTGGAGGAAAACAAGGGCGGAAGACACACAGGAAACAGAGAAGGGAATCATCTAAAAGATTTCATACAGAACAACTGGCTTATAGATATCCCCTCCAGCAACGGGGTCTTCACATGGAACAACAAAAGAGAAGGACCGCATCATATTTCCTCTCGACTGGAAAGATTTCTCCTATCAGACAATGCAATTCATTTGGGAGGAGAATTTATGGCTTCCATCTTGCCGCTATCAGGTTCTGATCACTGGCCTATTGCCCTTCAATGGAATCGCCCTGGACATAATATTCAAAGGCCTTTTCATTTTGAAGCCTTCTGGCTGTCTCATCCAGATTTTAATAACCTGGTCAACTCAAAATGGAGAAACTTCTCTCCTCCTTATGGCTCCAAGATATCGCAATTTCAGCAAAAGCTACAGCACCTCAAAGGCAAAATCAAACATTGGAACCATACGTCTTTTGGAAACATTTTCCAGGCTCAAAGTGCCCTCAATCAAGAAATGAAGAATTTGCAGTAGAGGATCATAAATGAAGGGTGATCTGAAGATCTTTCAAAATAGGAACAAATTATGGAATCACAAATTCTAGAAAGAGACAAACAGGAAGAAACCCTCTAGAGACAAAAATCAAGAATAAAATGGTTGAAGGATGGAGAAAGAAACACAAATTTTTTTCACCAAACTACTATTCAACGCAGAATGAATAATAATATATCCCATATTCAGAATGAGCAGGGAGAAAAAATTGAAAACCAAACAGGCATTGAAAGTGAATTCCTCAACTACTTCAGGCAAGCACACCAAGAACCAGATATAGATAGACTGTCGGCTATGGATTCTATTCTGAGCAACATTCCCAAATTAATATCAGAGGAACATAATCAACTTCTTCTCAGACCTGGGAACCTTCAGGAGGTAGAAGAGGCTATGCATCAACTGAAAGTTGGAAAAGCGTCGGGTCCGGATGGATTCACCTCCAACTTTTTTCACCACTTCTGGGACCTGATTAAACTGGAGGTCTGGCAAGTGGTGGAGGAATCGCATACGTTAATATGGATGTACCCTGGTCTAAATGCCACTTTCATTGCGCTAATACCCAAGGAGGAAAAGCCTAGTACTCCTGATAAATACAGACCTACTGCTCTATGCAACATAATTTACAAAATCGTTTCCAAGGTGATTGCTTCCCGATTGAAATTAATGCTCCCTCTCATAATCTCGCCAGAGCAATCAGGTTATGTAGAAGGCAGGCAGATAACCGATGGAATTATCCTAACTCACGAAATAATTCATTCATTGAAGCTCTCCAAGAAACCAGGTATGCTGCTCAAAATTGATTTATCCAAGGCTTTTGATAGTTTAAGTTGGATTTACATTCGGAAAGTTCTAATAGCTTTTGGTTTTGCTCCTCCTTGGGTAAGATGGGTTATGAGTCTGTTATCTTCATCTTTCTTTTCTGTGTTAATCAATGGTATACCCTCACCTACCTTTCATCCCTCCAGGGGAATTAGGCAGGGAGATCCTCTCTCTCCCTTCCTCTTCATTATCATGGCAGAGGGATTGGGTTGTAGTATTCATTCAGCCCTTCAATCTCATCCCCTCAAAGGCTTATCATTTTACAACTCCCCTACTTTTTCCCACCAATAGTTTGTTGATGACAACATGCTTTTCGGCCACCCCTCTGTTCAAGAAGCCCGTCAACTAAAATCTCTTCTGTCCGACTTCTCCGAAGCCTTTGGAGCCAATGTCAATAAAATCAAGTCTTAAATCTTCTTTTTCAATACCCCTGCAACAACTCAAGCAGTTATAGCTCGTATCCTGGGTCACCATTGCGGCTTTACCCTCCAAATATTTAGGGGCGCCTCTAATAGCCTCGGCTCTCAAGCACTCCTCCTGGAAAATCCTTTTGGAAAAATTAGAAGCTCGTCTCTTCCTTTGGACTCATACGTCCCTTAATATGGCCAGAAGATTAGTCCTCATAAAAGTTGTTCTTCATTCCATGCCGCTATACCTCTTCTCTATTATGGCTGCCCCCAAATGGGTTCTCAAGGAAATCAAGAAACTCCAACGTTCCTTCTTATGGGGAAGTTCTGGTCCCACCCGTAAGTGGGCTCTTGTCAAATGGGATAAAGTCTGCCTTCCAAAATGCGCTGGTGGCATTGGTTTGAGGGATCCGACTCACAGCAACGAAGCCATGGGTGCAAAAAATTGGTGGAGATGGCTCTCTGCGCCCCTCACCCCTTGGGCCTCTTTATGGACAGCCAAATATGCAAGCAACAGTCCAATTGAAGAGCGAATACGTATGTCAGAAGATAGCATTGGATTAGTAATATGGAACTCAGCCAAACAGCACAGGAACTTAATTCAACAACATAGCTTTTGGGAAATCAAGAATGGCAACACAGCTAGATTCTGGGAGGACTCTTTGCAGCAACTGCCAAAGCTTAAGAATCTTCTTTCTCACCCGCAACTTCCGGAGCAGTATATGCAAGAATTAGACAGGGTCAATAATTTTTGGAAGCCCTCCTCCACATAGAATCACAGAATATGGATTGATGCGGATCAGATCCTAAGGTATGGTACAGAACAGGCTTAGCAAGCTCTTTCTTCAGAACTACAAAAAAGGAAAATTCTTTTTTCGGAGGAAATGGATATCCTTAGGTGGGGCTATGAGGAAAAAGGCACTTTCACCACAAAGGAAGCTTACAATATAATACTCAAGGAGCGTATAGTCAAAGATGGACTATGGAGCAAAGTTTGGGACCCCCCCAACTGGCCGAAAGTTTCCACCTTTCTGTGGCTCCTCTATCAAAATAAAATCCTAACATGGGATAATCTCCGGAAAAAGAATTATCATGAACCTTCTAGATGCCCCAACTGTAAGCAAGAAGAAGAATCAGTTAAACATCTTTTGTTATCTTGTGGCATAGCGCGTAAGCTATGGGAAAAAGTCAGCTTTCACTGCCAAAAAGATGGCCGAGTCCAGGGAGATGTTAGAGCTACAGTCTGCCAATGGAACAAAAAACCTTATCAAAGCAAACTTCTAAACACTTTTTGGATGCTTATTCCTGGACTCCTAATGTGGAACATCTGGAAGGAAAGGAATCGACGGGTGTTTAAGGACCAATCCATGCCCATGGAAAATCTTTGGACAACCCTCTGCCAAAATATTAAAGAATCCCTCTCCATCCGCTCTTGGTCCTAGGATGACTTTCCTTCTCTTTTGCAAGAACAATCCATCTGGACAAATTGGAATATCCAATTGAATCAAGAGCTCATCTCCAAAGGAAATCCATCCTCTCCAGACCGGCTATCAACAAAGTGGATCCCTCCTCCACCTAATATGCTAAAACTAAATTTTGATGGAGCCTCAAAGGGCAATCCAGGTAATTCAGGCTTTGGAGGGATCTTCAGAAACCATCAAGGTGTTCCCCTTTAATCTTTTTTTGGTTCAAAAGGATGGGATACTAACAACTCAGCGGAATTGGAAGGCTTATGGCAAGGTCTCATTATAGCTCAAGATAAAAGATTCTTTCCGCTAATCATAGAAGGGGATTCTCAGATTATTATAAATATGGTTTCAAAAATTATGCAAGGTACTCCATCGCACAAGGTAAGTAAAAGCTGGCAAATGGCGAAAAGGATTGAGCTCATTAACCTCTGGCTCTCTTGGCACAAGGCCATTTACATCAAGCATACCCGACAGGAAGGAAATAAAGTCACAGATTTTCTTGCGAATCTTGGAGTGGAATGCAGGTTGGAACTACATATAGGTTCATTCTCCAGCATGGTCTCAGCTTCCCAAGTTATGTATTACAACAATATTATGAAGAATGGCAGGTACCAGGCAGAAGACACTCACCCGGATGCGGGTGCATTAAAGGTTAATTTATGACGGTTCAGCGTCCTGGTGGCAGCTGGTACAGCAGGTGGCAGCACAGTGCACCTTCCCAGGCCTTCCCGCAGATGGAAACGATTCATATTGAATCCAGGCAGATCATTCCTCACGCGGAATTGAATGTGCAGAGGGCTCGAGAAATTTCACTAGGTTTTGATTTAATGGCGGCCTTGGCTCTCCCTGTTAATATCTACCCCTGGCCTCCCCCCATGCAATTATCTTCAGTTTTACATTCTGGTAGTGGTTCGAAGGTGGCGCTGCATGTCTGGTTCTTCAAGCATTACAGGCACCCTCACTCTGGCTTATGCTTTGTTCCCTGCTCTTCTTCTCATCCCGGCTATCCTGTTACTTTGCCCATGGTTCGTCGTTGTGGTAGCTGTCGTTCTGGTAAATCCTAATTCTAGAGATTTGTTTGTTTGTTGACCGTCTGAACCTCCTCTGAGGTCTCGACCCTTTGTAACTATATTTTACTTTTTAATAGAATTAGTCTTTACATAGAAAAATATATATATAAAGATCGAATTTTAATAGAACCAAGTAACTGTAAGTGGTACTGATTTTAAACAAAATATCATATTTATTACTAATTAATAAAAAAAAAATCCTGGTAAATATAAGAATCAAATTTTAATAGAACCAGTAATTTAAGTGGTACTTAAGTGGTACTGATTTAAAACAAAATATCATATTTATTTAATTAATTATTTACATTTTTTTTTATATAAGATCAAAACTTGGTACCAATTTAAAAAAAAAAAAATATATATATATATATATATAATAATACAACAAATAATTTACATTACTTTATACTTCTTGTCAAGTTTTGATTTATAATTATTAATGATATCATTTAATTTGAAATAGTCAAAATTTTGTTCAAATTATATAAAACAATTTAACATTTTTATTGTATATTAACGTTTACAATCCATGTCAATCAAACACATAAATCGTATAAGAAAATGAGGCATAAAATTTAGATCCACACGTTGCTCACAACGTAGCTCTAGATCCGCAGCGATCCGCACGCTGCTCACAACGTAGCTCTTGTGTAAGCAATAGTCAGCAAAGCAATCAAATGGTGGACAAACGTTAAAAAAAAAACTAAAACAAAATATACTCTCTCTTATTTCCCTCAGCACAGGACGAGCCAAACCCAGGAGGGCCAGGCGCTCGGTGGCTCTGATACTTTGTTAAATTTTCATAAGGAAATCGATATTCACATTAATCCAATTACGTTATAAATAAATATATGAATTGTCGTTTTAAGAGAAGGAAATTATTTTGGACACAAGGTTTGTGGGTTGAGAGAATATCTTAACCACACACAAATTTAGGAAACAAAATAGAAACAGACTCTTCTAAATAGAAAGAATCACAATTGAGATAAATAAGAATTAAATATTCCAACATACTCAATTGTTTATTTCATTCACTATTATTGTTCTTAACTTGGCTTTTCATCTTCAAGAAATTTCATTCTCTATTTTTTCTTTAATTCTTTTCAAGAAAGGCTTGTTTGTGGTCAGTTAAATGTTTAATAATGCAAATGTTATGCTTTTGTTTTATTTTGTATTAGTTTTCTTCATGGCTAGCGTTTTCTATAACACTAGTATTTCCAAGGCATACATTCATATTTATTACTTTATAATTATGTAGATTCTTCAAACCATACAAAAGATTGGGTACTCATTTTCTTATATTAACAGTAGCCATTAAATCTGTATGGTTTTATCATGTATTTTAATCGAATTCAATAATGTTAAAGTTAGGGTTTAGTCCCTACAAATGTGTTTAAATATATCGTAACATATTCATTTTTCTTTTGACTCTAGCTTAGGATTATCACGGGGTTATAAACCCTAATCGATTTTAGTTAACTTCCTCAAGGTTTTTTCTTCATTTTTTTGGGGCTTCTTACCATTATATAAATGTGTTTATACTTTTAGAGTTTTGTAGGCACAATGTTTGAATAAGTCTCTCTACGCTAATAATCTTTTGATTTTCGTTTTTTTACTTGTATACCATTCTAATTCACTTACTTTGTACAACATATTTAATATTTGTTTTTGTTTGTTCATTCGAAGGTGATAATAATATCATTATGGTTGATTTTGAAATTTTTCCTTCGATGCTTTGATTTGGGTTCTCTACAATTTACAAGATATTAAACTTCCTTTTTCAGGTCATATGTTCCTATACCCTTGGATTTTTATATGCTTGAATTTGACTCCTATGTTCGAGGCAAATTACTAGTCTTTTTGTCGTTTTTATTTCAACTTATGAACCGATACAGTTATTTTTCCCCATATGAGAACCCCAAATGAGGCACGCATAAGCTCTTCACTGCCAATGACCAACTAAAATTTTCAATGTTTTTTAAACCCCAACCTTCATCCTCCTTCTTCGTTGTAATTTCCTCCAATCAAGCTAGAAGCATGTTATGAACATCTTTCACACCAGATCATATGAAGTTTGAGAATGTGAATTAATTTTTTTGACTATATGTTTAGGAATCAAGTAGAGGTGCAACCAGTTTACTCACATATTCTATAAAACAAATTGTGCCAAGATTAGTCTTCCTCCAAACGTGAGCCACTTTAGGGACCAAATGGCCAGTTGTTTCTCAAATTTATGTATCGGCCAAGCCCAATATCTAATGCCACAATTATTTGGTTTCAAGTGAAAGCCAAGCTATTTAAAACCCCTATCCAAATCAAGCACACCTACAACAAATAAATCAACAATGGCCACATCAATAATCATTGATTTTTTGATGCACATAATAAGGCATGTGACAACACCAAAAGTGGAAATAGTATGATGCATATATTTCCATTCCATTAAGGATAGATGTCCAAAAATTAAAACATCATCCACGAACAAAAGGTGTGTAATGGAACAATTTTTGGTGATTTTAATACTCACAAAGTTTCCGCTATTTCTTGCCTCACTAATCATTCAGCTCAGTCCTTTTATTATCAAAAAAAATAATAGGGAAGACAAAGAGCATCCCTGCCCAACTCTCTTGAATCCTTGAGGAAACTTGAAGGCACTCCATTTATCAGGATCACATAGTTCACAATAGTGATGCATTCCATTACCTAATCTACAACCTCCACTAAAAGACCAATTTTATGTAAAACCATCCTCACAAAACACCAGTGTACATAATCATATGCTTTAATCGAGTTGAGTTTTATTAGTATTGTCTCGTTCTCATTTGTCTTAATTGAATGTATGCATTCATGTGCAATAGCCACTACATCATGAATTTAACGATGTTTTAAAAACCAAAATTGTTCAAATGAAATGTGTTTTAAAAGAAAAAAAAATTATCCTAGACGCAATAATATTAGAAACCAATTTGTAATCAATATTACACGATGATATAGGGAAATAATCCTTAAATGGGGTGGCTTTTGAAACTTTTTGAATCAACCCAATAAAAGTGAAATTTAAGGCACCATAAATTTTACGAGTGGTCCTTGATTCTTCAACCATGTGTAGCAGATTTGACCCCATGATATCCAAAAAAAGTATAAATAATTCCACGGTCCACTTGTAACAGCCTCGAGTTAAAAGTTCATGTAATAAAGTTAATAAAGGTAAAAGAAGACCAAGGAGAAGGGACACGTATTCCAAGTTGAATGTTGGGCAAAACATCCTAGTGTGGGTGTTCATTCGATTTATTATGGCTAAGGAAACTGGAAAAGGTAATGGCAAAGCCTTTGAAAAGGGAGAAAGGTAATTTGGCACATTATTTATTAAAATAAAAGAAACTATGAGAAAAGGAAGGTGAAAGGTCACAGGTTGCATGTGACGAGAAAAATGAAGGAAAACAATGGAAAATTGAAGAAAATAGAGGCATCAATGGTAAAAAGGATTATGAGGATCAGTTCACAGCCTTCTGTCAATTCAGTTTTAGAGTTAGTCTTAGAGAGGAGAAAGAGCACCAAGAAGAGAAGGAAGGAAAGCAAGCAAAGGAAAGACAAGGAAAGCAAAGGGAGGCAAGGATCAAGCAAGAAAATTTGGATCAAGCAGCTTCAATGGGAATACTTGCAGGTAACAGGTTGCATGTATGATTTCCTAACCAGTTTTGACATGAATGGTATGTGCATGTTGGTATTTGGTTCTTTTGTTGTCATTGGCATGGGTTTTTCCAGATTTTAAAAGTGGATTTTAGCCTTTACTTGTCATTTCCAGGAAGCCACGGTGTGATGGGATTGTTCTTGGTTTGAGCTTTGGATTATCCAAAGATTTTGGATCTGGGTGAGGTGGTCTCACAAAAATTCCCAAAGGCCTAGGAATCCCTTGACCGGTAATGGCGAGATACATGGTAAAGTCTGAGGGTGGAGATGGGAAAATTCCTCAAGGTATTGGAGAAGAAATTTTGATGCATCCAAGCTCAGATTGATTTTGTGATCCCAACACCAATTTAGGTGAGATCATGGTATGGTGGAGGTGGTTTAACCTTTGGATTCCCTTAGTTGTTTATGGATTGGTTTATCTCATGAGATCCCACATTCATGCTTGGAATATGGCATGGGAGTGATTGGCAGAAAGAAAGACTTCGTTCATCCAATCTATGGTCAGGTCGTACATGGAAGTCCCGAACCTAGTTAGATTTTCCCTATGTTTAATAAGAGCTAAGTTTATATTGATTTTGATGAGTAAATTTACTTGTTATTATGTGGTTTTAATGGTTGTTTTCTCATTGTTATTTATTTGGTTATATGTTGGTTATAAGCATGGTTATTTGACAGTTCTTAATCATGCCTCTTTCCATGTTTTTACCTGTAGCTAAATGAATAATGAATGCAAGACCTAATTGATGTAATGACAGCTAATGTGAGAAGGTGGTGATCCTTCTTGTTAAATATCAAATAAGTTTTCATCTCCTTATGTTCATACTTGCATTCATGACTTGTAGGTTGCATATTTACCAAGTGTTCGATTCAGTCCAGGTTGGGGAAGGTCAAGTCAAGTTTTGGTTTCAGTTTTGGTTTACATGCATTGTTTCTATGTCATCTATCATCTCTGGAAGTTTCACTAAGTTTTGAGTAGAGGCCTGAGTCCTGACCCTAAAAAGTGGCTCAGAATTCGGGGTCATTGGCATAAAACTAAGCATAAAAGTCCACAATTGCTAGCAGAGAAGCCTATGGGAGCGACTGGAGGGCCATAGTCATTGACATGCCTTGGTAAGGTAGCAACTAGGGCTTTAGGCCAGTGAAAAATAGAGTTATCTCAGGGGTTGGACCCCTGGAGAGATTGGGTTGCTCCTGGAGGTCCTGTAGCACCTGAGGGAAGTCACTAAGGTCTCAAGTTGTCGAATCCATTTCCTTAAGGTCATATAAGAGGTTTAGTCTTATCATAGTGACCCTCAGCTCATGTTTACCCTGGGCAAGCCAGTTAAGTTGTGTAGATATGGGAAGAGGCGGTTACAGGGTGGTACCATAGCAGGTTTCATTTTCTTTGGGTGATGTCTGGTTTTCATTCTCTTTGGGTGTTATCTGATATCACCGGGTGTTATCTGGTAACACAAGTTGGTATCAGAGCATGGATCAAATACTTGGACTAGATGGGATGGATGCATGTTGTTATGCAGGCATTGTCATGGTTAAGGCTGTCATGCATGAGGTCATTGCATGTAGTGTATGTCATCATGATGTTGGTATGTTATGATGTTAATGTGTTGGCTAAAATGAAGCAAGACATGCAGATCATCATATCAAGGTTGTAGCACTAGAATTTGGGGTAGTGTATGTTTGGCATGGAGGTATGTTGGTTAATGGTTGTAGTTATATGCCATTTTGTCACATCTAGTCAATAGGCTTATTAACTGGATCAATCAACATCCTTTTACCCCTTCTCACCATCATTACACAAAGCCCTAAGCATGACTCTCCCTAATTCTTGGATATATGACTTTAATTGCTTCATGTCAATGATTTTAAGGCCCAACACACCTTGTTTCCTTAAGAGATTGCATTTACCAACAGGTTGGCCCTCTCTGGACCTACAATGATCGCCACTAGGTTGCCCCTTGATGGTGGTGCACTGATTCTAGAAATTTGAGAAAAATAAAAGAATCCCTAAGCTTCCTCTTCCAGAAGCTTCCAGGAGTAGTTATAACCATTCACATTGGATGAAAGTCTCGAATCTTGTCCTATCCTACCTTGGAGATTTCACCCCTTGTCCCTTGAGCTCATCCTCCCATAAAGAGTGGATCTCAAGCCTAGATTGGTAAATGGATTAGAATCCTCAGCTATCATCCTCTTCTATATGTTTACTGCCATCCACAAGCTAGAGGTTGGATTTTGGAAATAGATTCTACCCTCATGCTACTGTTGTGAGAGTTATTATTCCATGCATTAGAGTGACATAGAGGCACACTTTATGACAAGGAAGCATAATTCACTTGGAGGAGCTTTTCTACAAGATCAACTCCTATATTTGGTTGTAACTCTCTCCATTTCTATTAATACAAGGAGTACATTTTTTTCCTATATGCGATTTTATGATATCATGTACTTCAATACCATGTTGATCTATTAAATGAAGTGATTGGATTATGCTACATAAGGGTCATAGATTTTTGGCTTGTGTTTTCTGATTGTGCAGGTTATAATTATAGTGATCGGAGATAGGATTGGAATGTACAAGCCAAGAAAGGAATGAAGCTTGTGACGAATTCTAGTTAGGCTTCATCCCATTGTCCATTCACTTTAAGGAAGACATTATATTCCTTGATTTCTGGTGTTCTAGGTCAATCCATTAGACTAGGGAAGACACTTATGTTTGCAGTCATAGATTTTGTATAACAAATTAGCGACCATATTGGGGAACTAAGTATTCCTTTTGTGTTTTCCTTATCATTAGTACTTGTTTTATATCTTCTTCAAACCTTCACTATCTCACCCAATCAAGAATTGATCTGGTGATCAAATTTTAGCTCAAAAATGAAAGTGCCCAAAATCTCTCGAAATTGGAGTCAATTTGAAGGGTTCATCATTCTAAATCCAATGACACTTATTTCATCTCAATTTGATGTCGTATGAAAAAGTTATGATGTTTTGAAGTTTTCGTTCAACAAATAAAAAATTAGCAGGTTTGTTGATTGGGCAGCGGTACTACTAACATCATCAAGATGAATCCACAAGTACAGACCAAAGAGGATCTTCCAAGTGGCAGCCTCGTATTGGGAAAGTTGGCTCAATTTTATTGGTTCGTTTGTTTGGGGTGGACCAATGAGGGTCGGCAACATGGCCCAACCAAAGGTCGCCACATCGCACCTCGTGGTTGGCCAAAATTTGGTTAATGATTGGAAAACCTCAACAAGATTCAAACACCCGAGCTCTCATCCAATAGTCAAGCACTCTACCAATATTCTTCATAGTGTTTCTTAACACCTTATGGTCCTCAGCTCTATTTGAATATGACATTGGCGCTAATTTTGGAAAAGGGGTCAGGTGGTCAGCCCCAACCCCCGGTCACCTGACTCACCACACGACCTTAGGCGCAAAGGAGAGGGGGTCGAGACCTAGCCTTCCCCCTGGTCACAAGAACCTCATGTGAACATAGACATAGCCACCAAAGCATAAATGGAGAGGGTACTAAGGATTGGCCTTGGCCTCGGTCACATGAACCTACACAAGACCGTGACAGAAGGCCATCAACAAAGGGAATGGTAAATGAAGACTAGCCCTTGGTTTTGTTACTGCAACATGACCACGACAAAGCGTGAGGGAGTTATGGTTGTAAGGGTGGGTCGTTGTCCTAGCCCTTGGCCCCATGGTGCCAACATAACTGAAGGCTCGACATTTAAGGGGATAGGCCAGTGAGGGCAAGCAGTTAGCCCCGGCCCCCAGTCGCATGTCCCATGTGGTCATAGTTTCTGCATTTAAGGCTTATTGGAAGAATTAATGCTACAACAAAATTCACCTTCAACAGGCGAATTCATTTCCTCTGTAGCAAAAATAGGGGGAAATTGTAGTGTTGTTAGATTGTTTATCCATTTTGTAGGACAAATAATAGAGAGGAGTTGACAGAGCTTGTGGGAGCCATAACTTGTTGAGATTTTGGCCTTTTGGAGCTCAAGAAGAGTCCAGATAGGTTAGTTTTTGGACATTTTGGATCCAATGGTGACCTCTATTTTCTTGCTGCAGCACATATGAAGAGACTTTTTGCAGGTTCATGTCCATGGGTGTATGGATCAATCAGTGCTTTGGATTAGTTCTTGAAGGTGTTTGAGCATGAGAAGGCCTTGAGGGGTTTTCTTACCTTCACAAGTTTACTGCATTATATGTGACTTGTAGGGTGTAGCTCAATTTGTCTTTTCTCACTATGTCTTGTTGAGGAAATCTTTCTTTTTATACCTCAATGTGGAATTTAAGTACTTGTATGCTATTTTCAGATGGAGTAATGGGTCTTAGTAGGAGACACCTTTTATTTTTTATGGTTTCACGACTGATTATAGGTTGTCATGGTGTTTATAGTGAGATTTATTTGCAGGAGAACGTTTTCTTGAAGGGGAAACTGGCCACTTATTTTATCAACAAACTTTATGTACTCTTTTTCATTGAATATATGGAGCGGTCTAGCTATGTTGGCAGGCTTGGAGATGTAGCCTAGGAGGGGTGAACTTCGTGACCAAATTCTTTGTAGTTTCTCTTCATGAATATCTATATCAATAAATGATGAGATGTTTCTTATGTTTAAGTTTACATGAAAAACTAACTCATAGTCGTTGAAGAGACATTTGAAAACCTTTTTTTGTCATAAGACGCATTTTTCCTTGCAAAACATCAAAGAATGATCACTTTTTAGGAAGGATAAGTTCTCCTCCAATTTCATATCAAGTTGGTATCAAAGGAATGCTTCACTAAGTTACAAGAATGGGCAAGAATATTTTCCAAGAGCCTAAGGAGATGAATTTGTCTCTTCGAATGGAGAACATTGAATTGAGAAGAATGTTTGAAATTGCTAAAGAGGAGGAAGCATATTCACCTTTAGTTTTAACATGTGCTTTAGGAACAAGTTGATGAAATTTCCACTCCAATGACAGCAAAGGAAACCTCCAAAGTGAAGCCAACATGTGGGCATGGTTCAAACAGAGTTTGTGGACCTTATGAGAAAAATTATGCATGTGCATTTTGTAAGCATCTCATAGATTCTCATCATATGTCGGTTGGTAAGAATGGGTGGCTTGAGTCATCTATAAAGTCATCATCATCATCTAAAGCAGAAAAGGTGGATGGAAATTTCAAGGAAGTAATAAGCATCTCAAGTTCAAATCCTTCTATTTATGCTCATAACAACTATTTTAGAGCATTTGAACAACATACTAGAGGCATTGGTATGAAGCTGATGTCTAAAATGGGTTATGAAGGGTGAGGCTTCCACATCAATGGCCAAGGGATTACTAATCCAATCATGGTAAAAGAGAGACCAAAATATCAAGGATTGGGATATGGTCAAAGACAGTTTGGAGAATTCTCTAAACAGTTTGAGGCAAATCAATCATCAGAGGATGATATGTCACACCAAGATGGTGGTGATAATGTTCATTTGTCTCCTAAGAGAGATGAATGCTTTAAAGGATCTTGCATGACATTGTCCGCTCCACATCGTCAAAGCTACAACCCAAAGCACAAGTATAAATCTCATCGGCATTTTCCAAATGCTGGTAATTTTGAATATTTGTGGAACATGTATCCTTGCACTTTTTGTGATGTGTTTGACTATTGTGTGGTTTTTTTTTAGCAATGCATGGTAATGGTCAAGAGAATGGATCAGATTCTTGGCATCAATCAAGATGAATCTCCTTAACACTTGAGGACTTCTTTTGCGGCAAACAAGAGAAAGTAATTTTGTACCCATTGCAAGATACACGGGCGTGGGAATGAATGATGTTGGAAATTACATCTAGAGCTTCATTCCAAGAAGGGAAAATATATTATCCAAACCAATGCAAGGGAAGCAAGAGGTGGAAAAGAGGAATCACAACGTTTCTAAAGAAAACTTCAAGGCAAAGTTGATGAGAAAACGGAACTAATAAGCCTAGGAGAGGCGAAGATTGGGTAGATTGTTTGTATAGTTTGTTTTTTCTTTGTAAATTGTAAATACTTCTTATTGTTTACTTGTTTTGGTTACTTTTGTAAAGTAAACAAGAATAATCACTATGAAAAACAAGTATGTGTTTTTCATTGACATGTTATGTAGTTGGCTTGTTTGTAAGTCCAAATGTTTAAGGACTTTCGGGATGTACAGTGTTTTTTCGTCCAAGTTTGTCTACATTTGTCATGTACTCACCGATGCAAGTGTTCAATATGAAACTTGTTGTGAATAGAATATTTGTTTAAAATTGTATAGTACGACTATGTTTTTGTAGGCAAATCCAATTATGTCATTGAATTTTTGCAACAATGTACTTTTGCGTACAAGATCAGTTTGAGGACAGTAAAGCAAGTTTGAATCAATGCATGATAATCATTGTATTGCTTCTAATTACAAAGATGGAAAGTCAATTTTATCTTCAACAAATGAACTTCAAGATGAATTTGTTTGAGCCGCGAAAGATGGGGTTAAAGAGAATGTTCAGATTCCACTCATCAATGCTTTTATTCTTGCACCAATAATAAGAATTTTGGCTCAATTCTTGACCAGACGTCAGGTCTTCACGAAGAAGATAGGTGAAGTATCTTGATTGGAGCTTGAAGTGCACCCATTGAAAATAGAGCATTATGGATTGAGTTTTGGGTAAGTTTTGAGTTTAAGTCTCTTTTATTTACCAGGGGGAATAAACTTTTGTAATCCAAAAGTTTATAGTGGGGAGGTGTGATCTGGTGATCAAATTTTAACTCAAAAATGAAAGTGCTTCGAATATTTCGAAACTAGCATCAAGTCGAAGTGTTTATTGTTCTAAATCCAACAGAACTTGTTTCATCTCAAGCCAATGTCGTATGAAATATGATGTTCTGAAGTTTTCAGTCAACAGCTAAACAATTAGCAGGTTTGTTGACTGGGCAGTCGTATTGCTGACATCATTAGGATGACTGTGCAGGTACAGACTGATGAGCTCCAGTATTGCAGCAAGAATACTGCAACTCCTAGGGCTACCAACTTTACTTCATTAACCCGGGGTTCATACAAACTTGGAGGTGACAGTGTTGTATACATAGTAGATGCAGTGGTCTACTCTTTTCACTTTTCAACTGGGGTGATAGACCACTAGGGTTTTTCAAACTAGTCTTCTATTAACTAGAAGGAGTCTGACTACCAAATAGCAAAGGGAAAATTACTCTTAATGCATAAAGGAAATGTTGCCTACTCTAGGGAATGAAAGCGTTGAATTGTAAGGTGCTATAAAGTGACATGAAATCATCTAGCTAAGAATCTACACATATTTATTGCAAAAGAGACCTAACTTAACCATTCATATAACATCTAGTTATCTAGACTAAATAAGCATGGAAATTTATCTAAAGACTATTGTGACTGTTGCATGCATGTGCTAACTAGAAATTGCAAAAAAAAAACCTTTTTTATTTTCAGTTTTATGAATGCAAATGCTAATTTAACCAATTTGTTCTTTGGCGGGGGAGACAGGTATGAGGAAACATGTCTGGAATCGTGTTGAGGGTATTGAAGCCAAGTGGAGGCCTAACCTAATCTCATATAATCTCATATGACCATTTCTGCTTAATTCGAGCTTAAATCGGGCTGCTACAGGATCTCCTAGTTCTACTACAAGATGCCCTGTTTTACTACAAGAAACATATTGAAAGCTTATAGGGAGCTGAAAGGTGTGAGTGAAGGGGAAATAAGGCATAGAGAAGGTGCACACTACCCAAGGCTCAATCCAAGGCTTCAAGATGGTTGGACTTGCTCAAGGAAAATGTCCACTTTGCTACAAAACATAAATTTAGATTAGGGTTTGGTGGACTTTGGCAGCATAGGTGGAGAAGACTTGGATGAGGCTAGCAAGATGAGGTCTCCCTGCAGATCAGAAACTCCTACAACAACATACATTCTTTTCTTCATTTATGCACAACTTCATTTATATATGGAAAAGATGAGTTGAGTTTAGGGAAAACCGAGTTATTAATAGCTAATGGCTAATTTTATGAATGAAAGTGCTTCTAAACCATATCAAATTCAAGAAACCAAAATGAAAATTGTAGGTATTTCTAAGAAATTTAGAAACAGTGATCTATGCAACAAGAAATCCTAATTTATGCAGTGATCAAACAATAAATGTGTTTTTGGGTTGTGTGAATGGAACCCTCAAACCATGATCCCATAAGGGATATGAGGCAGAGGCCACTACCACCAACTTTTCTCAAGTGTATACTATCATTATTGTACCATTGATCTATCTATCGACAAATGGAAGCAAACTAAGTAATCATCAGAATACTTGCATATTAAACAAAACCAAAATTACTTCAGAAGATAACTATGAATGTCATCTAAGAAAACATATACAGAAAGAGGAAGCTTTGTTGCTAGGGTTGGTACCTAACCCAAGAGCTTCAATCCTCTAAGTCAACTCAGTGTTGGATCAAGGGAATGCTTTTCATTCTTATCAAAATGTGAAAAATACATAAGAGTTATCAGTCATAATGTCTTAGCTCGAAAATGCCTCTTGGCTACAATAACAAAAAAGTCCAATCCTAATGAGGCCCTTGGCCTTCTTATTTCTACAACTGAATCTACCTATATTTTTCTTAAAATTAGTAAGTCTTGGCTCCCAACTCGATATCAACTTGCCTTCAACTATCACTGGCTTGGCTGCCAATGACCTCGGTGGGCTTGACTTCTTGTAACTCCGAACTGATAAGATCTGGTGGAGGAATCTTTGAGTGATTGAGGAGTTAAGGAGGGATATCCAATATCCTAAAATCCCTCTTGCTTGTCTACTTCAAGTTCCTACCCTTAAATAAGCCAAAATTTCTCCAAATCCTATAATTAATGCACATTAGGCCACATGACATAATGTCTCATCTTTAGCCTTCTCACTAAGAAAAATATAATAAAATATGTAAAGAAATGTGGGAAAAGTTGATTTTAATAAGTTGGAGAGTGGCATTAAGGTCCATATAATTTACCTATTGATGAGCCTCGTTGTCACCCCCTACTGAAAGTGTTTCTCATCCTTTGAGCAACTTAATATATGTCCATGTCTTTCATTGCTCTTGTGGCCTCTCTGACGTCCCAAGCTTCAGTTGATGTATTCTCCTATTGTGGATAAAATCTTGCATGCTTCTCTATTTCCTCCCGCTGCTTTCTTTCCTCTTTCTCCTTTATTCCTTCTATCATACCCAAGAGCAATAGTGGACTAAGTTTCCATCCAATCCAGTTGATTTTGAGTATCTGCAGTGCCTTCTTATACAATGGGGTCCTTTCTAGCGCATCCCTCTTTCTTTAAGGGGAATGATACTCCCTGATCCTTAGCTTGTATTGTAGGGTGCCACATCTTCTTTGGCATGCTTGTTGGCTTTCATCCCATAGAAATCTCAAGGTTTCCTCGAAATCAGTGACTGCTTGCTCTTGTCTAGCTAGGTATCTTGGTGCAAGCTAGGGATCATTGGCGATGATGTTGTGGGTGCTAATGATAGCCATGGAATTGATTTGTTTTTCTCTAATCTATAGGGGCTCTTTATCTTCTCTTTCCAACACCCCCTTTACTTCCTTAGCTTTGGCCTCCTCATGGCTCATCCATGATGCCAAGGCCATTAGTTGTAAGTCCCCTAGATTTGGATTGGGGTTCCACACATTCAAGTCTATTAAGGCCAAGTTGTGTAAGTAGAATTCAGATATCTTGGCCCTCTCCTCCAGGGTTCTTTGGTCATAGAGCTCAATGAACTGCCTATAGTCTTGGAAAGGCTTAATCCCTTGTTGTGCTAGGGTCTTTATCTAAAATTACATCCATTAATATTTTAGGTACAAGGCATATGACTTTGATGGAATCCTCCACTAGAATTCCTCCATAGACAGGCTTTCCATAGTGGCCAATTGGCTCTCTTTTTCCTATACTTGCCTCCTCGGCCATGTGTTTTGAGCCTCTAGTTGATATTTCATAACTCTTTCCCTGTCTCTTATCCTACTCAACTCTCTACCCATATCTAGTAGCTTCTCTTCGATATGGACCACATCCTCTGCATTCTTTGATTTACCAATTTGTATCCAACGATGTGGCCTTGCTCTCTCCTTCTTAAGCTCAAAGGAGGGATGGAGAATTTTTATGGTATTACTCTACCTCCCTCAATGAATCTATAATACGAGTTGAGATTGGGTTGTGGGCTAGGTTCCTGCAGCTCTTGGGATTCTCCCTTTAATGTCTTTGGAGCATTTTCCTCCCCCTGTACTTGTTTTGATGCTTCCTTGCCTTTCCTTTGTCCTTGTTGTCCTTCATGATGATTTTTCTATGTTTCTTATAGTGCTGACATAGTTTCCTGTAGGATTGTCTGTGTTTCCTATAGGAGAATTTTCCCTTTCTAAAATGGGGTCAAAGGTTCTTTGAATTGATTTGTTGAGCTTGACCTAGTGACAGACCTCCTAACATAGGTGATTGGCGACTTTGGGGAAGCCTATTTTGATGTGCCCTCTTCACCTTTCATTTCTAGGGAGACTAGTTTTTCTTGTCCTTTTGGTGAGTCTTCAATGATGATAGGAGTATTGGTAGGTGTTTGTGGTCTCCCATGTTTTATCCTAGTGCTCATCCTTGTTTTGAAATATAGGGAAGTCTACCTATGCCTTTTTCCTGTTGACTTTATAGGTGTGCTTAGGGCAGTCAAGGCAACAGTTGCCTCCTTCTCTGTGGGTTCAGGAGAAACTCTTGGAGATTCCTCCCCTTCTTTGGTATGTTTTTCAGGGCTTGCCTCTTCCTTCTATGCTTCTTCCCCACTATTCTCTTCTCCCTCTATTTTATTGGTCTCTACCTCCTCTTATTCTTTTGGTTCTTCCTCATCTTCTTCAAGTTCCTTCTCTTCTTCTTCAGGTTCCTCCTCTTCTTCCTCCTCCTCAATTTCTTCTTGTTCCTCCTCACCACTAGAGGTTGGGTCTCTTTCATACTCAATTGCTTCAATTACAACCTCCCTATCCATGTCCCTAATTGTGGACCATAAAATAGGG
Source organism: Pinus taeda (assembly GCA_000404065.3). Classification (NCBI taxonomy): domain Eukaryota; kingdom Viridiplantae; phylum Streptophyta; class Pinopsida; order Pinales; family Pinaceae; genus Pinus; species Pinus taeda. The sequence goes on along the minus strand of APFE030769234.1, from coordinate 197,447 downwards.
ACTCTTAATTGGCTTAAGGCATCTTCTAGTATGAGCTTGATTAGTCCATTATGTGTCAGTTGTTGATGTTTTCCTTCCTATACCTTTATGCTCATGTCTATTATTGATTACAACAAGAAGTAGGGCATACTAAGTCTTCTATGAAGGGGTAACGCTTCTCCAAATATCAACTCATGAAGGAATCGAAATTGGTAACCATAGACTATACTGAGCCTTCAATCACAAGAAATATACTTGAGAATGTCATAGCTTACTTCATCCCAAGGATAGGGAAGGCTCTCCCTTCTAATCCCATTTATTTCCTCAATTGGATCCTCATCTCTCAATAAAAATTTCTTCTTTCCATAAGTGTTGCTAGCTTTATCTGCCTTTCTCCATTGTAATCCTAGAGGAAGTGCATTGATTCTGCTAAAGCTTTTAGGGGTAATTGTTACTGACAATCCTCACCACAAAAGTGGCTCTGACTCTAGCCTGAGGTGTGAGTGACAATGCAAATTCTTGAGCTACATAACCATCATATCCTCTAAGCAGCTCGAAGAATCCCAACCATTGATGCCTTCTCAATATCTCGACCACAGGCAGATGGAGGTGTATTCTAGATGTCCTTGTGGACTCCCTTCTATTGAAACCTCCAGTCATTTTCTCCTCTCTATCAAGATAACTATAGGTAGTTTGGTGGCTTATCTTTAGAGCTTTCCAAGGTGATTGAGGGTTTATATTTTAGGAGGGTGCTGACTACAAGTCTTCCTTTATCCCCACACAATTTCTCCACACAATAACGTCTATCCTTATGCACACTGTAATTACTAGAAAAAAAATTAAGATTTATTTTCCTTTTCTCTTTCCTATCTATCAAGTCAAAGCACAGAGGATATGGGACACCTATCTTTCACTGTAATTCTTTGGTTGAGTAGAATTCTTGAATAGTTGGGTCCTAGGCACCCCCTTACTGAGTTTTTTGACAATTCCCATAGTTTGTTGTAGTTTTTTTATGTTTCCTGTAGGTGTTCACCGTAGGATTGCCGAGACTAGCTTTCTTCTTTGGTGGCTCCTCGAGGTGGTCCCAGTTCTCTAAATCTCAAAATGAACAATGTGTGCATGAAAGTTAGGAATATTTATATTTATGGTCAATTCATTGGAGCAGTGTGTTGGCTGGCAAGGTAAGTGATTTCTCCTTTTGGACCATTGGCCCACCGTTAGTTATCATGCATCCCTTTCTTGTAATCATCACCCACTCATGTACAACTTAACTCGACCACCTTTTTGACTTATTTGCTTTGATGTGACCTTGCCACGTGGCATGCTGACTAGAGCTTCACTTTTTGTTTTCGAGATGAGGGTGGCCAAGTTAGTAGGCCACCTTCAATTTATAAAATCAACTTTTTCATATTCCTACAATTTTATCATATTCTTACTTAGGAAAGAGTGTGGATGAGGCACCATACATGTGGATTCCTTCGCTTGGTTGATGCATGCTGGAGGGTGGCTCTGCTACGATTTTTCTTGTTCATGTACATGTTCTCCTTTGCTCTTGTTTTGTCTTTTCACCCAGCTGATATGTTTGTCTTCTTTGTTGTGATGTGCACGTGCTGACCTCTTATGCTATTTCTGAGCTTTGGATAGGTGCCATAGTGCCTGCGGGGGTGCTAATACTCTTTCTCTGCATGAAATAAGAAGGAGGAGCGTGGATATTGTTGTTTTCATAATACAGGCTGCTACAGGGTTTCCTGCAGTACTACAGGAAATCTTGTAGTTGCCTTTTTCTTAAAAAAAAAAAATCTTGGAGGAGGAATAGGTGTTGAAGTAGGAGTAGAAGGGGTGGAAATGGGGAAGATGGAGTGGTAGGTGAGGTAAGCCACTAATGGTATGGCCCTTGGACTTTTCTTTATTTTCCTTTTTTCTTCCATTTTTTTTTTTCTTTTTAAGTGGTTTCTTTGATGGACACAGAGGGTGCCATGGTCATGAATTAGTGTTGGGTGAGATATGGTGAGGTCAATGACCTCCTCTGTCAACCCAGAACAGGCCTGCATCATTGTTTCTCAAACGTAATTCTATTCCTGAAGAGTTTCAGGACATCATGTAGTACTATAGGAAACTCCAGTAGTAACTACAAGAAATCATGTAGGAGTCACAAAATTGCCTGCAAATTGGTTTTTGATGTTTGGAGATGAGAATGGATGCTGAAGACATGGTGGGCATGGAAGGTATGAAATTAATGAAGGAATAATGGGGTGTTTCTTGGCTTGCTACCCTTTGAACTTGGTGTCCTTTGTTTCCTTGAAAACCTACAAAAATCACAAACTTTTATTAGTGGGCAGGTTTGAGGTCCCTCCCATAGCATTTTTGTGTTTTTTTCTTCTTCATTTTTTTTTTTAAGACACACAGGTCACCTCAAAGGAGGTTTTCAGCCTATTTTCCTACCCTATGTGCCTCAAGGAAGGTTTTCATCCATGAATCTTTTATTTTTCCTTTTTTCACTCTTGGGCTGCCTCAAGGAGGTTTTCATCCCAAAAGTTGGCCTTAGGTGCCTCATGGAGGTTTTCACCTAGGTCCCTTATTGTTTTTTTCTCTTTTTTCATTATTTCAAACATAAAACAGCCTTCGAGAATTTGGTGAGGTGGAAGCCGAGACACCTCCAATCACCATCACTACCTTACCAATACTACTGAAAAACTCTTCCTTTGACAGAGGTCTTTTGTAGGCTTTCAATCTGTACCCATTGACAAGCAAGGAAATACCTTCTTCATCAATGGTTCTTATCTAAACAACCCCATTATCATGGCAATTTTCTATCATGTATGGGCCCAGCCATCTGGTCATCAATTTGCCTTTGAAATCCTTGAACCTGGAGTCATATAGCATAGCCCAATCACCCTCTTGAAAACAATTGCCTTTGATATTTTTGTCATGCCAAAACTTTCTTTGTACTTGATTCACCTCTGTGTGTAGGAGGGTCTGCATCTTGAATTCATCAAACCCATTAAGCTGGAGAAACCTCTCTTGTTGTGCCCTTATAACATCCAAATCCAACTGCAGTTCCATTCTCAAAGGGTTGTACTCAAACTTAATGGAGAGCATAGCCTTCTTCCCATAGACAAAATCATAAGTGGTGAAGCCAGTGGTTGTCTTCCAAGTTGTATTATAGGCCAAAGTGGCCTCCATTATCCTATCATCCCAATCTTTCCTGTTGCTCCTTGACACCTTTGTGAGAACAATTTCCAATGATTTGTTGGTAACCTCTACTTGTCCATTGGCCTCAGGGTGGTAAGGAGTTAAGTTCATGTTCATGATCTTATATTGGCTCAATAGATTCTCAATCAGGTGTGAGGTGAATTGAGTGCCATGATCAGTGACTAGCTCTCTAGGTACCCAAACTTGTAATACACATTCTCCCTCAAGAAATCAACCACTTTCCCTTCTATGGCTACCTTGACAGCCTTAGTTTCAGCCCACTTTGTCAAGTAATCAATGCACACAATTATGTACTTTTTTTGTCCTGATTATGGATCAATGGGCCTAATGAAATCCATGCCCCACTTGTCAAATGGCTCAAAAGTCACTTAAGGTTGCAAAAGAATTTCATCCCTGGGAGTAGGTTTCCCCATTCTTTGGCACCGGTCACATTGGCTAGTATATCTTCTTGCATCTTGGTGGAGAGTGGGCCAATAGTAGCCAGCTTGTAGTACCATGATGGTTTTCCTCTTCGCTGCAAAGTGACCTCTACAAGGCCCATCATTGCAAGCCAGAAGGATGTCAAAAACTTCTTCCTCCCTGACACATCTTCTCAAAATTTGATCTGGGCCAAGATTGAATAGATTGCCCCCAATTCAAGTGAATGGTGTTCTTTTCCTTAAAATTCTAGTCTTTTCTATGGAGGATAAATTTGGAGGGAACTGTGCAGCCACTAAGTAGTTGGCTATGTCAGCAAACCACAGAGAGAAAACTAAAATAATGAATAAATGTTGATCTGGAAGTTGATCATCAACCATTCCTTCCTCACCTGCAGGCAAAGCCAGTCTGGACAAAAAATCTGAAACTACATTTTCTCTACCAGGCTTATCAATGATAGTTAGATCAAACTATTGTAAAAAAAGCAACCATCTCATAAACTGGGCATTCACATTAGGCTTCATCAAGTATTTAATAGTAGCATGGTTAGTATGTATAAAGGTTTGGTAACCAGTTATGTAATGTCTAAATTTATTCAAGGAATAGACAACAACTAGGAGCTCTTTTCTAGCCACAATATAGTTCAATTCAGCCTTGGACATAGTTTCGTTGATGAAGTAAATGGCATAAGGTAACTTGCCATTTATCTATCCTAGAGATGCTCCTATAGATTTGTCAAAGGCATCAGCATGGATGTGGAAAGGAAGAGCCCAATTTGGGCCTTGGAGTATAGGTGCAGTATTCAACTTGTCCTTTAGGGTTTCTAGGGCCTCTTAGCAACTTCTGACCATAAAAGTTTGGAGTCCTTGGTCAATAGTCCTAACAAAGGTGATGCTACTTTGCTGAAGTCTTTTATGAATCTCCTATAATATCCATCTAAACCCAATAAACTTCTAAGATCCCTCTACTTCAGGAGTAGGAACCCTCTTTATGATAGCAATTTTATTTGGTTCCACTTGTAGTCCTTCCTAGGATATTGAGTGACCTAGAACAGTCCCTATAATCATCGAGAACTCACACTTCTCGGGACTAAGGGATAAGTTCATTTCAATGAATTTTTTTAATGCTTTTAGCAAGTTAGAGAGAGCCTCCAGGAAATCACACCCATAGGGGGTGAAATCATCCATATAAATTTCCACAGAGTCATGGACTAGCTCTGCAAAGATGCTTAGGACTTCCCTCTGAAAAAATGGCAGGGGCATTGCTTAATCCAAAAGGAAAGACCCTATAAGCATAGGTACCCCAAGAAGACGTGAAGGTGGTTTTATATTGGTCCTTTGGGTTGATCTGGATCTGATTGTAACCACTGAATCCATCTAGGAAAGAGAAGAACTTCTTTCCTGCCAGACCATCTAATACTTGTTCAATGAAAGGTAGAGGGAAATTGTCCTTTTTGTGGATTTTTTTAGCTCTTTGTAGTCCACACACATCCTTTACTTCCCATTTTTATTTGGAACTAGAACCAAAGGAGACACCCGCTCAATATTTGAGATGGGGTAAATGAACCCTGCATCCAACAACTTCTGCAATTCTTCTTTGACTATATCCTTGAGGGATGGGTTCATTCCCCTCTGAGGTTGGCACATTGGCTTGCAGACTTCCTTGATGTAAATGTGATGAGTACACACCGAAGAGCACACTCCCTTCATTTCCTTATAACTCCAGGCAAAGGAATCCAGATGCTTTCTTAGCATGTCACATAACTCCTCTTCCTAATGTGCACAGAGAGAGAGGAGCTTATTTTCAATGTTCTTTCTAGACCAAATTTGTCATTTTGACGTGATTAGGACTTGAGTAAGCTAGGCACAAATCGGTCCAAGGGTTATCTTCCACTTTCTTCACTAACTCCTCAAGAGATATGGTGTTGAGGGGATGATTCCGGAGGATTTTCTCAATCAGGTAGTCTTCATTAGGTTGCCCCCCTCTTATAGTAGCATCCAAGGTACAGATTGGGGAAGAGTAGACTTCATCTTCCTCCTCCTCTTCTAATCATAAAGGTAAGTCATGCTCTAGAGATAGTTGAGCAAGAGGCTACAAGACCAATTGTTTGGACAAATGTCCATTTTAAATGATCATATTCCTAGCCCTGAAACTTATGTAAGCATCAATAGTGGCTAACCATGGCCTTCCAAGGATGAGAGGATAACTATTGAACTTGATCTTAGGTTGGAGAACTAAGAATTCAGCAGGGTATTCCCAGGAATCAATGGAGACCATCACATCCTCAACAACTCCCTCAGGAGCTACTATGGACCTGTCTATAAGTTGCAAGATTGTTGTGGCCTTCCTTAATGATCCTTGGAGATTCAGTTTAAGCATAGTCTCATTAGTCATCACATTGATGGAAACCCCAAGAACAATCAAGGTATGGGGGACAATGATACCATTGATGTGCACATCTACCACAAGACTTCCAGGATCTAGATACTTTGGGCAAATCACTCACCCCAACATTAAGTCGGACAATAGTCCAATGACATTAATGGTAGGGGCGTCTTTTTTTTTGCCCCAGGATGTTTGAAGCATTTCTCCTTGATTAACTTGTTGTAGATGGGGACATCCTTCATACCTTGGAGGAGTGGGATTTTAACACATAAGTTTTTCAATTCACCTAGAAATTTAGTCTCTTATGGGGTGTGTTAGATCGAATGGATTAATCTCTCAGGGAAAGGAAGTGGATTAGCTTGAGGAACACTCTCCTCCTTTTCCTCTTCAACATCCTTAGGTGGAGATGGAGGTTGATAATATGGAAGCACTCTTCCATACCTAAGGTTGATTTCTTGAATTTCCATAGCATATGTAGGGTAAGATGTTTCCCCACTGTAGACCTGTTATGCATGTTTGTTGTTTGGGTTTAGATTTGGTTGAGTAGGCATCTGAGGTTGCTTAGGTGGAGAAGGGTGAAGGAGTTGTGATTGAGATGGAGGTGGAGGCAGTAAGGCTGGAGATTGGTTGTATGGGGGCCTCCACCCCTGCGATGGTGCATTCCACTAAGGTTGTGGAGGAGTATATGGCTGAAATGATTGATTGGCAGGTTGTGAATGGTATTGAGGTGCAAAACACCAAGGAGATAGTGTGGACCATGAAGGATGAGTAGGAGGGAACCAAGAGGGAATGGATGAATTTTGGTTAGGGTTTTCATATGAATACGATGCCCCTTGCATGCCTTGATGGTATGGTCGAGGTCCTTGAGGCCTCCTTTGGTTGATATAGCAGAGTTTTTCGTTCCCGCTTTCAGTTGCTTGATACATAGCTTCCAATCCAGGCATAGAAGGAAACTTGTCTATGGAGTGGTTCTCCTCACATACCGAGCAGATCTCTATAAGATTCAATGGACATTCATTTCTAGGGTGCCTTCGAGTGCATCAAGGGCAGAAGATAGTTAAGGCTCTTTCTGCTTCCTCTTGATCTGCATGGTGTCCATTTGCAAAGTAATGGTATGCAACATTTCAATCTTAAATTCTTCCAACATTTTCCTGATTTCACTTTTTATGGATGTGTTGGAGGAGGATGAATTAGCCAAAGCTTGATTAGCCCCACCCTTCTTTCTGGCTGCCCTAGAATGATTTTTTAAAACTATGTTGATATCATGATAGGGTAACTGATAGATGTCTCCTCCTGACAACATGTATACGGTTTCTAGGATATCTTCCCTGATCCCTCTTAGAAGGACTAGCTTAAGTGATTCAGGATCGAGGGTGCATCTGGCCCTTTTGTAGCTAAGTTGGAATGTTTCCTCATAATCTTCCAAAGACTCATCATGTCCCAAGGTCATTCTAAAACTTTCCTCTTTGTTATCTTTTGACTTGCAATAATCCCTGTACTTATTATTGAAGGCTTGTTGCATTTGAGCCCAGGTGGTGATGTTGTCCCCAGGTAAACCCATGAACCAGTGCAAGGTTGCATCTTTGAGGGTGGATGGAAACAATTTCAACTTCTCGTCATCAGAGGTATAATCATAAGTTCTGCATATGACAGCAAACTCAAACAAAAAGGTATCCGGGTCCTCTGAGGTTAAGTCATGGAAGTGAGGAAGGGAAGAGGGGATTATGTTTTTCATCGTAGCATCTCCATTGGTTTCTTTAATGGTAAAAGCACCCTCGTCTCTATTTTAGCTCCCTATCTGTTTTCAATCCCATTTTTATTTTCAACCATGGTGTAGGTTGGTGGAATGGTCTCTTCTTCTTCTTCCCCAATAGGCTCTTCAAATATCCCTGGTTGTTCGCCTAATGGGTCCTCTAGCTCACAACCACCAAATAAGAGGAAAGTTTGGTTGTTAGATGTGGTGGGGGTATTTGGAAAAAAAATTCCTAAGTTGTCTCTACTCCTACGAGGCATGAAAGGAATATTTTTTTTCCAGGGTTTTTTTCATAATTACTTGCAGGATGGAAAGAAAGCACAGATTTGCAACTATTTTCTGAATGGAACTACTTGATGAATTGGCAAGAAAGAAAATATTGCAACTTTCTGCAGAATGGAAAAAATAAGGAAAGAAGAAATCACATCTACTTAGACACCTCCTCGGCAACGCCGCCAAAAAGTGATAAGCTCCAATATTGCAACAAGAATTGTAACTCCTAGGGATACCAACTTTACTTCATCTACCCAGGGTTCGTACAAACTTAGAGGTGATAGTGTTGTATACACAGTATATGCAATGATCTACTCTTGTCACTTTTAAACTGGGGCGATACACCACTAGGGTTTTTCAAATCATTCTTCTATCGACTAGAAGGAGTCTGACTACTAAATAGCAAAGGGAAAATTACTCTTAATGCAGAAAGGAAATGTTGCTTATTCTAGGGAATGAAATTGCTCAACTGGAAGGTGCTACAAAGTGACATGAAATCATCTAGATAAGCATCTACACATATTGCTTGCAAAAGAGACCTAACTTAACCTTGCATATAACATCTAGTTATCTGGACTAAATAAGCATGGAAATTTATCTAAAAACTATTTTGATTGCTGCATGCATGTGCTAACTAGAAATTGTAGAAAAAGCATTTTTGATTTTCAGTTTTATGAATACAAATGCTAATTTAACCAATTAGTTCTTTGGGAGGGGAGACAGGTATGGGAAACATGTCTGGAATGGTGTTGAGGGTATGGAAGGCAAGTGGAGGCCTAACCTAAGCTCAGATGACCATTTCTGCTCAATTCGGGCTTAAAATAGGCTACTACAGGGTTTCCTATAGTACTACAGGATGTCCTAGTTCTACTACAGGATGCTCTGTTTTACTACAGGAAACAATCTGAAATCTTATAGGGAGGTAGGAAAGGTAGAATGAAGTGTAGGAAAGGTGTTTAATGGGGAAATAAGGCACAGAGGAAGTGCACACTACCTAAGTCTTCAAGATGGTTGGATTGCTCAAGGAAAATGTCCACTTTGCTACAAAACATAAATTCGAATTAGGGTTTGGTGGACTTTGGCAGCGTAGGTGGAGAAGGCTTGGATGAGGCTGGTGAGATGAGGTCTCCTTGTAGATCAGAAACTCCTACAACAACATACATTCTTTTCTTCATTTATGCACAACTTCATTTATATATGGAAAAGATGAGTTGAATTTAGGAAAAAACATAGTTATTAATAGCTAATGGCTAAGTTTATGAATGGAAGTGCTTCTAAACCATACAAACTCAAGAAACCAAAATGACAATTCCAGGTACTTCTAAGAAATTTAGAAAAATGATCTATGCAACAAGAAATCCTAAGTTATGCAGTGAATGGAACCCTCAAACCATGATCCCATAAGGGAGATGAGGCAAAGGCCACTACCACCAGCTTTTCTGAAGTGTTTACTGTCACTATTGTACCACTGATCTATCTATCCACAAATGGAAGCAAACTAAGTAATCATTCAAATACTTGCAAATTAAACAAAACCAAAATCACTTCAACATCTAACTATGAATGTAATCTAAGCATGCATATACAGAATGAGGAATCTTTGATGCTAGGGTTGGGCCCTAACCTAAGAGCTTCATCCCTCTCAGTCAACTCAGTGTTGGATCAAGGGAATTCTTTTCATTCTTATCAAAATGTCAAAAATGCATAAGAGTTATCAGTCACAATATGTTAGCTTGAAAATGCCTCTTGGCTACAACAACAAAAAAGTCCAATCCTAATGAGGCCCTAGGCCTTCTTATTTATACAACTGAAGCTACTAACAACTTCCATAAAATTAGGGAGTCTTGGCCCCCAACTCGATATCAACTTGTCTTAAACTATCATTGGCTTGGCTGCCAATAACCTCGATGGGCTTGGCTACTTATAACTCTAAGCTAATGAGATCTAATACAGGAATCTTCGAGTGATTGAGGAGTTAAGGAGGGATATCCAATATCCTAAAATCCATCTTGATTGTCTACTTTGATTTCCTACACTTAAATTAGCCAAAATTGCTCCAAATCCTGCAATTAATGAACATTAGGCCACATGACATAGCATCTCATTTTTACCCTTCTCACAAAGAAAAATATAATAAAATCTGTAAAGAAATGTGAGAAAAGTTTATTTTAAAATGTTGGAGAGTGGAATTAAGGTCCATATAATTTATCTATTGATGAGCCTCATCGCAGACCAATGAGGATCTTCCAAGTGGCAGCCTCGTATTGGGAAAGTTGGCTCAATTTGATTGGTTTGTTTGTTTGTGGTGGACCAATGAGGGTGTGCCACATGGCCCAACCAGAGGCCGCCATGTGGCACCTCATGGTTGGCCAAAATTTGGTTAATGGTTGGACAACCTCAATAGGGTTCAAACACCTGACCTCTTATCCAATATTAAAGTGCTTGACCAATCTTCCTCATAGTGTTTCTTAACACCTTATGGTCCTCGGCTCTATTTGAATATGATAATGGCGGAGGTTTTGGAAAATGGGTCGGGCAATCAGGCCTAGCCCTGGTCACCTGACTCACCACACGACCTTGGGCACAAAGGGGAGGGTCTCAGAACTAGCCCGTCTGATCTTATCCATCAGTCACAAGATGCTCACGTGATTGCAGATGGAGCCATTGGAGTGCAGATGGAGAGGGAGCTAAGGATTGGTCGTGGACCCAGTCGCATGAACCTGCACAAGACAGTGACAGAAAGCCATCGGCGAAGGGAGAGGTAAATGGGGACCAACCCTGGTTTCGTTACCGCTCCCTTGGACCCATGGGCACCAGTAGACTCACATATCTGACACTTAAGGGGCTAGGATGGCGGGGACGAGTGGTTAGCCCCGACCCCCGGCCGCATGGCCCATGTGGCCATAGTTTCTGCACTTAAGGGTTATTGGAATAACTAATGGTCCAACGAAATGCATCTTTGGTAGACGAATTTTTCTCCTTCATAGTAGAAAACATGGTGAAATTATAGCGTTGTTAGGTTGTGTATCCATTTTGTAGGATGGATAATAGAGAGAAGTTGACAAAACTTGTGGGAGCCATAACTTTGTGATTTTTTGGCCTTTTGGAGCTTAATAAGAGTCCAGATAGGGGTTTTTGGACATTCTAGATCCAATAGTGAACTCTATTTGTTGATTGGAGCACAAATAAATAGACTTTTTGCAGGTTCAAGTCAATGGGTGTATGGATCAATCAGTGTTTTGGAGCAGTTCTTGAAGGTGTTTGAGCATGAGAAGGCCTTGTAGGGGTTTTCTTACCTTTAGAAGCTTACTACAGCAGCTGTGACTTGTAGGGTGCGGCTCAATTTATCTTTTCTCACTATGTCTTGTTGAGGAAATCTTTCTTTTTGTACCTCAATGTGGAATTGAAGTACTTGTATGCTCATTTTCAGATGGAGTATTGGGTCTTTGTAGGAGACACCTTTTATTGTTGATGGTTTCATGATTGACTGTAGGTTGCCATGTTGTTTATAGTGAGATTCATTTGTAGGAGAACGTTTCCTTGAAGGGGAAACTAGCCACTTGTTTTATCAACAAACTTTATGTACTCTTTTTCACTGAATATATGGAGTGGTCTAGCTATGTCGGCAGACCCAAAGATGTAGCCCACGAGGGGTGAACTTTGTCACCAAATTAATTATTGTTTCTTTTCATGAATGCTTGTATCAGTAAACGATTATATGTTTCTTATGTTTAAGTTTACATGAAAAACTAACTCATAATCCTTGAAGAGACGTTTCAAAACCTGTTTTGTCCTAAGACCCATTTTTCCTTACAAAGCATTAAAGAACGGTCACTTTTTCGGAAAGATAAGTTCTCCTCCAATTTCTAATCGAGTTGGTATTAGACAAAGGCTTGACCAAGTTGCTATAATGGGCAAGAAGAATTTCCAAGAGCTTGAGAAGATGAATTTGCCTCTTCGAATGGAGAACATTTAATTGAGAAGAATGCTTGAAATTGTTGAAGAGGAGAAGAGGCATATGCGCCTTCAATTTTAGCATGTGCTTGAGGAACAAGTTGATGAAAGTTCCACTCCAATGATAGCAAAGGAAACCTGCAAAGTGAAGCCAATATGTGGGAATGGTTCAAATAGAGGTTATGGACCTTACGAGGAAAATGATGCATGTGTATTTTGTAAGCATCTCATATATTCTCATCATATGTCGGTTGGTAAGAGTGGGTGGTTTGAGCCATCTACAAAGTTGTCGTCATCATCTAAGCCAGAAAAGGTGGATGGAAAGTTCATGGAGGTAATAAGAAACTCAAGTTCAAATCCTTTTATTTATGTTCATAACAACTCTTTTGCAGCATTTGAATAACATACTAGAGGCATTGGTATGAAGCTGACATCTAAAACGGGTTATGAAGGAGGAGGCCTTGGCATCAATGACCAAGGGATCACTAATCAAATCATGGTAAAAGAGACACCAAAATATCAAGGATTAGGATATGACCAAAGAGAGTTTGGCGAATGATCTAAACGGTTTGAGGCAAATGAGTCATCAGAGGATGATATGTCACACCAAGATGATGGTGATAATGTTCATTTGTCTCCTAAGAGAGATGAATGCTTTAAAGGACCTTGCATGACATTGTCCACTCCACATTGTCAAATAGACAACCCAAGGGATAGGTATAAAGCTCATGGATGTTTTCCAAATGTTGGTAATTTTGACTATTTGTGGAACGTGTATCCTCGCACTTTTTGTGATGCATTTGACCATTATGTGGTTGTTTGTGAGAAATGCATGTTAATGGTCAAAAGAATGGATCAAATTCTTGGCATCAAGCATGATGAATATCCTTCACACTTGAGGAATTCCTTGTCGACAAGCAAGAGAAAGTACTTTTGTAACCATTGCAAGATGCATGGGCTTCAGAATGAACGTTGTTGGAAATTATATCCAGAGCTTCATTCCAAGAAGGGAAATGAGATTATGCAAACCAATGCAAGGGAAGAAAGAGGTTGGAAAGACGACTCACAACGTTCCTAAAGCAACCTTCAAGGCTAAGTTGATGCAAAAAGAGAACCAATAAGCCTAGGGGAGGCAGTTATTGGGTAGAGACTCTTTGTGTAGTTTGGTTTTTCTTTGTAAATTGTAAACACTTGTTGTTGTTTACCTGTTTGGGTACTTTTATAAAGTGAACAAGAATAATCACTATGAACAACAAGTATGTGTTTTTCATTGACATGTTATGTAGTTTCCTTGTCTATAAGTCCAAATGTTTAAGGACTTTTGGGATGTACAATGTTTTGTCGTCCAAGTTTTTCTACATTTTGTAATGTACTCATCGATGCAAGTGCTCAAGATGAAACTTGTTGTTAATAGACTCTATGTTTAAGATTGTACAAGATAAATATGTTTTTTAAGGCAAAGCCAATTATGCCATTAAATTTTTGTAGCAGTGTACTTTTGTGTACAAGCTCAGTTTGGGGACAGTAAAGCAAGTTTTTATCAATGCATGATAGGCATTGTATTGCTTCTAATTTCAAAGATGGAAAGCCACGTTTATCTTCAACAAATGAACTTCAATATGAATTTGTTTGAGCCATGAAAGATGGGGTTAAAGAGAATGTTCAGATTCCACTCATCAATGTTTTTGTTCCTGCATCAGCAATTAGAATTTTGGCTCGATTCTTGAGAGGATGATAGGTCTTCATGAAGAAGATAGGTGAAGTACCTTGATTGGAGCTTGAAGGGCGCCAATTGAAAACATAGCATTATGGATTGATTTTTTGGTAAGTTTTGAGTTTCAACCTCATTTTATTTATAAGGAGAAGTAAACTTTTGGAGTCCAAAAGTTCCTAGTGGGGAGGTGTGATCTGGTGATCAAATATTAGCTTAAAAATGAAAGTGCTCGGAATATTTTGAAACTGGTGACAAGTCAGAGTGTTCATCGTTATGAATCCAATGATACTTGTTTCATCTCAATCAGATGTCATATGAAAAAGTTATGATGTTCTGAAGCTTTTGGTCAACAGCTAAAAAATTAGCAAGTTTGTTGATTGGGCTACTGACTGGGCAGTCGTATTGATGACATCATCAGGATGACTGTGCAGGTACAGACCAATGAGGAACTGCCAAGTGGTAGCCTCATACTGTGAACTTTGGCTTGATTTGATTGGTTCGTTTGTTTTTGGTGGACCAATGAGGGTGTGCCATGTGTCCCAATCAGAGGCTGCCACGTGGCACGTCATGGTTGGCCAAAATTTGGTTAATGGTCAGAAAACCTCAATAGGGTTCGAGCACCCTACCTCTCATCCAATATTCAAGCACTCTACAAATCTTCCTCGTGGTGTTTCTTAACACCTGATGGTCCTCTACTCTATTTGAATATGACATTGGCACCAATTTTGGAAAAGGGGTCGGGTGGTCAACCCCAACCCCCAGTCACCTAACTCACCACACGACCTTGGGCGCAAAGGAGAGGGGTTGGGACCTAGCCCATCCCCCAGTCACAAGACCCTCAGGTGACCGGAAACGAAGCCACCAGAGCACAGATGGAGAGAGAGCTAATGATTGGCCCTAGCCCTAGTCGCATGAACCTACACGGGACTGTGACAGAAGGCCATCAGCGGAGGGAGCGATAAATGAGGATTAGTCCCTGGTTTTGTTACCACAACATGACCTCGACAAAGCGCAAGAGGTCTATGGTGGTAAGGGTTGGTCATTGGCCCTCCCCTCGGTCGCATGGGTGCAAACAGAACCATAGGTCCGACAGTTAAGGGGTTAGGTCGGCGGAGGCGGGTAGTTAGCCCTAGCCTCATGGCCCATGTGGTGATAGTTTTCGTACTTAAGGGTTATTGGACGAATTAATGGTCCAACAAAATGCACCTCCGGCGAGTCAATTTGTCGCCTCTGCAACAACAACAACAACAACAAAAAAATTGTAGCATTGTTAGACTATTTATCCATTTTGTAGGACGAATAATAGAGAGGAGTTGACAAAGCTTGTGTGAGCCATAACTTGGTGATTTTTTGGCCTTTTGGAGCTCAAGAAGAGTCCAGATAGGGGTTTTTGGACATTCTAGATCGAATGGTGTCCTCTATTTGTTGATTAGATCACATTTGAAGAGACTTTTTGTGGGTTCAATTCCATGGGTGTATGGATCAATCAATGTTTTGGAGCAGTTATTGAAGATGTTTGACCGTGAGAAAGCCTTGTAGGAGTTTTCTTACCTTCAGAAGTTTATTGCAACAGTTGTGACTTGTTGGATGCAACTCAATTTGTCTTTTCTCACTATTTCTTGTTGAGGAAAGCTTTATTTTTTCACCTCAATGTGGAATTGAAGTACTTGTATACTCATGTATGCTCATTTTCAGATGGAGTATTGGGTCTTTGTAGGAGACACCTTTTATTGTTTATGGTTTCATGACTGATTGTAGGTTGTCATGTTGTTTATAGTGAGAGTTAATTATAGGAGAACGTTTTCTTGAAGGGGAAACTAGCTACTTGTTTTATCATCAAACTTTATTTATTCTTTTTCAATGAATATATGGAGCAGTCTAGCTATGTTGGCAGGCCTAGAGATGTAGCCCAAGAGGGGTGAACTTTGTCACCAAATTCTTTGTTGTTTCTCTTCATGAATTTATGTATGAGTAAATGATGAGATGTTGCTTATGTTTAAGTTTACATGAAAAACTAACTCTCAGTCTTGAAGAGACCTTTGAAAACTTGTTTTGTCATAATACCCATTTTTCCTTGCAAAGCATCTAAGAACGACCACTTTTTAGGAAGGAGAAGTTCTCCTCTAATTTCAGATCAAGAATAGACCTAGGAAGACCTTTCATTGAGTTTCAATTGCTTTTTTTTTGCATCCCTTGATCAATGATCCCTTTGGTCTAATGACAGAGCGTTGCAATGCTCCTGGGCCTTCTCTGTGCCTGGGTTGCAAAGCACTGGTGCCACTTCAGCACCTCTGTTGGTCTTTGTTCATGTAAAAAAAATATTTTGTCTGATTTTCTCTCTATTCAACTTTTTTCCATCTACTCTTCTTTGAGTCTTTGAGTGTCTTGTGGTCTCTTAGAAGCCTCCATTTGGTTTGATTTTGGTTTTGAGTGCCTTTGATAAGGATTTGTTTAGATTTTCCTTTGTTCTTATCATTAGGTAGATAAGGAACTGATTTGTTTGATTATTGAGTGTGAATGAATTGTTGTTCTAGTCATCGTTCTGAAAAGTTTTCTTTTATCAGTGATTAGACATGCATCTTAGTTTTCATCGTATCTTAAAATTAAGTAGAATTAAAAAGAAAAATCACTTTGCATTGACATATAGGGTTTTTTGTGTGCATCAAGTATTGGAACAATTACATTAAAATGGAATTGCACTTAGCATATTGTGTGTTGCATTTTGTACACTACATAATTTTTGTCTCTTCCCTCCTTTAGATATATTTTCATTGAAAGTGAAAGATTTCATTTCTTGATGCTATCTTTCATCTTTGTGAATTTAGGTAAAACTTGTGGTGAGCCCAAAAATTGAAACTTAATTGAAGATAAACATTAAATTTTACTAAATCAACCTAAGGAGAATTTGTGACAATAACACAAACACTTAGAGGTCTAGGCTAGAGACATGTTCCAAGGTCATTAAATGTAGGAGATGTCATTTTTTCCAGCGTTGTATCCCCGGGGTGATATCTCATTCCATGTACGTAAGTGTATTAGATCATACTCAGCATACCTTTAGATATATTGGATAGTGCTCCACGCATGATAAGTAAAAGGGAAAGCTCTTATCGAATGGTGATGCATTAGACAACATAGTATCTTTTTGAAGTCCACCATAGGTTTCTATCCTCACCATACATAATCGAGTTGGCTACCTTGTATAATGTGATACACCAAACACAACATTCTGGGAGATTTCCTGCATGTACGTTAAGTCCTTGCTTCGCCAAGGTGTATATTGCAGTTCACGGTTGCTTAGTAAACCTTTATGCCTAGTTACCCCTTTTTTAATTTATTTTTTTTGTTAATTGTTAAAATTTATTAATCCAACATGGAATAACAAACACCTATCCCCTGTCGTTTGTGTAGAATGCAAAATAATCCTCCTCTTCCACTAGAGGAAACTCCTGGTTGTTGTTCGAAGCAAAAGAAAATGCAAACTACCAAATCAGGGACTTCAGGAACTACTTCTAATCCTCCTCCTAAAATTGATCCACAAAAATCATTCTTCCCTTTGAGCTCTAACCTCGAGATTACATCTTCTCTTCCCAATGAATTTGACACAATCGAAACAGAAGAATTTGAACCCTTATTGCCTGGTGTTATTGAACCTGATCTTATTGAATCAGATACCTTATTACCTCAGGTTATTCAACCTAAGGTACCTAAGACATATTCACCTGTTACTTCAATACCTTCCCTTTCTCTTCCTTTGTCTCAGACACAAGCGCCAACTATATATCTTGGACCCGACAGTGAACCTCTTCCACCTGGTCGTGTGAGTATTGAAGAGATCCCTCAAGAAGAACCTCATCCATATTCTCCTATTCATTTGAGAGGGCTTCATATTTATCAAAATTATCCTTTTCCTCCTCTAAATACTCCATCTCAACCTCCTTTATTGGATTCTCTTCCTTTCAGTTCACCTCTAAGTTTTTCGCAGCAATCATCTTTGGGATTGTTAACCATGATGAATCTGCTGTGGTTTCATAGCCTACCACTTTGGTTGAGACAACCACTATTTCTTCTCCATCCATGTTTGTGACATCACCAAAGACACATATTTATGGTGGCTCATCCATCCCACCTAGTTATCAATCATTTTCTAATACCTTCTCTGGTGTGACATCCAGTCCTTGAACCTCTCCCATGACACCTATTTGTAGAATTTCGTCTTGAACTTCTCTAATGAGCGTTATACAGTCTGCTCATTCTCCTCCACCTACACCTACAGTCGAACAGATAGTTGGTCCTTATATTAATGGGCACCTTCAACAACCCAATTCTCCTTATATTGGGTACCCTTCACCTAATGGGCAGTTGCTTCCATCATCCCATCCTCCTTATGCTGGTGGGAAACCTATTATTGGTATGCCACATTTCAGTGCTCTGCTTTATTTTAATCTTTCTTATCTTGGCTTGACTGCTAATGTTTGGTAGCCTACTTTGCCCATCCAGCCTGGGTCAGTTGTGGTACATATATACATCCTCAACTTTTACCATCCACATCCCAAATTCCTACCTATAAATATATACCTCAACAAGCTCAAATTAATGTGAGCCAACCTTTATAGGTTGTCTCTATGACTCAATCTATTCCAATGGTATCTAGTACCTCCCAACTCCTGCATACTCAGCCTCTATAAGGTACCTCACAGTCTGAACTGCTTGGACAAGGTATTCATCAAATCCCAGTAGAGAAGACTACATATGGTATGGAACAAGCTCCATTGACTTTGCCCTATGTTGGAATGATACAAAATCACACGGGACAACAGTATCATCCTTTTCAAGGTATCTCTCAAGTGCCTTATCAATTCTAACAAGTACAAACATAACCACTCCAGTGTTTGCAAGGTTATCCCGAATCCAGACAACAAGGATATATGTATACTAGTTATCATAATCCTCCTTATCCTGGTACCCAGGTTCCTCTTTATCAAAATCCTCCTTATTATGGAACGCAGATTCTTGTTGCCCAGGCTATTTCATCCTATCCAGGGTGTCCTCCTCCATGTTTTAATAGGCAGTTACCTTTTGTGGAAACACTTGAACTTCCAAATTTAACTCAGCTCATGAATGATCCTATTGCTCATTCTCCTTTCTAGCTGATAATTCCTACCAAATTGCCTTCTGATATCCCAAAATTCAGTGACAATCCTGGAGAAGACCCATCCACGCATGTGATTACTTATCATTTGTGGTGTTATTTGAACTCCCTAAATGATAATTCCATTCAATTACGTCTTTTCCTGCGTACACTTACAGGTTCGACGGCTAAATGGTATATTGAATTACCTAGAGCTTCATTTAATAAATTTAGTTTCTTAGCCACTACATTCCTAACACATTTCCAGTTTCCCATATGATATGAGGCTGGAACGGAACTTTTGACCAACTTTAAACAAAATAACCCCACTCACATTTCTGATCATATTGATAATTGGCAGTGTCGTCGTCGGTTGGTTAAAACTTATGTTCCTTATCGATTGTTAACAGAATGGTTCATTAAATCTTTGTTGCCATCAATAATAAAAAGATGTAGCTAAGGGTGGAGTTGTGACTGAAGAGCAATTGATTTTTCATGCCCATTATTTGGATCTCATTTATACCCAATCTAGCACACTTTATGAGAAAGTAACAAACTCTCGGAGACCCTCAAACATTGTTCCTCAGCTTCCTGTTAAAGAATCACATGTTGTTGATGGCATGATTGGTTCTGCGAGTTCACAGTCTAAGAGTAAACCATTTGGTACTGCTCTTATGAATGCCCAAAACCCTCCATCCAATCCTCTTGTGGATTCTACTTCCAAGTTAATATCCTTCAATCCAATAAAGGTAAATATCAATGGCAACTAGGAAGTAAGAAGAAAGGTAAAGGCAAGAAGAAGAAATATTATCCTCCACGGGATAAAAAAAAATCCAATCAGTACTCTCATGAGAAATAGAAGCCTCGCTATCCATGTTTGATCTATAACGAGGAGCACCTCATCCATGATTGTCCTCACCGGGCGGAAGTGAACCAATTTTTTAATATTCTACTTCTCCCATGGTGTTGACTAGCCCATTTCCCAATTAGAAGACTCACATGGTTTCTTGAGACCCTACTTCCTCTAACTCAATTTTAATGATTTCCTCTGCAAATCCTAAATCTAATATTATAGTGGCCACCTGAAGTAAAGACTACGGTAATGTGAATCTTATGAATGGTCATGCTAATGATCAACCTACCAGTTCGACTTCATCTCCATCGGATCCTACTCCCCCTATGATTCCTATAGAGTTAACCATTAAACCTCTGAAGGGTGTTATTCATAAATCTGCTTTCAAATCTCGCGCACGAGCTACTAAAAATTATAATGTAGTTGAGGACCTATCTTAGTCTCCATCGACTATGTCCACGCTCGAGGTGTTACAAAACTATCCCGCCCAAAATAAGGCTTTGATTTCTGCTATCGGATGTATTGATTTGTCGGATTCTAACCTAGTTGTTTTCAATCATGAGAACTATTCACCTCGACTTCTGACTCAATTGGATTTTATGATCCAGGTTGTCATCTGTGGTAAGAAAATCCATCTTTCTATTGTAGACGAAGGAGCCTCAACCTACATTACGTCTTTGTCCTGTTGGAAGGTGATTGGTTCTCTTCAATCAAGTCAGTCACCGACCACCTTGAAATATTTTGATGGACGAATGTATAATGTTGTGGTATTTTGAATTCCTTGCAAATAGAATTAGGAGGTAAATTTGTATCCATAGAAGTTGAATTCATTGACTGACCAATCAATTATAACCTTCTATTGGGTCACACGTGGGTTTACGCCATGGTTGTTGTCGTTTCAACTTATTTCTGGATGATCGCCTTCCCCATAAGGGCGGGATCGTAGCCATCGATGAACTCATTACCTTATTTGCCTCCAATTCTCTAGTTACAGGAAGTGTCCCTCTTGTAGGGTAAACTCTACACCCTTATCATCATGTCGAGGTTAGACTGCTTAAGGATTCCTCTCTAATGGGAACTTTTCTTTTCCTCCGCCTTTGCTTCCTGACAGCTCTCCTTCGGTTGCCTATATCAATATGATATCATCTTCTATTATTCCAACTGATCCTTAGCTTATACCAGATGAAACTAACATCAACAGTTTTCGTGACTGAATGTCGTTGGGCCCTATTGAGCTTGATTACGAAGCCATTTATTTTGCTTGTGTGGCTCATTCTGATCTTACCTCTTTGATCAATTGGATTGATCATTCATTGGATTATGGCATGTCTTTTGATCTTTTCTCTCACACATTCCCTACCGATGAGAGCATCATGGAGACATGGTGCCAGATGACGCATCATGGGATGATCATCACCATCATTCCTCCTTACCAGATTTTTTTGAGGATAATATCAGTGACCCGTATCGACCCAATATTGTTGAGTTTCCCCTGAATTCCATTTCAAGTCACAAAGTCAATTCTAAAAATAACTTGTTCAATATCAAAGAGACATTACCTCTCAATATCTCAATTAAACCGATTATTGTCGAGAATCTACATATCGGTGTGTCTTTCTCTCTGGATGAGATTAAGACATATAAGGCCCTATTCTAGGAGTTTTGAGATGTCTTTTCCTAAACTTATGAGGAAATGCCAGGTATCAATCCAAATATAGTGGTGCGTGAAATTAAAACCTATCCTAATGCTAAACCAATCCATCAACGCCTCTGTCCAATCCATCCTAGGAAGGTTGTTGCGATTAAAGCTGAGGTTGAGAAACTTCTACATGTTAGTTTCATCTACCTAGTTCCTTTGACTAATTGGGTGTCAAATATTGTTCCTGTCATGATGAAATAAGGAACAATATGTGTATGCATCGATTATCGGGATATAAATCATGCTTATCCAAAGGACAATTACCCAACCTTGTTCATCGACCAGATTGTTGATGATTGTGTCGGTTGTGATATATATTCATTCATGGATGGTTTCTTTGGCTATAATCAAATCAACATTCTACCGACAGATCAACCGAAGACTGCATTCATTTGTCCTTGTGGCACATTTGCAAACTAGAAACTTCCTTTTGGCTTAAAGAATGATGGGGCTACATTTCAGAGGGCGATGAATTACACCTTCCCTGACATCAAACATATCTTGTAACCTTATTTGGATGATCTACTTCCTCATTCTAAACATCAGGTTGATCACTCAATACATCTTAGGGCCATATTTTTACAATGTAGACATTATAATATTCAACTTAATCCTCACAAATGTGTGTTCTTTGTTAGTTCTGGTCGACTTCTTGGTTTTTTCATTTCAAAATATGGAATTTGTATCAATCCCTTAAAAGTTCAGGCAATCATCGATTTGGATGTTCCTTCTTCCCTCGTTCAACTTCAACAAATCCAGCAGAAGGCTAACTTTCTTCGGAGGTTTGTCCCTAATTACATTGAGTTGAACAAAGGATTCACTCACCTGCTTAAGAAAGGGGTTCCATTTCATTGGGATAATGTTTCTCAATAGGCATTTGATACCTTGAAAGATGTATTGATTTGAGCATCTCTCTTATATCCCCCTGATTATCAGAGCGATTATCTCTTGTATCTCGTTGGTATTGGTCTAGGAAGACGATGCAGGGACCAGACATCCAATAAATTATTTGATTCAAAATCTTACCTATACTGAAATCAAGTACACTCATGTAGAGAATTTAGATTTGGCGGCTACCCAAGTTGTCCAAAGGTTTCGCCATTATATATTGCTCTGGAAAACTATGGTTGTTTTAGATTGCAACCCTATGACATATATTTTTTCATGTCAACTATTGGGGGGCAAATACTCCAAATGTATTGTCATCTTGCAAGAGTTTTATTTGGAATTTATTGAGAGTCCAAATAAAAAATATCCTTAATTTTTGTTGATCTTATTTGTGACCTTCCCTTTGCCGATTCTAAATCGATGTTTGAAAATTCCATTCCAGATGAGTCATTATTTCTAATCTCGTCATCTGACCCATCATATGGATACATTATTATATATCTCCAGACCTAGACTTTCCGGCCTGATACCTCTCACTCTGAACAATGATGTATTTGATACCAAGACAAGCATTACATCATCATCAGTGACACCCTTTATCGTCGTCGTATCGATATGGTTTTCTGAAGGTGCCTCATCTATGAGGAGGTCGAGAAAGTCCTCAATGAATTCCTCTCGAGGCATGTGGTGGTTATTTGTCTGGTTATGCCACCGCATAGAAGATCCTGTGTGCTGGTTACTTTTGGCCAACCATATTTCACAATTGCATTCTCATTGTCCAAAAGTGTCATGCACACCAAATTTACGATTCAAAGACCCATGCTCGGCCCGCTCCTTCGCATCTTGTTATCGTCATAGGTATTTTTGCAAAATAGGGTATCGATTTCATGATATGTAACCCTCATACGGCCAGGTGGCATGGCCATATTATTGTAGCGATCGATTGCTTTATTAAATGGATCAAGGTAATGCCTACATATAACAATACTAGCGAAACAACTACACATTTTTTCTTTAACCATGTCATCGCATGGTTTGGTGTTTCGCAAGCCATAGTAACGAACCATGGGAAACACTTTCACAATCACATGATGCCTGAACTAACTAACAAATCGGGACTCTCCCATGAAAGTTCCACTCCCTACTACCCTCAAGCTAATGAGAAAGTTGAGGCTATCAATAAAGTTATCAAAACTATGCTTCAACATATGATAGGGGTCCATAAATCAGACTTCCATTTGCTTCTTTTTGTTGCCTTGTCGGCATACTAAACCTTTTTTAGGACTGTTACCAGATTTACGGTGTTTCAATTAGTTTATGGTCTGGAAGTTATCCTTCCGATCGAATGTGAAATTTTGTCACTAAAACTTGTTGTAGAACTTCTTCCTACCACTTTCGTAGAAGAGGGACATCTCTTACATCTGACACGCTTACAAGAGACTGAGTGAGATGTCTCTATGGATAATGAAGCCTATAAGAAATGTGTCAAGGAGCAATATGACAAAAGTGTCAAGCCTCATGTCTTCTCAGAAGGAGACCTCGTCCTCCTATATGATCAAGAATCTGATAAATTAGGATTAGGAAAGTTCCAACCCATGTGGCTAGGTCCATATATTTTCAAGTGTGTTCTTGCTAAAGGGGCCTATGAGCTAGTCAATTTTTATTGAGTTCCATTGGCGCAACCTATAAATAGGTTGTACCTTAAAAAATACTATGCTTGATTTTTTGCATAGTGCACTATGTGCATATTGTATATAGATGTGTGGAGTGTGTTTGCAGTGTGTCTCTTTAGAGTTTCCTATAGTTTATGTTGTTCCCATTTACGTTTGGTTTGCAGATGTCGACATCCTCTAAACCATATGTTGGTTATATTGATGGCATTAATCATAGTACTCAAAACCTATCATCTGCGGCATGGGCTATCTTTTCTCCAAATGGCGAGTTAGTGAGTTTATGAGGGATTTGTATAAGTCGCTCTACTAATAACATCGTTTGTTATAGCGTATTGTTCGAGCTTTTGTCTAATGCTATTTCACATGGTAGCCATCATTTAGTCATCAGACTTGAATCACAGCTTGTAGCACTACAATTGGCTAATGTCTATTTTGTTAGAAGTCCAACTATTCTTCGCATGTTCTTAAGGGTTTTCCTTCTATAAAGACACTTTGATTTCATCCAATATCAACGCATTTCTATAAATCTAAACACATTGACAGATATGTTGGCTAATCATGTGTTAGATAGAAATTTGTGACATATGTAAATAAATTTCAAAACATATCACATTCACTGAAAGTAATAATAGGAACATAAGAAACACTAAAGATAATTTATATACAAAGGTTTGGTTTTACAAATAATGGGATGGAGACACATATGGCCACATGGCCTATCATCTCAAAAACTACATGCACATATGGCTATAAGTCTCCTAATAGACTAATCATAGTGCTCATGAGAACATGCCACTGCACGAGCTATCTTGTGTAGTAGCCGACCAATACGACTTGGCACTCCGATAGTGTGTTATTGAAGTAGTATAGGAAGTTGGGTGACCATGTTTTCATCTATCCCATGTGTCAGCCCATCCATGTGACACTCCACCTCTGCTAAGGTCCCAACCACATCGAGATCTTGAGGTACATATTGTCCTACTACAAAAACCTATACCTGTGCTACTTCATATTGTGGATATCTCACACGACAGAGATATGAAGCACCCATAGGTCGAATGGGCCCAATATATGCATGAAAAAATCAACAGTTTAGTCTCTGATACATTTAAAAACGCACACAAAAAATTGTAAAACTTAAAATAAAAATGATTGAAATATTGTACCTATAGCACCCCACTGCTCACCCTTGGGAAGCACGAGCTCAGGATCTCCACGAAAATCTATTCCCGCATATGGATAATCATATATCATAATGAATTTCCTACATAGCCATCGGAAGAAGGCTGGTGAGAAACTAATCGTCAACAGACCTGCATGTTGGGACATGATATCTATTCCAACTCCTCATTCGTGGAACTCTTGCATCAATGGGCTCAAGTGTGATATGTTGAGGTTGTAGCCAATGGAATCTATTCTAAAGCAAAGTAGATCAAGATCGAACCATAGCAAAAAAAAATCAATTGTCCATCTCTTTCTTTAGTCAAATGTTCTTTCATGTTGAACAACACTCCCTCACTCCAATTGAAATTTTTTGGCTCCATACATTCTAGGGCATACTGCATGTATGACTTGTTGGCTACATGAAGTGTAGACATGCCAACCAATCTAGAAATAATGAATAAGATCGTTCTTAAAGGCAATTGGGTCACATCTTTTATGTTGATTTTACCATCGCTAGTTGGTTGGGCTCGAGGTCTAAAATGAGTGGAAGTATAGCCCTTGATTGTCTCTCCACCCCTTCTCCTACCTAAAAAGGAGACAGGGGCACCTCTCATAGATAAACTAGTCAAAAAATATATGTCCTCTACCTTTATCTCGAGCAGACGTGCTCCTAACCTGAATGCCTGAGCTTGAACATCCCATGAATGAATAAGATATTCTAGCAACTCCATTTGTTTCCTCATACTAGGAAGCCAAAAGAATTTCAGTAACCCACATTTTTTTAGTGCCTGGATGGTAACAAGGTCATTTTTTACATTCATATCATGTTCTTCATGTTCTCTTTCCCTCCATATTAAGGCCATTTTGTTTCGATGAAATCCTAAAACATCGTAACGAGACTCATTAGGATATATTCCATGCAAAAAACTTGACAAATTTTGAATGGAACTAGCATAACACATTAGAGAATTATGCCCAATGCACCCCCTCAAAGAGAGACAATGCGTTGTAGCATTGCCTCCAGTACATTTTGATCAGGACCAACGCTCCTTTCGACTTTAGGAGGGTGCATTGATCAAAGGGTGAAATATTTGAGCCCTAGTACTCTCAAAAACTGAAAAAAAAAAATATAAATTAAATCACAAAATTCCACCATGAAATGAAAGAGAAAGGTTTTATCTCTTACTTGGAAGTGATGGCACTTGAAATGATCCTCCAAATTGATCACAATAAACTACAGAAAATTGAGGGCACAAAGAACTCAAAACTCTAACATCAAAAGGTAAATGTGAAATGGTAAAAAAGAATTGTCATTTTGATTACTTATGGTCATTATTTTATTCATATTTGATGGTTTGACCTAGTTATGATTCAATCATGAAACATGTATTTTAATCTTTTGTTGTTGTTCTGAGCAGGTCAACACTTGTTTGATGGATTTTGTCATGTTTTGAACGTATCATTTTAAGCAAAGAGCATACTTTTATCACTTTTTCAAGCTATGTAAACTCACAAAAATGGAACCCCTTGGAGTCCTCTTTCAGCTCTTTTCAAACTCCAAAAATATGAAAGATTGTCGAGCACTTGTCTTTTCTAACTCGTTAAAATAAATGAAAAGATGTCTACTCAATATAAGTTTAACCCTTTTCCGGACTGAGATGGACTAACTATGAAAAAGGAATATCTTAGTCAAACATGGCTAAGAGGTTCTCCTGAGTACTGTTTTATACCTTTTCGGACTCAAGAGACTATCTACGAAAAGGAACATCTCAAGTTTTATTTTCACTTCTTTTTTAAACTCTCTAAACATGAAAAAGACGTCGAGTTAGACCTTTGTTGGACTTGTTAAAACATCAAACAATGATGGATTCTTCGAACATGACAATTTAATATACTCATAGGGATTCATCCGAAGGATGAACTTACAGATCAAGCATATGTTATCCTCCTCAAGATTGGTACTGACCAGGAATGGTTGGCGAAATTGGGAAAACATGGTACTCCACTTGTTAATGGCAGTGAGTCACTCTTGAACATGACACTCTTCCACTTCATCTTTATGGTTGTTGGATTGGGAAATTTGCTTGTATTTCGGTTTATCCTACCTTTTCAAAGCCTCCATTTTCGGTTTTGGGTCAATGCTGGCAACTCTATTCAGTTTCGTCAATGTGTTTAAGAGAATCCATTCAGTTGATATCTCCTACAATCCTCTTAAGCCTACATTCCATGTTTGTCATTATAAAATCCCTTTGGTACCTTGGTTCTTACACACATCAATGGAAAGTTTCCTCACTCTTGACAACATGTTTACATCATTGGCCTTCGACCGACAGATTCTGTGTGGTGTTCAACTTCAACTCATTCATTAACACCATATTGATTGTATTGTAGTACCTTGAGAGCCATTAACATCATATGTGGTTTCTCCCGCATTTGTTAACGACTTATATCATTGGTTGGTAATCGGATGGTGTCTACCATGTTCGACTCCATCTCATTGATTCACATGGTTAGGCTTATACATTGGACGATCGTGTGAACGAGATAGAAGACACTAGATCTAGTTCCATCCATCTAGGTTGCGATTTCAAGATTAATACAAGATTACCATGTATGATGGCTATGATCATACAGACAGTCATCCAGTTGTTGGTCCAAATTTTATCATCAATGGACATGTCTTTTTATCACTATACATGTAATGTTATATTATATGTTGAGCATGGGTATGCCTCCCTCAATAAAGATATCATGATATAAATTTATTGTAACAGATAATGATCCTGTCGGTTTTTCTTGATCCCGACTTGTCACAAGGTAGAGAACTTCAGTCATCAGTTGTTATTTTTGACTTTGCGCTTTAGGGGGCAATATGTTATAGGCCATTTTGTCACATATGATCAATAGGCTTATTAACTAGATCAATCAACATCATTTTACCCCTTGTCATCATCATTGCACAAAGCCCTAAGCATTACTCTTCCTAATCCTTAAATTTTTGCCTTTAA
This sequence comes from Pinus taeda, assembly GCA_000404065.3. Taxonomy (NCBI): domain Eukaryota; kingdom Viridiplantae; phylum Streptophyta; class Pinopsida; order Pinales; family Pinaceae; genus Pinus; species Pinus taeda. The sequence continues at coordinate 169,343 of APFE030769234.1, read as the reverse complement.
CTGCTTCATTTCAGTGATTTTAAGGCCCAACGCACCCTGTTGCCTTAAGAGACTACATTCACCAATAGGTTGGCCTCTCTGGACTTGTGTTGATCACCAGTAGGTAGCCCCTTGCTAGGGGTGCACTGATTCTAGAAATTCTGGAAAAATCAAAGAATCCCAAAGCTTCCTCTTCCAGGAAATTTCAGGAGTTGTTATAACCATTTACCTTGGATGAAAGTCTTGAATCCTATCCTATCCTACCTTGGATATTTCACCCCTTATCCCTTGAGCTCATCCTCCCATCAAGAGTGGATCTCAAGCCTAGATTGGTAAATGGATAAGAATTCTGAATCTACCATCCTCTTCTATATGTTTACTACCATCCACAAGCTGGAGGTGGGCTTTTGGAAATAGATTATACCGTCATGTTGTTGTTGTGAGAGTCATTATTCACATTAGGGTGACATAGAGGCACACTTTGTGACAAGGAAGGACAAGTCACTTAGAAGAGCTTTTCTACAATATCAACTCCTATATTTAGTTGTAACTCTCTCCATTTCTATCAATACAAGGAGTACAGTTGTTTCCTATATGTGATGCTATGATTTCATGTATTTCAATACCATGTTGATCTATTGAATGAAGTGATTGGATTATGATACATAGATGTCGTAGATCTTTGGCGTGTGTTGTCTGATTGTGCAGGTTCTAATTATAACGATCAAAGTTAGGATTGGAATGTACAAGCCAAGAAAGGAATGAAGCTTGTGACGGATTCCAGGTAGGCTTCATACCATTGTTCATTTACTTTAAGGAAGACATTATATTCCTTGGTTTTCGTTGTTCTAGGTCAGTCCACAAGACCTAGGGAAGGCACTTATGTCCACAGTCGTATATTTCGTATAACAGTTGTCATGAGCATTAGGGTTATGTGCATGCTTGTCATTTTATTGTTGTTGTGGTTAAATGAATGATATATGCTATTTGATTTGTGTGGTCTTATGCACATGTGTCAGGTAGTCATGTATGGTAGTAACTAGTTCTTATATGCATTGTGGTGAAATGCATGACGATTATGGTCATTACAGTTAAGATCTTGATGTTATATGCATCATGCTAATTTGGATTGTCCTATGCAGATGGTTAGGGTTATGACATTCAGGTATGAGTCGGCCTATTTTTGATATTGTGTTGTGTTAATCTAGACTGATTATGCCTGTGTGATTGTTATGCATGAATGAAAGTTATTTATGAGTTTATGATGTGAACATGTTAGCTAGTTACTATTATGGATATCATGATCTTATTCATGTTTGAGTTGATACGTTGTGAATTTATATTGTGCTATTCTAGATTGGTTTTGCAAAACAAATAGCCTCCCCTAAGATACATGAAGGTATGAGTTTTCTTATGTAGTCTATTTGGTGATTGAGTGTTTGGTGTCTATTATGTCATCTATCTGTTGTTTGAATGTTTCATTAATCGCATGATATTAGTATGTGTCTATGAGATCGCATGAAGTAATGGTCTTGTCTTAAGATGGTTGTAATAACACATTATGTGTTGAGACAACTAATATGTACTTGAATGAAAGTAGGTGTTAGTTTAGTATTATGATTAATGAGTGTGACTTTAATGTTGATTATGACATGGTTATTAGTCTTGGTAAAGCGTGATTTCAAATTAATAGACATGATGTCATGATATTTGGAACATGTGACTGATAGGTGTCAATAGTTGTAGGGAAACATGGTTGACATTAGCGTGATAAGGTAATAGTTGATTCGTTTATATAACTAACAATTGGGTGATGTGGCAGTACATAGTAAGACTCAATTGCAACAAGGAGAAGTTAGCATAAAGGAATTGGGTGAGAATTCCTTTGGCTATTTTTTGAAACGCAATTCCAAATGAACGAGCACTTGCATGAGTACAGGAAGTCTTATGAACCCTAATCTTGGTTGACACTATGTGGATATATGTTATATTCATGAACATTTACTTGATAGGTAAACAATTTGTTTCCATCTATGGCTAGATTCGTCAAGGAATTGGAGTCCCTTGAGAGATGTTATGTGTATGTGTTTAGTTACAAGCCAACATGCTTGGTACAACAAGGTAAGGTAACGAATGCATTGTTGTATTTATTTATACACTGATAGTTTTTTGTTTACGGCAGTATGATGCAGGGGATTGCATGGAAAAACAGACTGCCATGAAATCTTGAAGAACGCTCAGGTTGAGCTTTCCATTGGAGGCATTGGGAATCCATGGGAATTGAGTCATGGTGTTTGTTGTTATTTATTTTTTTTATTTTGGCACCTTATGATTTGTCTGTGCTTGATTTGCAATTTTGTTTATGTCTGGTGCACGGCCATGCCACTTTGCTTGTGGTGTCATATTGTTGTTGGTTTTTCATGGTTTTTCTTCTTGGTTGCTTTTGGTTCTTTCCTTTTATGTTTTGAGGGTCTTGGGAATTAGTTTGGGAAAAGGTAAGTTAATGGGGCTCGGGAGGAGCTAAATGAAACCCATAAGGTAATGTAAGACTCAGATAAAGCTCGGTGCATGAGTAGGTGCAGTGAAAGGCAAGAGTATGGCAGTCGGTTGGATGGATTGAGTCCAATGGGGTAAATGGATGGTAGCGGGACAATCATGAGAAAGGTAAAGTGAATGGATGTGAGGCATTTGATGCCTTGGCTATTTTAGGAATTGTTGTTCTCAACATTGTGCATGTTGTGCACGAATAAAAGGGAGTTTTCTTAACCTTGACCTTATGATATCTAGTAATTATGTTGTGATCATGATTAGGCCAATGTGTATATATGTATATATATGTATGTATCTATGTCACTATGTGACAGGGTTGTCAAGGATCATTCTTGTGGAGGAATGATTGCTTATACAGGTGAATGGTGTCAAAACGTTCGTGGATTATGAGGAATCAAGTGGGAAGAGTAGCCTGACAGATTTATGAGGTTAGTATCATGTGCGTATGAGTTGATTTTATGTTTTTATACCATGCCTATGTTTATGCTATGGCAGGTAATGTTGAGGGATACATCAGTGGAATGAGAGTAGTGTGATTTGCAACATGTTGGACAAGCAAGGATTGTGGAAAGACATTAGAAGCAAGGTTGACTGGTAGAGACAGTGTGGTCTCTGGGTGTGCAATTCTACTATTGTGTATGTTTTGTACATGTTGTATCTATGGTGTTGCGTACATGTGGTATTGTGTGCATGTTCAACATGCAGCGTTATGTGCATGTTGCATATATAATTTTGTGTGCATGTTTCATATATGGTAATGTGTACATATAGTGTTGTGTATGTAAAACCCTCGTCCCACATCTACCCAAGCAACCAACCAGATGGGGAAAACATGCGACAAGAGGCCACTATGATAAGAATCAACCTCCTGGGCAACCTTAAGGAAATGGAGTCGACAAAACGAGACCTTACGAACCTTCCTCGAGTGCTTCAAGACCCCCAGGAGCTAATCCACCACTCCAGGTGCCCAACCCGTAAGTTAACATAGCATTTCAATGAATTAAACCCAAATTCAGTCCCATGACAAGGCATGGATGTGACTAGAACCCTATAGTTGCTCCCACAATGCCTACAAGGGAGAGACTGCAGTCTTTTTCAGCCAATTTTGTGCCAGAGACTGCGAGATTTAAGCCATTTTTTCAGGGCTAGTCTCCAAACCAATGCGTAGAACTTGATGAGACTCTCCAAGACAATAAATGGCACCAAGGAAAAACCTCTAACCTAAAATTGATCAAGGGATTGACCTAAGCAAGCCTAACCATGATAGACATTTTGTTAAACACTTAGTAAATATGAAACCTACAGGTGTAAATAACAGATCTGAGCATAGTGGTCTCGTACTTATATGATATTATCCATGAAGCATTGTTTCCTTATCACTTTAACTGCCATTCCATCCATTAGGTCATAGATACACCGTTCATTCATTTAAAAGTAAAAACATGATGAGAGTGAAACACAACAATTGTCATAAAACATAGACATAACCAGCATAATAGGGACAAAAATATCAATGAAATCACAACCATATACACCACATATAATCCATCAAAATACTCATAGAAATAATAGGAGAAATAACCTTTCATTAATGAGGCAAAATCAAAACTTGGGATGGGACTTCCACGTTCCAACTAGCCATATAATGGTTGAGCCAAATCTCTCTTCATCCATTCACCCTCATCCCATAGTCCAAGCATGAATGTGGGATCTCATAGAACACATCAATCAAAACTCATCTAGGGCTTCCAAAGGCCATCCACCTCAACCCATCAAGCAATGATTCCACCTCACAGTCGGACATCACAAAACCAACATTAGATCAGTCTCTATCCAAACCTTCCAGGGATCCAGTGAGTTTGTTCCAACTCGACTTCCAGGACTAGTAACTCAACCAAACCACAGCATACACCGAGATCCAGAGCGTTTGTCCATCCAAGGTTCCAAGATTACTAACTCAACCCACAACTTTTATCGGGCTCCAGAGCGTTTGTCCAACCAGGGCTCGAGGACAAGTAATTGAACCCACCAAGGGCTCCAGAGTGTCTGTTCAACCAAGGTTACGAGACTACTAACTCAACCCAAGCCATTACAGGACTACAAATCGTTTGTTCAACCAAGGCTCCAGGAACTAATAACTCAACCCAAGCTAAAGGAAACATGAGAACCAACCAGAAAACAAGCAAATGAACCCACAACACCATGACTATCCAGGAAATGGAAAGGTTAGGCAAATCCATTGTCAATCCAAGAAATCCTCCATGTCAGTGACAGATAATGATCAATAAACCACATTCATGTGCCATTCATGCCAAAAATAGTGAATAAAACACATGCAACTCGGTACCTACAAGAAAAACCCATTGTAGTTGTTGATCTCGATGTCCTCTCACCCTTTCCTGCTCTTCCTTTGCCTTCTTGCTACGAAAATCCAAGTGCGCCACACTCTCCAAGAGTGCTCCAAGAAACTCTAAGTGTCGAAGAGTATGAGAGAGAGATTATAATATAAGAGAGCTCCACCAAAACCTGTCAAAAGCTTACTAATTGATCATCATAATCCTTTTTATTAATGAGACCTCTATTTTCTTCATTTTAATTCATTTTCCTCCTCACATGCAACCTGTGACCTTTCACCTTCCTTTTCTCCTAATTTCCTTTATTTTTGTAAATAAATGTGCCAAAAATGCCATTTTGCCTTTCCAAATCCTAATCCATTGCCTTTGCCAATTTCCTTAGCCATAATAAACTGAATCAACACCCATTAGGATGTTTCCAACACCATTCAGCTTGGAATATGTGTCCCATCATCGTGGCCTTATATATATTACATAAGTTTTTAACTAGGATTGTTACAGAACCCTCCCCTTGGGGGAACACTTTCCTCAGTGTTCAATGACACCTATAACCAATAAGACTACAGAAAACAAAACATACTACCCATGGAGCTTTATAACATAGCTCGTTGCAGTATTTACAATGACCATCTGCTAAACCATGACAAACATACCATTTACTAGAGCTTTATAACACAACTCATTATGGTATTTACAATAACCACATATACACATACACATTTGCTTCAACCAGCAAATAACCATATTCTCTATGGAGCTTTATAAATCTAGCTTGATACAGTATTTACAATAATACACATATGCACATTTTCTCAGCCAAAAAATAAAAGAATATGATGCCTGCATCCGCAACAAGGGAATCCAAAGGCTCACACCTCCACCCTCAAAGTAATACCAGGATTCACCTCCTTCCCAAGAAGTCTAGAATCCACTGCAAGGTCAAATCTGCATCCAATTTCCAGCGCTATAATCCCGCACTGCTTTTCCTCCCAGTGAACAGTTACATACTCATTGTTCTAGTGCCCACTCCCAATGTGCATATGATTCCATCTGGCAATGCTAATGACTAAAACAAATCCATCCATGACCTTCCCTTCTCTGCTATACAGCACCTCTGGCAATATGGTCATCCCCTTCCGTGCAGTCACTCACCTTCCAAGTTCCACTGGTACCCCCATCTCAGGAAGTCCATCCCTTGGAAAGGCTTCTTCACATCGGAAGATACAGAAACCAAGGCATATCCCTACCTTAAAACCATCATTCCGGTCATAGCATGCTCATGGGAATCAATGGAGACTATTGGGTACCAGTGCACCACAATGGCCCTGCTCCTAAATACTTTACCAACATATTGTTGCATTTTCCAATTTCCTTCACTATTGATGTGCTAATTCTTGCAGTCGATATCGACCACCCAACCAAGCATGTTCATGCTTTCCTGTGCCAAGCACATAATTTCCATTAGATTCAAAATAAATTGAAATGACTTCAAATCATACCTCATTGGTAACTTGTTAATAAGGTGCACTTACAATCCTGTTTACTTCCTGTCACAACAAGTCAAACTAACTGTTTGATCAAATCATCATGTATAAACATATCACATCAGGTTAGCTCAAAACATAACCATCATAGATCAAAATCATAAATCACATGTAACCATCATAAACCAGAATCATAGATCACTTGTAATCATCATAAACCATAATCATAAAGCACATGTATAATAAAACTGAAATAAAATATTGATACTTATCCTTTAATCAATCCTTAGCTTCTACCTTTTTCTTTATTCCGTACAGACACTGGATCAGTTTCCACACCCGACAAACACCCAGTGCCTTCTCCTCAACCATGTGCACATACACATAGTGTGCATCACACACATACAACCACACACGACATACAACACCATGCAACACATGCACCTATTCTTAACATACAATTCATACATCCACACCCATTGTACAACACAACACAATACATATGCCTACATCTGGTGTACAACACAATACATACACCTACACCTGATGTACAACATAACACAAATACGTATCTAGAGTGCAACACAATGAATTCATATGTCACGATACCATGACTACACAATGCACATACATACTACTGCATACCCGCAACATAGCATGTACGACATGCACTCAATCCCACACGTACACGAGTACTACATGTACCAAGCACCACCTGCACAACGTGTGCACATCATCACATGTACACGACATCACCTGCACAATGTGTAACAATGCCATATGTACATTGCACCATTGTGCACGCGTACACAATACCACATGCACACAGTACCACACACAACATATACGCGACACCACATGTACACAATGCCACATACACGACATCTACACAACACCACCTGCACATAGCACCACATGTAGACAGCACCACATGCACACAGCACCACATGCACACAGCACCACTTGTACAATCATGCACACAACACCATATGTACATAACACCACATGTACAACATGCACGCAACACCACATGTACATAGCATTGCATATCCAACACGTGCACAGCACCATCTATACCATCCTATGCATAACATCGCATGAAAAACATGTACACATACTATATATACACGACATTGCATGCACACAACATCACAGATGTAACATGTACAACATATACAACATATGCACAACAGTAGTACCACACATCCAAAACGAAACTATTTCTACCAGGTAACCTTGCTTCTAGCGTCTCTCAGTCATCCATGTTTAGCTTAGCATGCCATGGACCACACTGCTTTCATTCCATTGATGCATCCCTCGATATAGCCTGTCCATAACATAAACATCGGAATTATACAAGCATATAATATCAATTCATATCCAAATGAAACTGGCCTCATATATTTGTCATGACTACTCTTCCCAATTTGTTCCTCATAGTCAGGAACGTCTTCATGCCATTTACTTGCATAAGAAATCACTTCTCCACAAGAACAAACCCTGACAACCTTGTCAGACAGTGACATAGATACATTCATACATACATAAATAATCATTAGCATAAAACAACCATGATCCATGATGACCTTGTCAAACATGACATACGTACATATATACATGTGTACATCTATAAACATCAACATAGTCATGATCACAACATAATTACCGGAGAACATAAGGTCTAGGTTAAGGGAACTTCCTTATTTGTGCACAACATGCACAACATTGAGAACAATCATTCCCAACATAGCCAAGGCATCTGACACCTTAGATCCATTTACTTTACCTTTTCTGGTTACCTTTCTCATGTTTGTACTGCCACCATCCATTTACCACAATGGACCCAATCCAATCCAACTAACTGTCATAGGCTTACCTTCTGTTGTGCTTACTCATGCACAAAGCTTCATCTGACTCTTATATTACCTTTCGGGTACCACACATCTCTCCCTAAGCTCCATTAACTTTCCTCTTTTCCCAACCAATTCCCAAGACTCAAACATGAAAGGTAAGACAAGAAACAAACAAGAGGAAACCATGAAAATCAATAAAACTACGACACCGCAAACAAAGTGGCATAGCTATGCTCCAAACATACACAAGTCGCAATCAAACACAAAAAACCACCAAAGACCAAAAGCACAAGACTAACAACAGACACCATGACTCAATCCCCATGGTTCCCAATGCCTCCAAGTGTAAGCCCAACCTAAGCCTTCTTCAAGATTTCGTGGCAATTTCCTTTGCCATGCAATCCCCTGCATCATACTATCATAAACACATAAATGTCAGTGCATAAATAAACATAACAATACACTGGTTACCTTACCTTGTTATGCCAAACATGTTGCTTGCAACTGAACACAACCACACCATCTCTTAAGGGACTCTAATCCCCTTGATAGATCCACGTGTAACTAAAGACTAGTTAATAGACATGTCAAGTACATTTTCATGAATCTAGCACATATCCACATAATGTCAGATGAAATCAAGGTTAAGAAGACTTCATATATGCAAAGCACTCATTCATTTAGAATTAGGGTTTCCAAACATAGTCAAAGGAATTATTACCCCATTCTTTTCTTTTACCATTTATCTTGTTGCAATTAAGCCTTATTACATGCTAATGCATCATCCAACTGTTAGTTATATAGACAAATCACTTATTACCTTGTCACGTTAATACCAAGCATGTTTCCTGCAACTGCTCACACATGTCAACCACATGTTTCTTGCGACTACTCACACTTGTCAACCACATGTTTCCTGCAACTGCTCACACATGTCAACCACATGTTTCCTGCGACTACTCACACTTGTCAACCACATGTTTCCTGCAACTGCTCACACATGTCAACCACATGTTCCAAATATCAAGGCAATCATATCTATCAATTTGAAATCAATCTTTACCAAGACTAACAATCATGTCATAATCCATAGTCAACTCATAGTCCTTAGACCTAATGCTACAATTGTCGCATACTACACTCAAGTACATATCAACTATCTCAACAAATGTGTATTAATACAATCATCTTAAAACAAGATCATTGGAACACATACTCATATTATGCAATTCATCGAACATTCAAACAAACTATAAGGGCACCATTTTAGATAAATCAACTAGACGACATAATAGACACCAAACACTCAAACACCAAATAGGCATCATAATCAATCATTCAAGCACAAAGTAGATGACATAAACAAGCTCATACCTTAATGTATCTAAGGGGAGGCAATCTTATCTGAACAATCAATCCATATTAGCACGATATAACTTCACAACATATCAAATCATCCACAAATAAGATCATGATATCCATAATAGTCACTAGCTAACATGTTTACATCATAACTCATACCCAATTATCACTCACACATACGCAAAGTCAATCTAGATCAGTACAACACCATGTCACAAATATGTCGACTCATACCTGAATATCATAACCATATGCATAGGCCAATCCAACTTAGTATGATACATATAACATCAAGATCTTATAGCAATAGTAATGCATACCACCACAAGTTACTATCATTCTTGACTATCTGACACATGTGCATATAACTATGCTAATCAACTATCATTTATTTGTATGCAACCATAACATCAAAATACATGTACATAAAGCTAATGTATATACACCGAATGCATATTACAATCATTAACTTACATACCTACAAGCCAAACACACAATACTTTCATGATGATCTGCTCTTACCCCAAAGTCTAATGATGCAACCTCATTATGATGATCTGCATCTCCTGTTCTATCTCAGCCAACACATCAGCATCATAACATACCAATATCATCATGATGACCTAATTGCATAAAATGACTTCACAAGGCATGTTTGACCTACTATTCATGCATAAATATAACCAAGACCATACATGCATAACAATTGCATATAGAGATATAACACATGAGTACGAAACCATATACACATCATTCTAGCTAGGGCCTAGTCATCAATGCTTATCCATATCAACTACACAAACCATGACCTCATGCATGACAACAATAACCACATCACGTGCACTTGATCACATGTGAACACTGACATGCATAACAGTGCATAATCAATTATACACACATGAAGACATACTTCGCGACAACACCTTCAACCTTCACATGGTGACATCACTACAACCATGATCAACACCATGCAAATGAAACATAAAGAACACAATCATAAGGAACACCTATGCAACCAACATGAATGCATGACCAACACACAACCCATCCAATATGAGGGGTGAACCATGCTCTAATACCACTTCGTAACACCCTCCTCCCACATCTACCCAAGTAACCGGCTAGCCGAGGTAAACATGCGACGAGAGGCCACTATGATAAGACTCAACCTCCTCGATAACCTTAAGGAAATGGAGTTGACAAAATAAGACCTTACAGACCTCCCTCAAGTGCTTCAGGACCCCCAGGAGCTAATCGACCACTCTAGGTGCCCAACCCCTGAGTTAACCTAGCATTTCAATGAATTAAACCCAAATTTGCTCCATGACAAGGCATGCATGTGACTGGAACCCTACAGTCGCTCCTACAATGGATGCAAGGGAGACACTGCAGTCTTTTCAGCTAGTTTTGTGCTATACTGCGAGATTTAAGCCAATTTTTCAGGGCTAACCTCCAAACCAATGCCTATAATTTGATGAGACTCTCTAAGAAAATAAATGACACCAAGGCAAAGCCTCTAACATGGAACTTGATCAAGGGATTGACCTAACCAAGCCTAACCATGACAGACATTTTGTCGAACACTTAGTAAATATGCAACCTACAGGTTTAAATAACATACCTGAGCATAGGGGTCTCATACTTATCTGAGATTCTTCATGAAGCATTGTTTCCTTATCACTTTAAGTGTCGTTCCATCCATTAGGTCATAGATTCATTATTCATTCATTTACAAGTAAAAGCATGATGAGAGCCATACATAGTTGTTGTCATAAAACATATACATAACGAGCATAATAGGGACAGAAATATCAATGAAATCATGGTCATATACACCACATATAATCCATCAAAAAACTCATAGAAATACTAGGAGAAATAACCTTTCATTAATGATGCTAAATCCAAACCTAAGATGAGAATTCCATGTTACACCCGACGTAGAATGGTTGAGCCAAATCTCTTTTCAGTCATTCACCCTTATGCCATATTCCAAGCATGAATTTGGGATCTCGTAGAACACATCAATCAAAACTCATCCAGGGCTTCCAGAGGTGATCCACCTCAACCCAGAAAATAGTGATTCCACCTCACAGTCAGACATCACAAAACCATAAACAGATAAGTCTTTATCCAAGCCTTCCAGGGCTCTTGAGCGTTTGTTCCAACCCGGCTTCCAAGACTAGTAACTCAACCCACAACTTACACTCGGCTCCAAAGTGTTTGTCCAAACAAGGCTCCAAGATGAGTAACTCAACCCACAGCTTTTACTGAGCTCTAGAGCATTTTTCCAACCAGTGCTCCAGGACTAGTAACTCAACCCACCAAGGGCTCCAAAGCATTTGTCCAACCAAGGCCATGGGACTAGTAACTCAACCCAAGATGTTATAGGGTTCTAGAGTGTTTGTCCAACCAAGGCTATGGGACTAGTAACTCAACCCAAACCATTATAGGCTCCAGAGCATTTGTCCAACCAAGGCTCCATGAACTAATAACTCAACCCAAGCTAAAGGAAGCATGAGAACCAACTTGAAAATAAGCAAATGAACCCACAACACCATGGCTATCCAGGAAATGGCAAGGCTAGGCAAATCCACTGTCAATCCAGGAAATCCTCCATGCCAGTGACAGATCATGATCAATAAACCACATGCATGTGCCATGCATGCCAAAACTAGTGAGGAAAACATACATGCAACTCGGTACTTGCAAGCAAAATCCATTGTAGTTGTTGATCCTGATGTCTTCTCGCACTTTCTGCTCTTCCTTTTCCTTCTTGCTCCAAAACTCCAAGTATGCCACGCTCTCCAAGAGTGCTCCAATAAACTCTAAGTGTCTAAGAGTATGAGAGAGATAATAGAAGAGAAGAGAACTCCACCAAAACCTCTCAAAATCTTACCAACTAATCCTCATAAGCCTTTTTATTAATGAGGCCTCTATTTTCTTCATTTTCCATTATTTTCCTTTATTTTCCTCCTCACATGCAACTTGTGACCTGTCACCTTCCTTTTCTCCTAATTTCCTTTATTTTCATAAATAAATGTGCCAAAAATGCCATTTTGCCTTTCGAAAGCCTTAGTCATTACCTTTGCCAATTTCCTTAGCCATAATAAACTGAATCAACACCCATTAAGATGTTTCCCCCACCATTAATCTTGGAATACATGTCCCATCACCGTGGCCTTATCTATATTACATGAATATTTAACCAGGGTTGTTACAGTGTATGTGTAGTATATGTGGTGCTATGTACATATGGTGTTGTGTATGCGTTATATAGTGGTGCTATGTTCATTTGGCGCTATGTATGTGTTGTATATATGGTGCTATGTACATATGGTGATGTGTATGTGTTGTATATGTGGTGCTATGTACATATGGTGTTGTGTACGTGTTATATAGTGGTGCTATGTACATTTGGTGTTGTGTACATGTTGTATGTGCAGTGCTATGTACCTATGGTGTTGTGTATGTGTTGTATATGTGGAGCTATGTACATATGATGTTGTGTGCATGTTGTATGTGCAATGATGTGTACATATGGTGTTATGTGCATGTTGGATATGCAGTCCTATGTACATGTGGTGTTTTGTGCATGTTGTATGTGCGGTGTTGTGTACATATGGTGTTCTGTGCATGTTGGATATGCAGTGCTATGTACATGTGGTGTTGTGTGCATATGGCGTTATGTACATGTTGTACATGGGGTGTTGTGTGCGGGTGGTGTTATGTACATGTGATGTTGTGTATACGTTGTGCAGGTGGTCCTATGTACATTGGGTGTTGTGTACACGTTGTGCAGGTGACGTTGTGTACATGTGGTATTGTGTACACGTCATACATGTTGTGTTGTGTATATTTGGTATTGGTGTTACAAGTATTGTGTAGTTATTGTATCACGACATGTGTATTCGTGGTATTAGATGATGTGTATGTATATGTATTATGCTATAAAATGGGTGTAGGTGTATGCATGGTGTTGTACATCGGATGTAGGTGTATGTGTTGTGTTGTACATTGGCGGTAGGTATATGTGTGGTGATGTACACCGGGTGTAAGTGTATGTGTCGTGTTGTACACCAGGTGTAGGTGTATATGTCATGTTGTACACCGGGTGTAGGTGTATGTGTTGCATGGTATACTGTGTATGTGTATATGTTGTACAGTGTGATGGGACAAACAGGTATGGGACTCTCTAGATGCCCTTGTTGTTGTTGTTGAGGGTTGAGGCACTTTAGTCTCTAAATTCCCTTGTTGATTTCTATTGAGGGTTGAGGTGGTTTAGTCTCGGGATACCCTTGTTGCTAATGTTGAGGGACAAAACGGTTTAGTCTTTGTATTCCCTTGTTACTTAAAGAGAAGGCACTGGGTGCTTACCGGCTTTGGAAACTGATTATGTGTGTGTACAAAAAGGATAAATAACAAAGGTAGAAGCAAAGAATCGTTGAAAGATATGTGTCAATATTTTATTTCAGTTTTTAATAATGCATGTGATCTATGACTCTGATTTATGATGGTTACATGTGATATATGATTTTGATTATGATGGTTGTGGGTTGAGCTAACCAGACGTGATATGTTTATACATGATGATTTGATCAAATATCTAGTTTGACTTATTGTGATAGGAAGTAAACAAAATTGCAAGTATATGTTATTAACGAGCCACCAATGAGGTATGATTTGAATTTATTTCAATTCATTTTAATCTAATAGTGGTTATGTGTTTGGTATAGGAAACTATGGTTGAAATGCCCAGTTTGTGGTGGTTAAAACTGACTGCAAGAATTAGAAGCAATGGAAAAAGGAATTGGAATAGGTAGAAGTAGGTTGGTAAAGCATTCAGGAGCAAGGTCATTGTGGGACACTAGTACCCAATAGTGTACATTTATTGCCATGTGCATGTTATGACAGATATGATGGTTTTGAGGAAGGGATATGCCTTAGTTTTTTTACCTTCCAATGTGAGGAAACCTTGTCAAGGGATGGATCACCCTGGAAAGGGGATGCAAGGTGAGTGACTACACAAAAGGGGGATACCGGTTTGTGCGAGGGACTATGTAGCAGAGAAGGGAAGGTGCCTTAGATTAATGAGTCGATAATTGTTCACTGAGGGAACAGGTAGTGCAAGGATCGTAGTGCTAGACATTGGATGCAAGATTGAATTTGGCAGTGGATTCTAGACTTCCTGGGAAGGAAGTGAATCTTGATATTACTTTGAGGGTGGAGATGTGAGCCTCTGGATTCCCTTGTTGCTAATACGAGCATCGTATCTGTTTATTTGTTGTTCAAGCAAATGTGCATATGTATATATGTGTATATTAATGTAAATACCGCAATGAGTTGTATTATAAATCTCCAATAAGCGGTATGGTTGTGTGGTTATCATGTTTATCATGATGGTTTTGCTTTTGAGCAGGTTGTTCATTGTAAATACTGCAACAAGCTAAGTTATAAAGTTCCATAGGAAGTATGTTTTGGCTTTCAGTGGTTTTGCTGGTTGTAGGTATCATAGAACTTCGAGGATGGTGTTCCCCTAAGGGGGAGGGGTTTGTAACAAACCTAGGCTAAAATATCATGTAATAAATTTAATAAAGGAAAAATAAGACCAAGGACAAGGGACACATATTCCAAGTTGAATGTTGGCAAAAACATCCTAGTGTGGGTGATCATTCAGTTTATTATGGCTAAGGAAACTAGCAAAGGAAATCGCAAAGGCTTTGAAAAGGAAAAAAGGTATTTTGGCACATTATTTATAAAAATAAAGGAAATTAGGAGAAAAGGAAGGTGAAAGGTCACTTGTTCCATGTGAGGAGGAAAATGAAGGAAAATAATGGAAAATTGAAGAAAATAGAGGCATCAATGATAAAAAGGATTTTGAGGATCAGTTCACAACCTTTCGTCAGTTTATTTTTAGAGTTAGTCTTAGAGAGGAGAAAGAGCACCAAGAGGTGAAGGAAGGAATGAAAGAAAAAAAAGGATAAGGAAAGCAAAGGGAGTACAAGGAAAGCAAAGGGAGGCAAGGATCAGGCAAGAAAAGTTGGATCAAGCAGCTTCAGCGAGAATACTTACAGGTAACACGTTGCATGTATGATTTCCTAGCCATTTTTGACATGCATGGTATGTACATGTTGGTATTTGGTTATTTTGTTGTTATTAGCATGGGTTTTGTCGAGTTTTGACGGTCGATTTTAGCCTTGCCTTTCCATTTCCAGATAGCCATGTTGTGATGAGATTGTTCTCAGTTTCAACTTTGGATTGCCGAAATATTTTGGATCGATGTGAGGTGGTCTTTGAAAAATTCCCAAAGGCATAGGAATCCCTTGACTGGTAATGGTGGGATATACAGTAAAGCCTGAGGGTGGAGATGGGAAAATTCCTCAAAGTATTATAGAAGAAATTCAGAGGCATCCAAGCTCGGTTTGGTTTTGTGATCTCGACATCAGTTTAGGTGAGATCATCATATGGTGAGGGTGGAGGTGGCCTAACCTTTAGATTCCCTTGGTTGTTTAGGGATTGGTTTATCCATGAGATCCCACATTAATGCTTGGAATATGGCACGGGGGCGATTGGATGAAAGAAATATTTCGTTCAGCCAATCTATGGTTGGGTAGTACATGGAAGTCCCAAACATGGTTGGATTTTGCCTATGTTTAATAAGAGATAAGTTTCTCTTTCTTTTGATGAGTAAATGTACTTGTTATTATGTGGCTTTAATGTTTGTTTTCTCATTATTATTTATCTAGTTATATGTTGGTTATAAACATGGTTATTTGACATTTCTTAGGCATGGCTCTTTCCATGTTTTTACTTATAATTGAATTAATAATGAATGCAAGACATAATTGATGTTATGACATCTAATGTGAGAAGGAAATGATCTTTCTTGTTAAAGCTCAGATAAGTTTTCAAATCCTTATGTCCAGACTTGCATTCATGACCTGTAGGTTGCATGTTTACCAGGTGTTTGATGAAATGTCAATCCTAGATGGGGAAGGTCAAGTTAAGTCCCAGTTTCAGTTTTGGTCTACAAGCATTGCTTCTATGTCATCTATCATCTCTAGAAGTTTCACTGAGTTTTGGGTAGAGGCCTGAGTCTTGGTCCTGAAAAAGTGGCTTAGAATTCAGGGTCACTGACATAGAACTAAGCAGAAAACTCCACAGTTGCTGACAGGCAGGCCTATGGGAGCAACTAGAGGGCCATAGTCATTGGCATGCCTTGGAAAGGGAGCAACTCGGGATTTAGGTCAGTGAAAAGGAGATTTATATCAGGGGTTGGACCTCTAAAGGGATTGGGTTGCTCCTGGAGGTCCTATAGCACCTGAGGGAACTCAATAAGGTCTTAAGTTGTCAACTCCATTTCCTTAAGGTCATATAAGAGGTTGAGACTTATCATGGTGACTCTCAACTCATGTTTACCCCAGGTAAAGCAGCGAAAGTGGGTAAATGTGGGAGGAGGTGTTACACCACCCATCCAATCTCAGGATTTTGTCCCTAGCAAAAGACTAAATTTTAGCTTCAACTTCTTCAAATGTGATCGACCTCCTAATGACCGCATTTTCTTCCTCATAAAACATCAGTGGGTGATTTTTTTATGACCCATAAATATGCATGAATGTCCAACCCCTCCTTATATTTATATAAATTCCCAAAATATCTAACAACCTCATTGTGTATATCCTTTAGCTTATATATATGTCTACCCACTCCATCCTCCAAGTTCCAAATAATATTATCCCTACTTCTCTGAGAGACAAATTTGTGGAAGAATTTTGTATTGTTATCTCCTTTGGAAATCAAATGGTATGGCTCTTGAGCCTCCATTCTTCTTCCTGTTGTGCTAAAATCTTTCTCTTTCTAGCTTCTAGTTCCAAAGCCTTTTGTTTCAATTCAACAAAGAAGTAACCCAAATCTGATGGGGAAGAAATGGAATCAAGTTCGAGATCAATCCCAAAAAGTTCTTATTTTTTCCCTCTATTTTTATCTCTTTCCAAACTTTTTACTTCTGTATTCAAAGCTTTTAGTTTTTGACATACAACTTCCATACATGATATGTATTGGTGAAAATCCCCTTTCATCCATGTATCTCGAACAAGTTTCTCAAATTATATATCTTTTAACCATGAATGGTTAAATTTGAAGGGAAGACCCTTCCAAGCGAATTCTCCACACCATTGCAAAAATACAAGGGAATGATCAAACAACTTAGAGAGTTGACCCGTTACTGCATCAAACCCAATCGGTTTAATAAGCTCTCATGAACTAATAACTTGTCCAGTCTCTTAGCTATTCCATCTAGTCCAATACATCCATTCTTCGATGTGGGAAGAAGTGGAATGGGAGGGATATCCAACAAGTGAGTTTGTCCAAAAAGGTTCATGAATTAACCACTTAACTTATCCAATTTACTTCTTGAGACACAAATCTACCCCACATAAACAATAGGATTTAAATCTCTCACCACAATGAGAGAGCCAATATTCAACAACCCACACATTTCCAGCCTGTTCCAGAAATCCAATCTGGAATCATAGGGAGCATATACATTCAAAATATGAATTTTTTCCCTTGTTCCCCTAATGAATCTCATTAATAAGACACCTACAAAAGATTCAAATGACGGAAAATTAACATGGAACAAATCCTACATAGTTTACAATCCCACCAAGAGATCCATGTCGTCAATATAACATAACTTCCACCTCGAGCATATTTTCAAACCTTGACTCTAGTTGTCATAGTATTCTAAATTAGAATAATAGATGGTCTATTTTCTAGAATCAAGTGATGAAGGGAATTCCATTTAGGGGAATTCCCTAAACCCCATATATTCAATGACATAATCTTCATGGAGGGGAATTGGAAATGTGAAAATGTTCTCTAAGAACCCACATATCTAAATAAAAAAGGGGAGTAGATTCATATAAATCTAACATATCAAAATATGTTAATGTTTTCCTAGGTGAAAAATGGTCCATTGGGGGAACGTCTTTCAACCTACCTCTACACTTCTTATGAATAGTAACATTGTGTTTAGAATCTAGGTTGAAGGGGAGGAAACCAAGGTATTTCATAGTTGAGTGAATAGTAAGTCGTTCAATGTTAATGTTCGAGTAATATTTTAGAAAGTCAATATCACTACTCACATAATTTGTAGGGGATTTTTTACCCATATAGGTGCCAAACTGGATCACAGTGGAATTGTAGTTTGGAGGGGGGATATTATCCTCATCAGAAGAGCCATGTCCATGACCCACTAGAGGAGTCATAAAGCCCAATTATTTATAATCCGTGGGCAAAACCCCAAACGAGGGATGGTTTTAAAAATGGAGGAAATGTCATTAACCCCGGACCTAATCATAGGGTTTGTACATGAATAAGTATCTAATAGTATTGGTCGAGCAATTATTCACATGTGATTTTTTTTCAATATATCATCATCTTTTATAGAGTTATGAGAATCATCAGAAGAGAGAAAATGTGAACAATTATCAAAATTGGCACATGTGACTGAGTCATGAACATTTGTTTTAAGTCCATTTGCACCAACCAACATTGTCGGAGTCCCATCTTAATGCACTGAACATGGATTTGGCTTTGATGTTGGAACAAAACAGGAGCCTCAGAACCACTGGGGAATTTGGTGACCAGATGCCCAGTCCAATGATAACCTAAGCAACAAAAAGGATACCTATGATGTCAGCCCTACTGGTAGTGAGGAGGAAAAGTAGCAAGGGGAAGAAGGTGAAGCCACTGGTGACTTAGCAAAACAAGAAAGGAAGGAAGAAGAAACTGAAATAGAGGAGGTGAGAGCTGAAGAAACAGAGCAGGAAAAGACAGAAAAAGAGACAAAAGGAGAAGAAAAAGAGGCAGAAAAGGCAGAAAAGGGAGAAGAGTCCCCTGAGACTTTGGAAAGGGAGGCAACAGCTGCCCTCACTGCCCTCAGTACACCAATCAAGCCAAAGCAAAAGAGGAAAA
Source organism: Pinus taeda (assembly GCA_000404065.3). Classification (NCBI taxonomy): domain Eukaryota; kingdom Viridiplantae; phylum Streptophyta; class Pinopsida; order Pinales; family Pinaceae; genus Pinus; species Pinus taeda. The sequence continues at coordinate 149,783 of APFE030769234.1, read as the reverse complement.
GACAAGCCTCCATGTATTTCAGGGCTAGGAAGAGCACAAGAATCAAAATAGGGAAACCTCAGCCCTCTTCAAAAATGCAAATCACAATTGAAGATTCACCCTTTGCCAAGGGGAAAGGATCCCCTTCCAAGACACCTATCACATATGAAAGGGGGACTCCTAGATCTTCCACATGGAAGGAAAAGGTAGTACTACAGGACCCAAAAACAATCCTACAAGAACCTGAGACAGTTCTACAGGAGACACTGTCAAAACTACAAGAGACCCAGAAACTTGAGAAAAGGATGGAAGGATAGCCACAGGTAAAGGAGGAAGCAACAGAGCTACGAGAACCTGATCCCCAGCCTAGTCTTGCCTCCTATTACAATCTACTTGAGGGAGGAAGGATAATCCCACAAAAGTTTGAAATTCCACTATTCTTTGAATTAGAGAAAGAAAGAATAAGAACACATAGGTGGATGCAAATAGCCAAATCCAAAGGAGTTGAGGATGTTGGCCATATGGAAAACAAACTCAGAGAAATGGGCAGAGAGTTGAGTGCTCTCAGAGACAGGGAAGAAATTACAAGAAGCCACCTTGAAACTAAAAATGAAATATTAAGGAGGCAGTTGGAAGAGAAAGAGACTCAACTGGCATGCATAGCCAGCTTATCCATGGAGGCATTGCAATGTAGAACACCAGCAAAATCCTATGGCCTCTATCTCAAGGACCAATGGTTACAATTCCAAATAAAGACTCTGGCACAAAGAGGCACAATGCCTTTCCAATATTACATGCATTTTATGGATCTGTGTGACCAAAGCACATCAGAGGATAAGGCAAAGATGGCAGAACTCTACATACATAACACGGCCCTCACAGACATGAATGTGTGGGACCCTAATGCCAAGCTAGGGGACCTACAATTAATGGCCATGGCCTTATGGATGAACCATGAAGGATTGAGGGCAGCAGAAATAAAAAGATTGATGGTAAAGGAGCAGAATGAGCCACTAATGATAAGATCTGAGCCATTAGATCCTATGGCACTCATCAGCATGCACAACCTGCTTACTAATGACCCTCAGATTGCCCCTAGATATCTCACCAATCAGGCATGAGCCATTGCACACTTTGAGGATATGCGAAGGCTACCTAGGGATGACTGTGTGCATGCATGCATGAGGAGATGGAACACCTTACCACACAGTTTGCAGATCAAGGAATATCATTCCCCCATGAGGCTGAAGGAGACATCGAAAAGAGTGCCAATGTATAAGCACTCCATGCAGAGGCTGAAGGTCAACTAGATTGGCCTCAAACTGAGTCCCCCACTGCTGCTAGGCATGCTATAAGGCAGAAGAGAAGAAGAAGAGGAGGAGCAGTAGAAAGAGATAGACAGGAAGGCAGGATTGTATGGCAAAGAAAAGTAGACCATATCAGAAGCATGGGATGCTAGGGAGGCCACCAGGGCCATAAAAGGTGAGGAGATTGTCTAAGTTGCTCAGAGGATGAGAAACACTTTTAGTAGGGGGGTGATGATGAGCCTCATAAATGGGTAATTATATGGGCTCATTTTACCTCCTAACCTAGTCAAATCAACCATTCTCTTAGATTATTATATGGTTTTCTAATTATATTTATGCTTATAGAGTGAGTTGAGTTAGTTATTGTGCCATGTGGTCTAACATGTACTTAATGCAGATTATTGATGAGTTTCGAGGTCAAAGTCAATGATCCAATCAACAAATGGCAGTAATAACTCGAAATGGACAAAGGAGAGGACTTATAGGAGGGAATCCCCCTCATTTATTACTCCTCACTTCGAATTCCCCTTCATTCAGCTCGGAGTACAAGCAGCTGAATCATGCACTAGAAGGCAGCCTAGGGCCTCACTAGGGTCGCTTTTTTGTTGGATTTTTGCTTATGTAAACTATGCTCCAACTTCGAGCTTATTATTTTGTGACAGTTTCATGTAATCTTGCTATTGTTTTTATAATAAAGATGGAATCATTTTTGAGCTAGCACTGAGTTACCTCAGAGGGTTAATGCTCTTGGGTTAGGGCCCAATCCAAGTAGCCAAGCTCCTCTTTACTTGTATTTGTATGTTTTATTTCAGTTTGTAGATTAGGTTGTTGTTAGATGTATTTCTTTTATGGTTAAGAATAGGTTGCTTTTGATGACTCAGTAGTTTGCTTCCATTTTTGCTTTCAATAGCAGGTTAAATAGTGATCAACAAAGACTCAAAAGGCTAGCAACAGTGCCTTGGCCTCTCTTCCTCCCTTTGGGACCATGATTTGAGGCAAAGACCCTATTGCTGCCCCAAAAACACAGATTTTCCTCCTTCATAGGACTTCTAGTGTTTGCAGCTTTTTAGTAGGTTAATAATCCAGTTTTGCTTTGCTTTATATCTTCTTCATCATGCTCAATTCTTGATTTGTAATAGTCTTCTTTCATGCATTCCTTTCCTACATCATTTCTCAGCATTTCCTTTCATAGATCATAGTTTAGACCATTTTTATGCAAAACTCTGTTTTTCCTAAATGCATTCATTTCACTTGTTGCTTGATTTCCTTAGTTGACTATCTGTTTCTATGCAATAGATCTCTTCCAATAGTAGGCCAGATTATTAGCAATCACACCCTCCATCTGATCCATGCCCTACAGGCCTACCAAATCTCACCTCAATTCTTCCCTAGTTTCCTGCACTTTTCCATAGAACTTCTTCCTCTCTCTTTAAGCAAACTCAATCATCTTTCTCTCTCCTGGTGATTCATGGTAGACCCTAGGTGCCCTAACACCTCATTCCGACCTTCATCCACCTTTTTCACCCGCTCTCTCACCCTCAAAACAGTGAAAACTATTCTTAGCCTCCTCTTGTAGGCCTCCTGTAGTTTCCCTATTTTCCTCCTATAGATTTCATGTGTCCTCCTGTAGATTTTCCTTTAGGCTTTCTTTTGAAGGCCAAGTGTGGGAAAAGCCTCCAGAAGGCCACTTGAGACCTCCTAGGATCCATCCACACCATCCTACATCTTCTCAAGTCCCAATACCACCCTTCAACACCACCTATTCACTGCCACGCTCACACACAATAAATTACACGCATGTCAAATTCACATAAAAATCCAAAAATATGTTTTTTGCTTATTTACTTCCAAAAATAGCATAGTTAGATGTTGTTTACTTCCTTGAGTAAGTAATGGCATTCATTTCATGGTTTTCATAGTGTTTTTGGCAAAAGTAGAATTAGCTTGTTAATTAGGGTTTACGAGGCCTTGCTTTACATTCCAGTCTTTTCCTCATTTCTGCAATTAGAATAGCTTCTGTAGAGTAATCATCCTTTCTTTCATCACATATAGAGCTTCTTTTGGAATCCATAGAAGTTGGCTTGAGCTCCTAGTGATCTTGCGCCGGCCGACCAAGTGACAACCTGCAGTGAGAACTAGTACTTGTGCATACAGCACCGACACTTCCAAGTTTTTTACAAACTACCGGGTTGATAAGAGTAAGTAGGCAGCCCAAGAGTTGCAGCATTATTGCTGCAATACTGGTGCTCACCACTTAGCCTTGGTTAAATTGAGAAAATTCGAAATTTCCACATCGACAGACAACTAGGAGGCAGTTAATTGAGGTGAAATGGCTCTTGTCACTCAATTAGCTCAGTAAATTCAAGTTAGAGGGCTTGGAGTTTAGTTATGCATGTGGGATTGCTAATTTAAAGCAAATTAGTTAAGTTATTTGCAATTATACTTAGTTAAACAAGTTCTAACATTTAATAGAACTAGTTAGAGGTCAATTGTGCAATGGGATAGTAGTTTAACTCAGAGATCATCCAATTAACTGGTCAATAAATAAAAATTTGCGCATGCATGCAAGGAATTCAAATTTCTTAGTTGTGGTGGACATTCCAAGGCAATGTAATATTAGTTGTAAACTAGTGTTGAGTGTATAGGTGTTGCATGCAATCAGTGATCAATCCTTGGGAATTTCACAATCATTTTGGAGGAAATTCCTAAAGAATAAGGGCTAATTTACTCAGGATTTGCACAAGGAAATAGGGGCCTTGGTGAGAAAATATTTGGCCAAGCATTGGACAGAGCTTGTTCATTGAGTAGGAAAACAATTATTCTTTTGCAGGTTGAGCTCAAAGCTGGAGCTAGCAATTGTAATAGTTTATCAATTCATTGATAAACTATTGCAATTGCTAGCTCCAACTTTGAAGGGTTTTTCCGAGTTGGGTTCCCCTAGAAATCACTTTGTATTTATGGTTTTGCTTATCGCATGTTAATGCATGTTTTTATAAATTGTGAATTTCACTCCGTAGATAAGTAGAGTAGAATTGTGTCTCTTGATTTTAGATTAAATTTCTTGAGAAGTTGCAACACTATAAAATTTCTACATGGTATCAGATAAGGATTCACGTTAGAACAATAATTTCAAAGTTCTTCCTCAGGACGTTCAAATTTGTAGCTTTAGTGTAGCAGGATTTCCTCATAGTTGGGAGAATGGCCTTTAATGGACTAACAGTAGAGTATGGAGGCAGTGCTTGATGACAATGGAGTGCTAGATTATGTCAAGATGTAACGCCCTCCTCCCACCTTTACCCAATTAACGGGCCAACCAGGGTAAACATACGATGAGAGGCTACTATGATTAGATTCAACCTCCTATGTGACCTTAAGGAAATGGAATCGATGGAAACACAACATACAAAACTTTCATATGAACTACAAGACCCCTGAGAACCATCCCAACGCTTCAGACAGCTTTCTCTTGGATCCCACTAAAGTTTTTAACCACTTTACCTCTAGAGGCTCTCATGCCATAGGCCTGCCAATGTCCAGGAGGCTATGGACGCTCTCATGAAAAGGCATGACAGCGTCCAAGGACTATTTTGCTAAGCGTTGTGCCAGCGTCCACAAAATTTAAGGCACTTTTCAAGCCCATAATTCCGACCACTGCCTAGAACTTGTTGTAGCTTCTGGAATCCATTAAACACATGATGACAAGACTAATAAACCAAAAACTAACTCTAGGACTAGGCTTGACCATCCCCAACCGGGACTAACATTCTGTCAAACACTAGGCATCAATGCAATCTACAGGTGTAAACAATTTATTTAAGCATAGGGATATCATACTTATCTGAGAATCGTTAAGAACCATTGTTCCCTCGTATCATTTGTTGCATTATCATCTATTAGGTCATAGATACATTATTCATTCATTTACCAATCAAAACATGAGGAAATCCATACATCATCATTGCCATAATACATGCTTATAACCAACATAATAACCACAGAAATATCAGGGATACATCAGCCATAATATCCACATGTAAACCAATACATTTATACATAAGATATCAAGGGAAGAACCTATTTATTAACGAATGCAAAGTCCAACTCGATATGGGACTTCCACGTTCCACCAGACCATAGAATGGTTGAGCCAATTCTCTCTTCAACCATTCACCCACGTGCCATATTCCAAGCATGAATGTGGGACTCAAACCAAAAGAACCAACTAGGTCATCCCAAGGGTAAGCCACCTCACCCTCATCAATAGAAACCAGGCTTTATCGCAATCCATCATGGATCACTAGGAAAACACAATAAACATGCCATAATAGGCTTTACCATGATCTCCACCCGATCACTAGGCCAAACAAGCATGGATGCCACCGTATTTCTCCACCTACACAGTGAGGAATTTTCCTATCTCTTAGTCTCTAAGGCTTTACCATAATCCAAACCCATATCACTAGGCCCTAAACCAAGACCCACTATCCAGACTTTACCACCTATCCCAAACACGGGATTACTAGGCCCAATGGAGAGAAAACCACCTATTGGATTTATCATATATCCTGCCATTCATCGGCAAGAATTCTTATGCCCATTGAGGTAACACAATCCTCGCTTTACTGCAACCCACAGTCTGGCTCAAGGGTCACTAGGACAGTGGCTTTACTATGATCCATTGTTATATACCTAGGTGGGGTAATATGGGGTACAAAGGGAGGTACCAAGGTAATAATGTAATAATGGGATGGGCCATAGTAATAAATAAGGTGGTTAACCCATATCATGTAAGGGACCACAAGTAGTTAGTAGTAACGTAAGGGGTCCATGGTATTAGTTCGATGGTATGAGAGAACCATGGTAATGATCCATGGTATTGTATGTATGAGGCCTATATAGAGGCTAGAGACTCCAAGTCAAGGAAGGGATGGTCAAGGATTATTGTATGTACAGGCATATGACTTGTGGAGTGTTCTCCTTCCTTAAGGAGTGAATGTATGGTGTTGCCCTACCATAAGGGTTTGATCAATAAAGAATCATTTCATATTATTTCTGGGTTTATTTGCATTATCTTATATTTTCATATCCGATCTATAATATTTTTGGGAGTCTGGTTTAGGGACCACTAGGCCATGTACTCTATCATTCGGAGATCCACCTCACTCAGCTTCGAATCCATCCGACAATCCAGCTCAACCAAAACACGAGAACCCCATCACACCATGGCTATTCGGAAATGGAAAGGCTATGCTTAAAACACTATTACACCTTGCAAAACCCATGCCATAATAGCAAAAGAACCACATGCAATACCATGCATGCCAAATCTAGCAAGGAAAATACACTTGCAAATCGATACCTGAAAAAAAAAAATATTGTTGTATCTACTTGATCCTGCTCTTCCTTGCTTGATCTCTAGTTCCTCTTACCTTCTTTGCCCAATGTAAAACTTGAGCAAAATCTTGCCAATTGATCCTCAAAAGCCTTTTTATCAATGAGGCCTCTATTTTCTTCAAATTTCCATTATTTTCCTTCATTTTCCTCCCTACATGCAACATGTGACCTTTCACCTCCCTTTTCTCCTATTTTCCTTTATTTTCATAAATAAATCTGCCAAAAATGCCATTTTTCCTTTCCAATCTTTTTCCATTACCTTTTCCAATTTCCTTAGCCATAATAAATCGATGAACACCCACACTAGGATGTTTTGCCCAACATTCAACTTGGAATATGTGTCCCATCACCATGGTCTTATATATTTTTACATGAGTTTTTCACTAGGGCTATTACAGAACCCTCTCCCTTGGGGGAATACCATCCTCAGTGTTCAATGACACCTATAACCAACAAGACTGTTGAAATAAAAACATACTACCCATGGAGATTTATAACACAACTCGTTGTAATATTCACAATGACCACCTGCTGAAAACATGACAAACATACCATTTATTGGATCTTTATAGCACAACTCATTGTGGTATTTACAATCCACATATACTTATACACATTTGCTTCAACCAGCAAATAACCATACTTTCTATGGAGCTTTATAAACTAGCTCAATATAGTATTTAAACTAATATGAACATATATACATTTGCTCGACCAGCAAATAAAAGGATACAATGCCCGTATCAATCCACAAGGGAATCTAGAGGCTCACACCTCCACCCTCAAAAGTAGTACCAGGATTCACCTCCTTCCCAGGAAGTCCATAATCCATTGCCAAAGTCAAAACTGCATCCAATGTTCAGCGCTATAATCCTGTGCCACTTGTCCTCTCAACGAACAACTACCGACTCATTGTTCGAGGGTGCACTCCCAATGTGAACTTGATTACATCAGGAAATGTTGATGACCAAAACAAATCCATCCCCGCCCTTCCCTTCTTTGCTACACAGTCACCCGGGAAATCTAGTCACCTGCTTCCGTGCAGTCACTCACCTTCTAAGTTCCCCGGCATCCCCTATCCCTGGTGATCCATCCCTTGGCAAGGCTTCCTCGCATCAAAGGTTCAACATCCAAGGCATATACCTGCCTTAAAACCATCATACCAGTCATAGCATTATCATGGAAATCAATGGACATTATTGGGTACCAGTGTCCCACAATGGCCCTACTCCTGAAGTGCTTTACCATCATACTGCTACATGTTCCAATTACTTTCACTGACGCTGCTAATTCTTGTAGTCGGTTTCAACCACCCAACCGGGAATTTCTGTGCATGTTATACCAAGCATATAGCTTCCATTAGATTCAAAATAAATTTAATAACTTCAAATCATACCTCATTGGTGGCCCGTCAACAAGGTACACTTGTGATTATGTTCGCTTTCTGTCACAACAAGTCAAACTAACATCATAAACCAAAATCATAGATGACATGTAATCAGCATAGACCAAAATCATAAATCAAGTGCAAAATAAAACTGAAATAAAATGTTGATACTTATCCTTTAATCAATCGTTGGCTTCTACCTTTGTCCTTATTTCGTACAAACACCCGATCGGTTTCCACACCCGAAAAACACCCAATGCCTTCTCCTCAACCATGTGCACATACACAGTGTGCATCACACAAATACAACCACACACGACATATAAAGCCATGAAATATGTTATCACTATAAAACTTCCTTAAAAAATTTGGACAGCTTACATGGTTTCTCAATTCTTGTATCAGTCATGGTCAAGTCATGGTGAAGTCATTTTTATGTTTTAGAGTCTAATTCATAGGGTTAGAGTCTCATGTCCATCTTCAAATAAAGTTTCATAGCCTCATTCCATGTCCTAAAAGCTTCACCATGTGTTTTGACATCAGTTTGATTCCAAAGGATTCATGTTAGTCTTAGTTTATTCTTTCCATGGTTGTTTTCGTGTCTAAGATCTATAAAAGAGTCTTGTTGGTATGGTCAAATAGGGTCAACACTCCTTTCTTGCCCATCACTGGTCCCACATCACCTAAAATTCCATGTGTCAAACTTGTGTCAAGGTTTTCATAGTGAAAAACTCACTCTAGGTGTTTTTGTAGCGCAGACAGTGTAAAAATCCTATTTTGCGCTACGAAATCAGTGTTTTCATAGCGCGCTACAAAACCCCTGAAGCAGCCTGTTTTAGCAGAAAAAACTGTTTTTACTAGTTAACTTCCAGAAGCTTTCCTGAGCATCTGAGAAATCAATTTTGGAAAATTAAAGAGGCTTTTCTTCCTACCATGCTGAACTACAAAAACCTCTTTCAGTTTCTTCAAATCCATTCTGAGGTGGGAGAAATTTATGGTTAAACTTGCGCTACGAAACTGCTAAAAGTCAAGCTTGGTCTTTTGGTTTTAGCAGTCTTTTTCAAGATTAGTTTCTGGTCACATGGAAAGGTATTTTGGAATTAGGAAAGAGTTTTATCTTCATCAACTCTCCAGCTACAATAACCTGTCTCACTTTATTCATAAGTGTTTTCAATTGGGAGATACTAAGCTTTCTTTGAAACCCAAAATTCAGAGAACGGATTTTTCCTGTTTGACACGTGTTTTTCAAGGATAGACTTTGGACAGATGGAGAAGTAGTTTAAAAACCCAAGAGAGGTTTTTGTTCTAGACATCATGGAATACAAAAACCTCCTTCAGTTTCGAAAAATGTTTCATGGATGAGGAGATAAAGGCTCTTTCCCACGTGCCATTTTCAGGGATCCTAAACCTAAAAACAAGGAAACATGTTCCCTAATTTCTAGGGTTTGTCTTCAGCAGTCAGATGACCACGTGGGAGGCTTCATCAAATTCGACTTCTTGTTGTTGAAAGTTGTCAAATAATGCTTTAAATGCTTAGATATGGTTGTTGTAATCATGACAGGGAGTTATACTCCTAGTTGTATTAGGTCACTAGCACTCCTAGTTAACAGTTAGTTCTAATTAATGGTTTGTTTTATGGTTAGAATAGGTGTCACTGATGGAAAATTCGAATTCTCTTGATGAGGGATGATGGAATCCTAATTGTAAATGCTTTATATAAAGCAAGAGGTCGAATTAGCAAAGGGTTGGAGACTTTTTGGATCAGTTGTTGCTCTATGTGCAGACTATGTATATTTTTAACCTAATGCAGATTTCTACTTAGACAACTCAAGATTCATGAAGAGTTCTTGTATGTTCTTGTTATGATGGTATCTTCCAATAATTACATTGCAGTGGTGTTTAGTTATGATACTCAGAACTCATCAATGATGCTCTGACTTCCTTCATAGATAAACTAACTATGTTTCATTGTTTTGTATTTTCATTTCTGCACTTGAACTCTATAATGGCTTGACTTCCATGCTAGGTAGAATGCTTTGGCTTCACTATTCAGGATTCAAAGAGAGTTTTAATGTCATATTGTCTCATGGCTTTCCTCTTTCACTTACTTGCAGTGGTATGAATACATGTTACTTAGAACTCATCAATCATGCTCTAACTTCCTTCATGTATTTATACACTGCGTTTCCTTGCTTTGTATCTTTGTTTTGTTGATGCATAAAAACACTCTATGCCTTGACTTCATGTTAAGCTGATCTTGATGTGGTACTGAAACATACTTTGACTCCATAGCCCAATGGTAGCCAGCCTTCATCTTTCAACCTATAAACATATACAATTACAAACCATAGAGTTAGCCATCTATTCATATGTTTAACCTAAATCATTAACCCTTTGAGAGAGCCCTCTCAGGTTGAGGAGGCTAAGCCTCAACCTAAAGTAGGTGTGAAATAATTACTTGAGGTCTTCCTGGTCTGCAGCCTTCCAGGGTCAGATTTTGAGATAACATTTTGGTGCGTCTGCCAGGAGCCTGAAGTCTATTCATTCCCGAAATTAAGAGGTTGAACTTCTTAAGGTAGCAGGAGCTCAGATATCTTTTTGAGGCTGCAAAAATACCTTGGCGACTCCACACATTGAATAAGAAATTGGAAGGTGACTCCACTCCTAGAAGATCAGTAGCTTGATGAAGTTTCAAGACGAGTTCCACTGCAAGAATGAATGCCAGGTATGCTCCTATGAATCGGTCTCATATCCCTGGTTTTCCAAATCCTATGCCAAAGGTTGATTGGTTAGAGGATCTTCCGATATTCAAAGATGAAAAGAAAGACAATGCTACTCTTCATTTAGTTAGGTTTCATATGCAGGTACGCAATCTTAAGGTTCAGTTTCCTTAGGATTGTCTCATGAGGATGTTTATGACCACTTTAGAAGGAAAAGCATGGTCTTGGTATAAAAGTTTGGAAAATGGTTCAATATATTCGCTTGCTAGTTTTCATGATGAATTCTATGAGATGTATAAAGAATGTCATCCTTCCTTATTGTTGCTCAAAGATTGTTGTAGACATTCTTTAAGTCTTATTCAGTACTTGGAGGATTCTTATGATGATGATGAATTTATGGATGAAGAAATTTTAGAGGCTCTTCAGAACAATGCATTTCAACACCAAGAAGAAAGCATAACATCCCATGAAATGCAGCATGAAGATCAGCAGGGGTTTACTTATGAAAATCATATTACATCCTCTAAGATTGATGTAGAGATGCAGCAGACTTGTCAGTATTCGGATCATTATCAAAATGAACATGATTACAAACACCAAGAAGAAATGTTGGAAGAAATTTTTTATGACCCTCAGGCAGAGGAAAAGGTTGTTCATTTTTGTAATTTCTTGCAGCAGCTTACACCAAAGAATGATGATAATAATGAGGAAAATTACATTGTTTGTTGGAATGATTTAGAAAAGTAATTGGATAGCTTGTCAAATAAATGTTGTGTAGTTGAGGATCAGTTGTTTGAAGATATAGAGTGCTATGATGATCATCAAAATAATCATGTCTTCTTTGACCCTATAAGTGAATACATGGCAAAGCTTTGCACACCAGTGTTTCATTTTCATTTGCATTATGAAGATCAGGTACATTATAAGTTGATTTGGTCATCTCACTATCATGGTTATTTTGAGGTCGAATGCAGTCAAGAGCCTCCAATATCAGAAAGGACAATTGATTAGCTTTATTGGAAATATCATGTTGCTTGAGCTACAAGTGGAGCTTGCAGCTGATAGGGTAGGTAGGAATGTGCAAATAAGCTCAGGGTAGGTTGAATGAGCATCTGTTTCAGTAGGTGCGGTTGGAATTCTTCGTTTAGAAATCATTAAAGGCTTGAGGAGAAAATTGGGCAGAAGTTCAATGATTTCTTCTAGAGGATGGATAGCGGCACTGGAGCTACAGGTTCTTAATGTACCACAAGGGCACACTATCCCTAGTGGAGCCACTATTATCACTGTAAAACTTCCTTAAAAAATTTGGACAGCTTACATGGTTTCTCAATTCTTGTATCAGTCATGGTCAAGTCATGGTGAAGTCATTTTTATGTTTTAGAGTCTAATTCATAGGGTTAGAGTCTCATGTCCATCTTCAAATAAAGTTTCATAGCCTCATTCCATGTCCTAAAAGCTTCACCATGTGTTTTGACATCAGTTTGATTCCAAAGGATTCATGTTAGTCTTGGTTTATTCTTTCCATGGTTGTTTTCGTGTCTAAGATCTATAAAAGAGTCTTGTTTGTATGGTCAAATAGGGTCAACACTCCGTTCTTGCCCATCACTGGTCCCACATCACCTAAAATTCCATGTGTCAAACTTGTGTCAAGGTTTTCATAGTGAAAAACTCACTCTAGGTGTTTTCATAGCGCAGACAGTGTAAAAGTCCTATTTTGCGCTACGAAATCAGTGTTTTCGTAGCGCGCTATGAAACCCCTAAAGCAGCCTGTTTTAGCAAAAAAACTGTTTTTACTAGTTAACTTCCAGAAGCTTTCCTGAGTAGTTGAGAACTCAATTTTGGAAAATGAAAGAGGCTTTTCTTCCTAACATGGTGAACTACAAAAACCTCTTTCATTTTCTTCAAATCCATTCTGAGGTGGGAGAAATTTATGGTTAAACTTGCACTACGAAACTGCTGAAAGTCAAGCTTGGTCTTCTGGTTTTAGCAGTCTTTTTCAAGATCAGTTTCTGGTCACATGGAAAGGTATTTTGGAATTAGGAAAGAGTTTTATCTTCATCAACTCTCCATATACAATAACCTGTCTCACTTTCTTCATAAGTGTTTTCAGTTGGGAGATACTAAGCTTTCTTTGAAACCCAAAATTCAGAGAACGGATTTTTCCTGTTTGACACGTGTTTTTCAAGGATAGACTTTGGACATATGGAGAAGTATTTTAAAAACCCAAGAGAGGTTTTTGTTCTCGACATCATGGACTACAAAAACCTCCTTCAGTTTCGAAAAATGTGTCATGGATGAGGAGATAAAGGCTCTTTCCCACGTGCCATTTTCAGGGATCCTAAACCTAAAAATAGGGAACATGTTCCCTAATTTCTAGGGTTTGTCTTCAGCAGTCAAATGACCACGTGGGAGGCTTCATCAAATTTGAATTCTTGAGGTTTCAAGTTGTCAAATAATGCTTTAAATGCTTAGATATGGTTGTTGTAATCATGACAAGGAGTTACACTCCTAGTTGTATTAGGTCACTAGCACTCCTAGTTAACAGCTAGTTCTAATTAATGGTTTGTTTTATGGTTAGAATAGGTGTCACTGATGGCAAATTCGAATTCTCTTGATGAGGGGTGATGGAATCCTAATTTTAAATGCTTTATATAGAGCAAGAGGTTGAATTAGCAAAGGGTTGGAGACTTTTTGGCTCAGTTGTTGCTCTATGTGCAAACTATGTATATTTTTAACCTAATGCAGATTTCTACTTAGACAACTCAAGATTCATGAAGAGTTCTTGTATGTTATTGTTATGATGGCATCTTCCAATACTTAAATTGCAGTGGTGTTTATTTATGATACTCATAACTCATCAATGATGCTCTGACTTCCTCATAGATAAACTAACTATGTTTCACTGTTTTGTATTTTCATTTATGCACTTGAACTCTATAATGCCTTGACTTCCATGCTAGGTAGAATGCTTTGGCTTCACTATTCAGGATTCAAAGAGAGTTTTAATGTCATATTGTCTCATGGCTTTCCTCTTTCACTTACTTGCAGTGGTATGAATACATGTTACTTAGAACTCATCAATCATGCTCTAACTTCCTTCATGTATTTATACACTGTGTTTCCTTGCTTTGTATCTTTGTTTTGTTGATGCATAAAAACTCTCTATGCCCTGACTTCATGTTAAGCTGATCTTGATGTGGTACTGAAACATACTTTGACTCCATAGCCCAATGGTAGCCAGCCTTCATCTTTCAACCTATAAACATATACAATTACAAACCATAGAGTTAGCCATCTATTCATATCTTTAACCTAAATCATTAACCCTTTGAGAGAGCCCTCTCAGGCTGAGGAGGCTAAGCCTCAGCCTAAAGTAGGTGTGAAATAGTTACTTGAGGTCTTCCTGGTCTGCAGCCTTCCAGGGTCAGATTTTGAGATAACACAATACATGCACATATACCTGACATACAACACATACACCTACACCCAGTCTACGACACAACACATACATACACCTACACTCGATGTACGACACAACACAATACATACACACACCTACACCTGTTGTGCGACATAATACTCATATGTATACAGAGTACAACACAAAGAATACAAATGTCACGATACCACGACTACACAATGCACATACGTAGTACCACATGTACACAACACAACATGTACAACATGAACATAATACCACATGTACACCAGTAGCAAATGTACAACATATACGCAGTACCACCCATACACAACACCACCTGCACAACGTGTACGCAACGCCACATGTAAATTATACCACCTGTGCAACATGTACACAACACCAGATGTACACAGAACCGCATGCATGACATGTACATGACACCACATATACACAACACCATATGCACGACATGTACACAACACCACGTGCACACAATACCATATGTACAACATGTACACGACACCATATGCTCACAACACCACTTATATAATCATGCACACGACACCATATGTTCATAGCACCATATGTACAACATGCAGACAATCACCATATGTACATAGCAATGCATATACAACATGTGCACAATACGATATGTACACAACACTGCATATCCAACATGTACATAGCACCATCTATACCCAACACTACATATGCAATATTCACACAACACTATATGTACCACCCTGTACATCACATTGCATAAACAACATGTACACATTATATATACACAATACCGCATGCACACAACATCACAGGTGCAACATGTACACCATATACAACATATGCACAACAATAGTACCACATTGTCTCTACCAAGCAACTTTGCTTCTAGTGCCTTAGCCATGCTTGTCCCGACATGCCACATACCACACTCCTTTCATTTCATCGATGTATCCCTCGGTATAGTCTGTCCATAACATAGACATAATATAATCACATAATATCAACTCATAACCACATGATACTGACCTCGTAGTTTTTTTAGGGCTTCTCTTCCCACTTGATTCCTCATAAACCAGGAACCTCTTCATGTCATTCACTTGCATAAGCAATCATTCCTTCACAATAATGATTCCTAATGACCTTGTCAGACAACAATCGTGCATACATATATGCATATATGCATATAAACATTAGCATAAAACAATCATGATCCATGACGACCCAGTCAAACACGACATACATACATACATGTATACATGTATAAGCATCAACATAGTCATGATCATAACAAAATTACCGGATAACATAAGGTCTAGGTTAAGAGAACTTCCTTATTTGTGCATAACATGCACAACACTGAGAACCACAGTTCCCAACTTAGCCAAGGCATCCTACACCATAAATCCATTTACTTTACCTTTTCTTGTTACTTTCCTCATGTTTGTACTGCCACCGTCCATTTACCACAATGGACCCAACTAGTCCAACCGACTGTCATAGTCTTACCTTTTGATGTGTTTACTCATGTGCTGAGCTTTATCCATCTCTTAGATTTCCTGTTGGGTACCACACAACTCTCCCCGAGCTCCATTAACTTTCCTCTTTCCTAACCAATTCCCAAGACTCAAAACATAAAAGGAAATACAAGAAACAAACAAGAATAAAACCATGAAAATTAATAACAATACGACACCACAAACAAAGTGTCATGGTCATGCACAAGATGCAAACAAAACCACAATCAAGCACAACAAATCACCAAAATGCCAAAAGAACAAGACTGACAATAAACACCATGACTCAATCCCCATGGTACCCATTACTTCCAAGGGAAAACTCAACCTAAACCTTCTTCAAGATTTCATGGCAAACTCTTTGCCATGCAATCCCATGCATCATATTGCCATGAACGCATAATTGTCAGTGCATAAATAAACATAACAACATACTAGTTACCTTACCTTGTTGTGCCAAGCACATTGCTTGCAACTAAACACATTGATGCCATCTCTCAAGGGATTGTAATTCCCTTGACAGGTCCACCTATAACTAGAGACTAGCTAATATACCTGTCAAGTACATGTTCATGACTATAGCACATATCTACATGATGTTAGACAAAATCAAGGTTAAGAAGACTTCTTATATGCAAAGCACTCATTCATTTGGAATTAGGGTTTCCAAACATAGCTAAAGGAATTCTTGTCCAATTCCTTTCTCTTACCTTTTTACCTTGTTGTAATCGAGGCTTACTATGTACTGTCACATCACCCAGTTATTAGTTATTTAAACACATCAATTATTACGTTGTCATGCAAATACCAAACATGTTTCCTACACTATTTATACAAGTCAAACACATGTTCCAAATATCAAGACAATCATATCTATCAATTTGAAATCAACCTTTACCAAGACTAGCAATCATGTCATAATCCATAGTAAACTCATAGTCATTGGACATAATGCTACAACTGTCACCTATTACAGTCAAGTACATATCAACTATCTCAACACATATGTGTTAGTAAAAACATCTTAAAATAATATCATTTGAACACATACTCACATTATGCAATTCATCAAACATCCAACCAAATTTCAAACATACCATGTTAAATTAATTAACTAGACAACATAATCAAACAATTAAGCACCAAATACATGACATAAGCAAAATCATACCTTAACGTGTCTCATGGGAGGCTATCTTGTCTGCACAATCAATCTAGTTAGCACGATATAACTTCACAACATGTCAACTCAACCACAAATAAGGTCATGATATCCATAATAGTCACTGGCTAACATGTCCACATCATAAGCTCATAAACATTTATTATTCATACATAATAATCACATATGCACAGTCAGATTAGTATGACCTAATATCACAACATATTAACTCATACCTAAATGTCATAACCCTAAGCATTCGCATAGACCAATCCAACTTTAATGATACATATAACATCAATATCTTAATGTAATAACCCTAATCATCAAGTTACTAGCATATAACAACAAGAAGTTATATCACATGCTCATCAACAACATATAACCTAATCATCAAGCTAACTATCATATAACAACAACAAGTTATATATCATGTTCATCAACAACATATAACCTAAGCATCAAGCTAACTGTCATATAACAACAACATGTTAACCTATAACATACTCATCAACAACATATAGCATAATCATCAAGTTATCTAACATAAAACAACAATAGCAATGCATACAACCACATGTTACTATCATTCATGACTATCTCACACATGTGCATATGACTACGCTAATCAACTAGCATCTATCATGTATATAACCATAACATCAATAGACATGTACATAAACCTAATGTATATAACCCTAATGCATATAAAAATCCATTAACTAACATACTTCCATGCCCAACATACAACCTATAGGACGACATGCTCTTGCCTCGAGGTCCAATGTTGTAACTTCTCTTTAATGATCTACATCTCCTACTCTATCTCAGCCAACACATCAACATCATAACAACCAACAACATCAAGATGACCTAATTGCATACAATGACCTCACAATGCACGTTTTACCTACTATAGAGACATAACTATAACCATGACAATGAATGCATAGCATCACGTCGACACCAACATGCATAACAAATGCATATACAACCATACACTCATGACGACACATCCCACAACAACACCATCAACCTTCTCATGAAGACATCACTACAACCATGATCAACACCATGCAAATGCAACAAGCACATGGACTACAAGCATAATGAACACATAGGCAACTAACATGAAAACATGACAAACACACTGCCCATCTAGTCCAAGGGGTGAACCGTGCTCTGTTACCACTCTGTAACACCCTCCTCCTACATCTACACAAGTAACCGACCAACTAGGGTAAACATGTGATGAGAGGCTATTATGATTAGATTCAACCTCCTATGTGACCTTAAGTAAATGGAATCGATGGAAACACAACATACAGACCTTCCACATTAGCTACAAGACCCATGAGAACCATCCCAACACTTCAAGCAGCTTGCCCCTGGGTCCCACTGAAGTTTTTGACCACTTGACCTTTGGACGCTCTCATGCTATAAGCCTGCCAGCATCGAAGAGGCTCTATGTGGTCTCATGACAAGGCATGCCAGTGTCCAAGGACTATTTTTCTCAATGTTGTGCCAGCATCTGCAAAATTTAAGGCACTTTTCAAGCCCATAATTCTAGTTGCCACCCATAACTTGTTGTAACTTTCGGAATCCATTAAACACATGATGACAGGACTAATAAACCAAAAACTAACTCCAAGACTAGGCCTAACCATCCCCAACTGGGACTAACATTCTGTCAAACACTTGGCATAAATGCCACTTACAGGCGTAAACAATAGATTTAAGCATAGGGATCTCATACTTGTCTGAGAATCACTAAGAACCATTTTTCTCTCATATCATTTGCTGCATTATCATCTATTAGGTCATAAATACATTGTTCATTCATTTACCAATCAAAACATGAGGAAATCCATACATCATCATTGCCATAATACATGCTTATAACCAACATAATAACCACATAAATATCAAGGATACATCAGCCATAAAATCCACATATAAACCAATACATTTATATATAAGATATCAAGGGAATAACCTCTATATTAATGAATGCAAAGTCCAACTCGGGATGGGACTTCCACATTCCACTTGACCATAGAATGGGTGAGTCAATTCTCTCTTCATCCATTCACCCCCATGTCATATTCCAAGCATGAATGTGGGACTCAAACCAAAAGAACCAACCAAGGCATCCCGAGGCTAAACCACCTCACCCTCATTGATAGAAACCAGGCTTTACTGTAATCCATCCCATATCACTAGGCCAACACAATAAACATGTCATAACAGGATTTACCATGATCTCCACACAATCACTAGGCAAAACAAGCATGGATGCCACTAGATTTCTCCACCTACAACGTGAGGAATTTTCTTGTCTCCAAGTCTCTCAGGCTTTACGGCAATCCAAATCCGGATCTCTAGGCCCTCTACTTCCTCTTACCTTCTTTTCCTTACTTGATCCAATGCAAAACCTGAGCAAAATCTTGCCAACTAATCCCCATAAGCCTTTCTATCAATGAGGCTTTTATTTTCTTAAAGTTTCCATTATTTTCCTTCAATTTCCTCCTCACATGCAACCTGTGACCTTTCACCTCCCTTTTCTCCTATTTTTCTTTATTTTCATAAATAAATGTGCCAAAAATGCCATTTTGCCTTTCCAAAGCCTTCGCCAATTTCCTTAGCCATAATAAACCGCTGAACACCCACACTAGGATGTTTTTCCCAAAATTCAGCTTGGAATACGTGTCCCATCACCACGGTCTTATATATTTTCACATGAGTTTTTAACTAGGGCAGTTACACAAGAAAAACATTCCAAAACTAAGATCAACTCATGCCTAGAACCTAGCCCAATGGAAGAAAGATGTATCCAAGGTGAGGAGAATAATCTCGAAGGGAGTGATAGACCACATTGTCTCAAATCTCCATGGCAAAGAGAAACCATTTTCCATGTGGAAGGTATTGGCTAAGCTATTAAAAAATAATAGTGACAATAGAAAATTGGCTATGAAAGACAAACTTCGAAACATTAACATGCAAAAAAAATGATATTATTCCGTAGTATCTTAGAGGGGTTGGTGTGAATGTTGTAGAAGATGGCCTGGCGAGCCTAGCTCTTCTAGGCCTTCCAACATCCTCGAATATCTACCAGGAATTTGTGAATGGAAGGGAGAAATTATTGAATTGGGAACACTTATCATCTGATTTGGTACAAGAAGAAATAAGGCAAAATAACAGTGATGGAGGTTCATCCAAGGGAGAGGATGAAGATAATTTTTCATTGGTTGGGAAGGGAAAGAAGGGAAAATGGAATAAATCTCAAACTGAACCAGATTCCAACCAAGGGGGAAATAAGAAAGACTTGTCCAAAATAAAATGCTTCAATCGTCATGAATTTGGGCACTATGCTACAAATCGTCCACACAAAAAGTCTAGCAAGAATAATGAAGAAACACGAGAAGCATTAATTTCGCAGTTCGAGTTAGACTTCACCCTAATTGCATGCATGGTCAGCACTGTGATGGGGAG
This sequence comes from Pinus taeda, assembly GCA_000404065.3. Lineage (NCBI taxonomy): Eukaryota > Viridiplantae > Streptophyta > Pinopsida > Pinales > Pinaceae > Pinus > Pinus taeda. Next base: position 129,404 of record APFE030769234.1, on the reverse strand, counting down.
TGTGTGGTACTTGGACTCAGGTTTCTTGTTCCACATGATAGGGTGTAGAGAATTTTTCAGTGACCCGGAGGAGAAATATCTCCAGATGCATATTGAGCTTGGGGACAATGAAAGGTACAGTGCTATCAGGATTGGTATAGTGACCTTTAAGAGGGATTCAGGATCCCCTCTTCGCCTCAAAGTTGTCATGTTTGTACTAACCCTAAAGAAGCACCTCATTATTGTAGCAATTTTGGAATATAATGGCTATGATGTTATTTTCAGTAAAGGGAAAGGCTTTCTGAAACACATAACTACTAGGAAGGTGAAGCAGATCCAGGTTCGTGTGAAGAACCTGTATAAAGTTCATGTGTAAGATTGTGTTGCATTAATTAGTAAGGCAGAGAAAGTGCAGAGTCAAGATGTTGGTGAATTTTGACACAAAATACTTGGTCATTTGCACCATGGCGCACTTAAAATTATGTAGCAAACAACCACTGGCCTCCCTAAAGGATCACTTGAGTAGCAAAATGTCTGCAAGGGTTGTACATTGGGGAAGTATGTAAAATCCACATTCCATGATCGATACAACAAAGCAAATGCAATATTGGAGAGAGTCCACTCTGATGTTTTTGGACCCTTCTCGACAACCTCCACTACCTGACATAAATACTATGTTATTTTTATTGATGATTTCTCAAGAAAGTGTTGGATCTTCTTCATGCGGAAGAAGGATGAAACATTCTCAAAATTTATTATATATCATTTTTGGGATTCAACTGTGTTAAGTAAGTCATTCATGTATGACCATTTCCATGAGAGGTAGTCGTAACTGACTAATTTATCATGATTTTTGAATAGTTCACTTAGCACTCATTGCATCGGGTGATGCTCACAGGGGTGAAGAAGTGGGATTGAAACTAGTGAATCACTTCTAGGGCTTGCACCCGGTAACCAGGACTTCCCAAGAGGTCACCCATCCCAGAACTCCTCTGGCTCAAGCGCGCTTAACTGTGGAGTTTTTCCCACAATCAAGCCCACTTAGCTTGCTACCCCATTTGCAAAACCTTAGCAAGTATTGTGCCTCATGAACCATTCAAGTAGAAATCCCTTGACTCTTTTTGAATTTAAGTATGGGGGTTTACGCAGTGCATTATATTAGATATCATTTTGGGATTCAACTGCGTTAAGTAAGTCATTCACGTATGACCATTTCCATGAGAGGTAGTCGTAACTGACTAATTTCTCATGATTTTTGAATAGTTCACTTAGCACTCATTGCATCGGGTGATGCTCACAGGGGTGAAGAAGTGGGATTGAAACTAGTGAAATGTGGAGAACGAATCACATAGCATCAATCATCACTTCCGGGGCTTGCACCCGGTAACCAGGACTTCCCAGGAGGTCACCCATCCCAGAACTCCTCTGGCTCAAGCGCGCTTAACTGTGGAGTTTTTCCACAATCAAGCCCACTTAGCTTGCTACCCCATTTTGGACATCCTGAGCATGGCCTTGTACATGTCTTTGTCACCATCCATTGTTGCACGTTCAATCATTGCTCACGCTCGCAATTCACATCAGTGAGAATATCACTCTGATGCCAAACTTGATCTAGGTTCCTTCAGCTACCAGAATCATCGAAGATCTTTTACTTCTGTGATGTTGTTAGAATTGCATTTAAAAGAGCATAAATAACCACATGTGCATGCTTAAACAATAGGAAACATGATAAGATCAACAAGTCAAAACACGAGACATTTGATAACAGAGTTCGTCCAATGTGGACTACATCTCTGGGTCTGGTGTCAAGGTGGTGTTCGATGCTTCATATAATGCTGGAAAAAGATGATGAGGTACATGGAAGGATCTATGTCATAGAAAGGACATCTAACCTCAAAGAAGAGTGGTTTGTCTCTCCACGAGACGTTCCCACTTACAATAATTCTCACTCAAGAAGGCTTCTTATCAGCATGACAAACTCACATGATCTCACATAATGTGGCATGAGTATCCCTTCAACATAGTTACATAGGGATCTCAACAACAATACATAGCATGACAATCTAAATACATCTCACATAATGTGGCAAAAAGGATCGTACAACATAACATCAAACAAGAACCTCAAAACATATTACATCATCTTAACAATTATGAAGGAAAACATGACATGACTGACTCATGTACCTTCACCTCTGAAGTTGGTTGAAAAATGGAAAGCTTAGTTGCAAAAACTGATTGCACCACTGAATTTCTGTCGCCGAGAGGTGTAAAATCGACTATCCATTCGTCGAAATACGACACTGTCAAAATCTGGGCCTATAGGAATCTTTTAGATTCCCCATGATTCTCCAAAGATTTTGTTCTCTCTGCTGACTGGAGATCTATTCTCAAATCACAAATTTGATCTTGCCATCATGATCCTTGTCATATTCTGAGACTTTTGAGTATAAAGTTGTTTGCATTATGACTCTAGTGAATTTTAGCCTCCAAGGAATCTAGAAGATTCCCTCAAGATTCTCTATGATTCTTCTCTAGCAGGAATCTACAAAACTGTTGCTCAGATGGTGACTCTGATTTCACCATCATGTTCCCTGCGAAATTCCATTTAAAATGACTATAAACTTCATATCATTCTGATAAAATGAAAATTTACCTCCGTAGAGAATCTTCAGGCTTCAAGGAATATTCTCTGAGAATTTGTCTCGAAATGTGTGCCATAAATCTGCCTCCTAGATCTGTTTCATGGTTCCACCTGTCTGCTCCCTCTTGGGCTCACGGTTCTGCTGTGTTTAGCACTGTAATACGCCTCTGATCCGCCCACGGCTCCATTTGCCTTCTCTCGTGCCTCTACGGAATGACAATATATATATATATATATATATATATATATTATTTCATGGGTGGAGCTATCAAAGCTTAGCTTTGTGGCTCAATGGCGGCGAAGGTGACTAGGAGGGCAGAGGTTAACATTTCGAATCTCCGCCTCTCCAAATATTGTCAAACTGTTTGTTTTGTTTAACGCGACATTGTTGTTTTATGGTTCAGTTGGTTGTGGTTTGTTATGTTTTACTTGTTTCCGTTGTTTGATGCTTAACACATGGTTCCGCCCGCTTGTGGGCTGACCATGTGGTTCGGGTGAGTTCAACCCTTGTTGGCAACTTATCATTTCATCGACCTTGTGGTAATGGTTCTCGCTGAGTATTTTTTCTGCTTGCGGGTCCGCCAGAACTGGTGGCCTACCCCATCGATTGCCCATGATGATATAGGTGGCAACGACTCCGAGGGTGGCGGGGGTGATAGCTCACCCCCAACATTTTTTATATATGGCTTTGTTATATAGTTAAGCTTTGGGGTGGTGGGGTTGGTGGCTCGCCACCCTTTTAATATATATATATATATATATATATATATATATATATATATATAATTTTTTTTTTCCTCCAACTATAAACATTTAAAAATTTTCTAGAACCATAAGATATATCCCACAATTTCGCCCACTCTAAGGAACTAGATTCCATGTCTCAGACTCAGTGAATTTGTAGGACCATTAAACCTAGCCCACATGGCAACTTTGACCAAAACTTTGACTGGCTCTATCTCCCTCAAAGAAGCTTGGATTTGAATGTCGTTCACACCATTGGAATCAAGGCAACAAGAACTTCGATCTGGTTCTAGTTCGAGAGAAATTTGACCACTTTTAATTTTGACCATTTCTGAGCCCTCTTTGACTTCTACATGTGTCTGGAGCCACCTAGATCAACAGCTAAAGCCGAATATATAACCTCAACTGACTGTTGTACAAAAATACTATGGATGAAGGAAGCTTTGAAGGATGTCAACATAGAAACTAAATATCCAATCACCATCTATTGTCATAATACAAGTGCTATCAGTCTCTGTAAAAATCTAGTGATGCATTCAAAGACCAAACATATACCAATCAAGTATCATTTTCTCTGTGAACAGGTGGTTGAACAAAACATCAAGTTGTAATATATCAATACTAAAGAACATATTGTAGATATTTTCACCAAACCTCTTCCTTGAGAAGCATTTGAACATTCCATCAAAAGATGGGGGTTATTGCTTTAGCATCACACTAAACCGATTCTTAAGATGTCACATGATAGGGAGAGGAGATTGACAGGGTGAGCAATTCGACAGGGGAAGTCCTCTTGCACTCCTTTTCTATTGATTTCAAAGGGGGAGAGAAGAAGAATATTGCCATCAATGACAAAGGGGGAGATTATTGATCTAGATTGTCATTGATGTCAATATTGTGGGATACTAAATGATGATGTGAAGCGACGCAAAGCATATCCAATAGCATTACGTGCAAAGAAGATCCTTGAAGCAATGAGAGAATTATGTCAGAAGAGTAGCGACATCAGAAGGAGAAAAGAGGAACATGCAACGAAGAAAGAGCTAAAGAGAAGAACTAAGAACCTAATCAGAAGATTAAACCGTGGAAAACCCTTTAAAAGTCCACATTGCATCGAAGTTTAACAAATCGACAGTATAACATATTGGTGGCTTTATTAGCGGGCTTTATCATATGTCACATTAAAATCTACGATTGCAATTTGAGTTGTGGAACCGACTACTTCAATAAAACACACCCTAATGTAATATCATGTCCACCTCATCGGAAGTCATATCGCAAGTCTTAAAGAAAGTCATATCAAAACCTTTGATTGTGATATGTACTACGGACCCGATGGTTCCATCACAATATTCTTTATTGTTATATCGCATCCACCATACTATAACCTTCGCATCGGAAGTTATGTACCCCAAGTCTTAAAAAAATTGCTCTCAAAAACTGCTATTGTGATATAATATGTGGACCCGACGGATTTATGAAATGATTTATTAAAATATCGCATCCATTGCATTGCAAGGGCTTGAAACATTCAAAATGTCGATTGCGATAGAGTGGTGGACACCAGACCACCAATTGCAATAGTGTGGTGGACCCAATGGAGTTATCAAGACAATTTAATATAATATCACATCCAGTAGGGGAAATCAACAATTGGTTATGTTATGATCACGACTTGTAAAAGACCTCTGAAAGTTGTGATTGCGATTGAAGTGATGACGTGGATATGGGACCTCATGTGGGTACGGCCACTCCTATGAATTTTTTTGTAAATAAACAAGTCTTTGAATAATTGGATGAATTTTCATAAGTCGGCCTCTCCCTCCAATGAACGTGTCTCTTGGTTATTGGTGATACTCATATAAATACAGGTTAAAATGCCTCACCTCAAGTATCGATATCGGCATCGGGCATAGAGAAGAATTAACAATTCACAACTCGTGAACTTGAAGAAATAGAGAGAGCCGAAGGTCGAAGATGGAAGCCAAAGGTCCAATGTGAAGAAGGAAGTTGAAGGTCCAGCAAAAAGGAAGGAAGTTGAAGGTCTAGCAAAAAGGAAGGAAGCCAAAGGTCGAGCAAGTCTGTTAGTTGAGTTAATCTCTAAAAGGGTCCGAACCTGTAATATGTGGAAGCAGTACAAAATGCAATCTAGAGAACAGTTCTGTAAATGAAATAAGGGTTCATCAATCATCATTTGAAGGAATCAATATACTACACCACCATTGAAGTATGTATGAGTATATTCCTTGGAAGTAAGACAATAAGAAGGTCACTCCTGAAGGAGTTATGTAGCACAGACTGTGATTTGTTACAAAGATCATAAGGATAAGGAGCAGTGTAATACAATCAAAACATTTCTTGACAAAGAAAAACTATAGGGTCCAAGCCCTTGGTGTTTGTGCCTCAGAATTGGAAGGATTGGTGTCCTTGGAGTTGGTGCTCCTAAATCCAAGGTTGGTGCCTTGACAAGATAGGGTCGGAGCCCTAGAGGTTGGAGCCTCATCGAAGTCCAAGTTGGTGCTTGACAAAATTCATCAGATATTGTATTCAATCTTTTTCTATATTTAATAAAATCATTTATTTGATTAAAATTGTAAAGAATCTAAATTGGTAATAATAATAATTGAAAATAAATATTGATTCACCCCCCTCTCAGTATTTCCAACATGCTTATCCTATGTTTCTTTCAAATTCTTCTTGATTACCTACATTTCCTGCTCCATGTCTGCCAACATGTCCAGTCAATTCAACACCCTATTCATTAGATCACTCCAACGGACGGGAGTATTGAAACTCTGCCCATACAATGCCTCAAACAGACTCATCCTCAGTGAATCCTGGTACCCATTTTTGTAAGAGAACTCTACCAGTGGAAGGTACTCTTCCCACTTCTATTGCTGATGCATCACATATATCCTCAACATGTCCTCCAATATCCCGTTGACCCTATATGTCGTCCATCTGTCTGTGAATGATAAGTTGTACTGAAATCCAAATCTATGCCCAAACCTACAAATAAATCCTTCAAAATCTTGGAAGTGAACTTCCCATCCCTGTCTGATACAATATTCTGATGAAATCCATGCAATCTTACCACGTCCCTGATGAACATATGTACTACATCACTCGTTGAATATGTAGTCTTCACTTGAATGAAGTGCACAACCTTTCCAAAATAACCATGATGGAATCATTCTGTCTCACTGTCCTTGACAAACCTGTGATAAAGTCCATGGAAATTACTCCCATTTCCATTCTGGAATCTCAATCAGCTGTAGAAGTCCACTTGAATGCTTACACTTTTCCTTCATATGTTGATAATCCAAGCGCCTAGCCACAAACTCTGTTGTATCTTTCTTCAAATTCAGCCAATATTAGAATTTATTCACTGGTGTCATCATCTTCTAATAACCTGGGTGACTTGAATATGGTTTCGCATGAAACCCCCTCAAGATCACCTTCTTGAGCTCACTGTTATCTTACACATATAGCATTTCCTAAATATAACCAATCCATCTGCCATGAGACGATAGTCCACTTACTATGCACTTGCATTTGTACCTATAGCTATACCACTATCTATACATCTACTAATACCAGTACTTATACATGTACCTGTACTTGTACTTGTACCAGTACATGTACATGTACCTATACTTTGCTGCAACCTATGCACAATCTCCATATACCTGTCATCCTGCTGACATGCCTACAAGATCCTATCTTGTAAATCTGTCCCATAGGATCTCATAGCTGTTATGTGATTTACCTATATCCACTTGCTAAGAGAATCTACCACCCTGTTCTCGTTACCTTTGATATAGCTGATCTCAAAATCAAACTCACTAATCGTGGCCAACCATCGAGAATTTCTACCATTCAGTTTTGGTTGGTCAAATAGATATGGAAAACCACTGCAATCACTCATCAATACAAACCTCCTACCAAGAAGATAGTCCCTCCACATCTTCAATGCATGTATGATTTTTGCCAACTCAAGACCATGTGTCGGGTAGTTCTTCTCATTCTCATTCAATTTCTATGACTCATAGCATACCACTTGTTCATCCTGCATAAAGACTCCACCAAGTCCTCTCTTACAATCATTTGTACATACTACAAACTCTTTGTCTAGATCTGCAATCTTCAACATTGGTGCATGTGTCAACAACTAATTGAGCTGCTCAAAACTGGTCACACACTCCTATGTCCATTCAAACTTCTTACCTTTCCTCTACAATGATGCGATAGGATAAGTAATCTATGAGAATTTCCTAATGAACCTCTTGTAATAACCTCTTATCCCCATGAAAGATCTCACCTAATCTACATTTCTAGGAGTTGCACACTCCATGATAGTTCTTACCTTTCTTGGATCCATTGTTATGTCATCCTTGGAGACAACATGTCCCAAATAATGTACCTCAGTTTGAAAGAAACTACACTTGTAGAGATTACCATACCACTGATGCTCTATCAACAACCTCAAAACTGTTTCCAAATGCTTGATATGCTCTTCCTCACTTTTAGAATATACCAATATACCATCAATGAACACAATAACAAACTTGTCCAAATAAGGATGTAGCACACTATTCATCAAGCACATAAAGGTAGTTATAGCATTAGTTAAACCAAATGGAAATACAACAAACTCATAATGCCCATACCTGGTCTGGATGGTTGTCTTGTAGATGTCCTCATCTTTAATGCATACATGCTGATATCTGAATCTCAAATCAATCTTCAAGAACATTGCTACTCCCTTAAACTGATTGAACAAGTCATCAATCCTCAGTAATAGATACCTGTTCTTGATGGCCATTTTGTTCAATTGCTTGTAATTAATGCACAACCTGAGAGTATTGTCCTTCTTCTTCATAAACAATATCGACTTGTCCCATGGTGATACACTTGGTCTAATGTACCCCTTATTAAGCATTTCCTTCAAATGCAGCTTCAACTCTACCTACTAAGGTGTACTTATCCTGTAAGGTTCATTTAATGTCATAACTACCCTTGGAACCAACTCAATAGAAAAGTCTACTTCCCTGTGAGGTGGAAACTCTAAAATATTTGCTGGAAATAAATCTTGAAACTATTGTAGAACTGGGTACCTGCTCAAAACATCTGCATCCTCAACTTCCTTACCTTTGTCACTAGAAATGCACACTACAAATAACACACACCCTTTCCTGTGACTATGCTTGGCCTGCATAGTTGTCACCATTCTAACTGATGTTTCTTTCTTCTTACCTCGAAAGACTCTTTGTTCCCCATTATCATCCAAGCACTCAATGGATTTGTCATAAAAATCCACCTTGGTTCTATGAAGGTATGCCAACCAATCCATGCCCACCAACATACTGTATGATCCCAATAGTAATACATTAAAATTTGTTGAGGTAGGCATACCATTCAAATCAAATGTACAAGCTCTTACCCAATGATGAACCCGCTTCTTTGTGCTCGTAGCTAACTGCACTAACCAAGACTCTGTGTGCACTTATTTATTCAAAGCACACTTATCCACTAAGTCAGGATTAACATAACTATAATTAGATCCAGGGTCAATCAAAATAGAAAAAACTTGATCATAAAGCTTATCGTTTATATCATTAAAAGATGCTTGATAGTCTGCTTGTCTATTATCTAGCGCTGCATAGATCCTAAGAATACTCTACCAAACATCTCCCACTGTATGTGCCTCCTCAACATTGTAGATCTGCGTTCTACCACCCTGATGTTGTGGAAAATCTCCCCTATGATGCTCTCCTCCACAAGTCCAACACTGTAAAGTGTTCCAACCTTCATCCTTATTCTGCTCATCAGATCGAAGTCCCTGTCCTATGTCGAATGCATTGAACTTCTTAGATGGCGTAACATTATTTTTATTACGTGTACCCTGAGTCTTGCTCGCTTCTTCTCCCATTTTCATTTTTTCTTTGCATTACCTTTCCAGTCTGGCTTAGTCTCATATCTGCGCTTAGATTTTTCATAGCAATGCTTTATATTTCGGATGACCTCCTCCAATGATCTAGACTCATCAAACTTAATCCTATCTTTGAATGCAATTGGTAATCCGCTAGTGAATCTCTAAATCTTGGCCTTATCCTCCTTGAGGTAAGGCACATACCTCAGTAGCTCCAAGAACCTACTAGTGTATTCCTCATCTGTCATTGATCCCATATTTAGCTCATAAAATTATTTTTCCCTGTCATCAAAGTATCTCTCTAATAGGTGCTTCTTCTTGAATAATCTCTTGAACTCATTCCAAGTCAAGTACTCCTCATAAATACCTCTGACATTCTTCACATCTTCCCACCAAATATCTTCTTTTCCTTTGAGACTAAATGTAGCTATTGTGTCTTTCATGTTCTCTGAGTAATCATGCAACCTGAAGAACTTCCTTATACCAAGGAACCATACCTTTGCATCTTGTGACTTATTAATCTCTCCATCAAATGTAGGTGAATTTTATTTCTTAAACTCATTTGGAAAATATCCCCTGTCACTCCTCCTGTAAGGATGATAATGATGTCGATCATAATTCATGTCAAAACCAGAGCTAGAATAGTACCTGCATCCATCTCCCCTCTTATCCATAGTATACATGGATGTGACATCTTTGATCATGTCATCTTTATCTGGCTTGTACCCACTAGGATACATATTGTCATATGCGCCTTTGGTTTTGTCCTCCTACTCATGGTTGATCCAAAGGCGTCTATGTCACTGCAATTCTGGCAAACTCTAAAGTATCACTGCATTTACCTCTTCTTTTTTCTCTTGTTCTTATATGATTCTGTCATTGTATTCCTACAACTCCTTATTTTTGTCTTTAATCTTCTTAATGTATCTGCCAAATCAGAAGGGTTCCCAGCACCACTCTTCTCATCTGATCCATAGGGAGAGTCTCGGGAACTACAATCTACCATATTGCTAGTCATATTTGATATTATTCCTGCAAGGTATATCATGTGAGCTAAACCAAATCATAATAAATCAACGCACATCAACATAGTTTCGGGAGGATACCTGATCTGAAATCCCGATCGAAATTGATATTGGTTTATTAACTTTTTAAAAGTGTATGCATGTAATTAAAAAACACCATTAAAAAGATCTCAACTTAACTGTTATATGCAACTTGAAAGGAAAATTGAAGCAAAATATATCAATAATGAATTACACAAGAGACAAAAACACCAGCACATTGATAACGAAGTTCAACTATCTTCAAGCCTACCTCTCTAGGCCCGACCTTTAATGGGGAGGCCTTTTTATTAAAATTTTCAGAAAATCATCAAAAGTACATATAAAAATTCTTCAACTACAGTCCAAACTAACTCTTTTGTATTCTTCTCTATCTCTGGATCCTGTAGCAACTTTCGGATTTGAAAAAGGCTTCCTGGTTTGCCCAGAATGTCTCTCCAACGTTTCCTTGTCCCATTGGTCTATCACTACATAAAACCTCCTTCTGTTGCACAAAATTCAACTCTTCCTTCCTTGGCGTAGTGGAATAATTTTATAATGAAATGTGAGAGATCATGGGGTCAAATCTTGACCTCCCCACCGTGGTGGTGTGATACGATATGTTGGATATAACAAATATATCAAAATTTTTAAATGTTTTAGTGGCAGGGTCTACGGACACGCCACCCCTCACCATTATCGTTACCACATACACCATAACACATAAATAATATATGGCCTTAGGAATTATCCAATAGCGCGTTGATAGAGATATGGAGGAGGTGGATAATTATAATAGGGGCCGCCAATAATGGTGGGCTTCCGCTATTTTTTTCTCGTTTAAAACAAATCCACATCCCTTCAAATATTCGCGCTAGAGGTTTGACTAACAAGGTACATGCATAGCTCAACAGTAAGGCAAAAAAAATGTATTTGAGAGGTTACAGGATCGAATCTTGTCCAGTTCATCGATCCGTTAAACAAATTTTTGACCAAACTTATCAGGCCATGTGTTGCCTTAAGATTGGTCCAAAATCAACCAACCACGCAATGACATTTATCAAGCTTTGGAAACTCCACATGTCAATTGGAACCTTGACTACCAGAACCATGCATTGACCATTGACCTATGGAACCTTGAACGTTGACTTTGAATTTGACCTTTGACTTTTTGTCCAACTTGGACTTGAACTTTGACCTTGAATAACTTCTTCATGCGAAGTCAAATTTCAAAAGTTGTGTTGGATTCAGAAAGAAGAAATATACACAATTGTCATGCGGAAAGAGTTATTTTTTCGGACAAAACTAACCTCCCTAGAAGCCTAATACTTTCTAGTGACAAACAAGACAATTAAGAGCAATCCTTCTCTAAAAATGCATTATCATACGAGAAACCAAGTGTTTTCGATCCTACCTGAAGTCCAACG
>APFE030769234.1:79041-93393 GCA_000404065.3 Pinus taeda | reverse complement strand
CATGTCGTTGTCAATCATCTCAATCTGGTTATGCATTAAATGTATCTTCTTCTTCTCATTCTCATGAGTGGCTCATTGATTCTGGAGCCTCTTATCACATGGCCAAAAACAAGCCATGTTTTCTTCTTTACATGATTGTAACACCAAAAATATATATGTTGGTGATGATAGATCTCTTAATGTTGTAGGGACTGGAACTGTTCATCTAGACAATGGTCAGTTTAATGATGTATTATGTGTTCCAACCTTATCTAGCAACCTTCTATCTGTATATCAGATAACTCATTCAGGTGAAGGTAAAATTTTTGAATTTTCACCTCATGATGTTGTAATCAAGGATCTAAGAGATCCTAAACAGATTCTAGCTACTGGTATTGCTGATGATTCCACAAGGTTGTACAAGTTTCACAACTTTGGGTCATCAAATCTTCCTTCAGTATTTGTTGCTCATAATGATGAAGTGAGCAAACTTTGGCATGAGCGATTTGGTCACTTAAACTATCGCTCCCTTCAGCATCTATGTAAAGAAAATATGGTGACAGGTCTTCCTATGGTATCTTGCAGAGATGGTGTTTGTTCCGGATGTGTACTCGGAAAACATCATCGGGACAGTTTTGACAAACGTGCCTCTTGGCACGCCTCGGCCCCTTTACAGCTTGTTCACAGTGATTTGTGTGGTCCACTTCCTGTTGCTTCATTCTCTGGCTGCAAGTATTTCTTAACTTTCATTGATGATTTCTCCAGACCACTTGGGTATACTTCTTAAAACTCAAGAGCGAAGTATTTAACACATTTTTGGCCTTCAAAGCCTTTGTTGAAAAACAATCTGGACATCAAATTCTTAAGCTAAGAACTGATAATGGTGGAGAATATGTTAAAAACACATTCATAAACTTTTGCACCGAAAATGGAATTCAAATGCAACATACTGTTCCATACACTCCACAACAAAATGGTGTAGCTGAAAGGAAAAATCGCACCTTAAAGGAAATGGCTAATTGTATGCTGCAATCTAAAGGATTCAGTCTTAGTTTTTGGGCCGAAGCAATTAATTGTGCAAATTATATAATAAATCACACTCCTACTAAGGTTCTAAAGAATATCACTCCAGAAGAAGCTTGGAGTTCCATTAAACCAGATGTAAGTCACTTTCGTATTTTTGGAAGTGAAGCATGGGCCCATATTCCAGATGAAAAGCATAAAGCTTTAGAACCTAAGAGTGAGAAATGTACTTTTGTTGGATATTCTGAAGATGTAAAAGGTTATAGACTTATTCCATTTAAGTCCAAAAATGTTATCATTAGAAGAGATGTAAAATTTGATGAAAATAAATCGGCCTGCGAGCCTAGTCCGGCGGATGTGCCACCTCTTCCTATCTCTTCTACTTTTGAAAACATTTCTTCTTCAGATGATGAAAGTGAGGATGACAATCCTCCCCCACCTTCTCAGGATCCTCAACTTCCAAGATGGGTCCGTGCTACTCGGGATGCAGCAGGTGATCTTGCCGGTGATCCTACAGATCAGCGACGTACACGTTCTCAGTTTGAAAGAGCCTCTTCTTTACTGGCTCAAGCTCCAGTAAATCATGATCCTGACACTTTTGCAGAAGCTTCAGGCCATCCACATTGGGAAGCAGCTATGAATGAAGAATATCATTCATTGTTGGCAAATGATACATGGGATCTTGTTCCTCTACCAAAGGGACGCAAACTTGTTAGATGTAAATGGGTTTACAGAACCAAGTATGGACCAGATGGGAAAGTTGATAAACATAAAGCTCGTCTTGTTGCTAAGGGCTTTTCACAGGTTGAAGGCATTGACTACACTGAAACCTTCTCCCCTGTTGCCAAAATGAACTCTATCTGCCTTGTTCTTTCCCTTGCTGCCTCTTTAAAATGGGAAGTCCATCAGATGGATGTTAAATCTGCCTTCTTGCATGGGGACTTGCATGAAGAAATCTATATGGAACAACCCATTGGCTTCATCCAAACAGACTCCAGCCTTGTATGTCGACTTAAGAAATCTCTTTATGGTCTCAAGCAAGCTCCTCGGGCTTGGTATGCCAAAATGGATAGCTTTCTTTTAGAATCTGGCTTTTCTAGGTGTCATTCTGACAATACTGTCTACACCAAGACAGTGGGAAACTCTCTTATCATCCTTGTTCTTTATGTTGATGATCTTATTCTTACTGGTAGTGATCCCATCCTTATAAACCATGTGAAGTCCAGCCTTTAAAAAGAAATTTGAAATGACAGACTTAGGACACTTACACTATTTTCTCGGTCTTCAAGTCTTGCAATCCAAGGAGGGTATTTCCCTTTCCCAGTCCAAGTATGCTTGTGATATTCTTCGTCATTTTCACATGGAAGATTGTAAGCCAGCTCCTTCTCCCTTTCAGTCTGGAGTCAAACTTTCAGTCTCTTGTACTTCTCCTGAAGTTGATGCTACCTTATACCGTCAACTTGTAGGAAAACTCTTGTATTTAACCCATACTCGTCCTGACCTTTCCTTTGCTGTTGGCCTTGTTGCTCGTTTTATGCAAAACCCCCGTGAAAGTCATTGGAAAGCAGCTAAAAGAATACTTCGTTATGTTCGAGGTACAGTACAGTTTGGGATTCATTACAGTGCCAAAGCAGCTCCTCTATTAGTTGTTTTCACTGATTCTGATTGGGCTGGTGACCCTGATGATCGGAAGTCTACTGCCGGTTATGTCTTCACTCTTGGTTCAGGACCTATTACATGGGCTTGTAAGAAACAGGCTGCCATTTCTCTTTCGTCAGCAGAAGCAGAGTATCGTGGTGCCGTGGAAGCTAGTAAGGAAGCCTTGTGGCTTCGTCAGATCCTATCAGAATTGGGCTTTGAGCAGCAGCATTCGACTACACTTTGGTGTGATAATCAAAGTGCCATTCAGCTTTGCAAAGATCCAGTTCAGCATCAGCGCAGCAAACACATTGAACTTCACATGCACTTCATCAGAAAGCTCATTCATGACCATGTTCTTGAAGTGCAATATTGTTCAACAGATGATCAGGTTGCAGACATCTTCACAAAGGCTCTCACACAGGCGAAGTTCACTAAACTTCGATATATGCTTGGAGTTCAGGAAGTTGTCACTAAGGGGGGATAGGCTCTAGTGCCTCCTTCCTTCTCCTATTGTGTCATATTTGTAAATCCTTCAATCCTATCCCAAGTTGTTCTTAAGGGGGGATGTTAGGATATTCCGACACATAGGAATAGTTAAGTTCAACTTGGTCTAGTATAGAGTTAGGTATAGAGTTAGGTAAAGTGTGTTTCTTTACCGTTGTACATTTTGTAACTTACAATCCGACGGTCACGATATGTAGTGATCCGACGGTTCATTCTCTCCTCGGTATTACCGACACTTGATCCGTGGCTTGACACCCGATTGGTCCATGAATTCTATTTAAAGCGCATGGAGGGTCATTTGTAGGTTAACCGTGCATGAGAGAAGCTTATGTAAATTTTCATTCTTTTATTAATAAATTGCTTGTAGTAGCCACATTGGCGCAGGCCGTGGACTGTTTCCCTCTTTGAGGGTTTTAACCACGTCCAAATACTGGTGTATTGATCTGTGATCTGTTTGTGAGCGGTGTCCTTCTGGTGTTCTGTCTGAGGAACTTACCCTGTAAATTCCTACAGTAGTGATCTTCCTTGCAAATGAGGTAAGGATACTTAGGTTTCTGTTGCGAAGATTTTCTAATAGACAATTTGGGAGGACCCTATTTGGGGCATCGAATTTACCCTTGCCTTTGCCTTTCTTCTTTCTTTTCAAGGATTTGTCTGCTGCGGTAGACTAGACAACATGGACCTCTGAGGTTTTACCAGGGTCAGGTGGATTCTGGGACAAACTATTAGGAACAGTATTTGAGAGCAACTTCTGTTTGGAAGAATATTTAGTAGGGATCTGGGATACCGAACCAATAACTCCATCAACAGGAGGTACAACTTGTGACTTTGATGTTGCGGGATAGGATGATGGCCGAGGAGCATTGGGTAATAACTCATACAAAGTGCCAGACTAAAGTTAAACTAGATTTAAGTACTGGGCACGAGCAATGGCTTGTTCTTTAGTAATAGATCCACCCATAGCTATATCACAAGAAATTGGGGCTACGAATGGTTTGGTGAACCATTCAGTGAGCAACTGATCAAAAATATTAAATTTGATCAGGCAACATCTACGTCTCCATTCATGGATGTGATCAAAGATGTGTGTCGTAGTATCTTGCTTAAGCGATGTGAGCAAATAGGTGTTAGTTTCATAGCAAACCAACAACTAAAAATGTGTGAGGAAAGCCATGACTAAAGAGTTAAAGTCATGGTAAGTACTTTGACGTGGCTCAATGTACCACTTAGCTGCAGTGTCCATGAGGGTTCATTGGAAAAGACGGAGACGAATGAAATCATCAACGTTTGAGTTCGACGCACACCTGAGGTGATATGTCATCAAATGGGCCTGAGGATCTTCTTTAGCTTTCCCATCGAACTTTGGCCAACCACTTGGTATCTTGGATGACATCGGAGGCTAGTATGGTGAATGAAGGATTGGATCATTCATAAGGCAAGATACATCTGGCAACTCGAGTGTAGCCAAGAATGGAATTTGGGTGTTAAAAGGCATGGGAGGTCAATAAGTGGGTCCGAACAGAGGAGCCCATCCCTACTGGTAAGTAGTTTGGCCTACAGTGGGGGATTTTGGCCATATGGCATTTGAGGTTGCCCCAAATGCGGATTACCTTGACCATAGGGAGGATTTTGACCTTGAGCACCTTGGAACTGTCCAACCATAGGTTGCTGATAAGAAACGTATGGGTTAAAAGGTTGTTGAGCCTGTTGAACTTGGACATATGGATATTGGACCTGTTGTCCTTGAACATATAGGTGATGAGATTTTTGCCCCTGAACAAGAGGATTTTGAACCTGCTATCCTTGGGCATAAGGTTGATACACTTGTTTCCCTTGGATATAGGGATTCTATACCCGCTTCCATTGAACAAAAAGATTTTGAACCTGGTGACCTAAGGCATCAAGGTTTTGAGCCTACTGCTGCAAGACTTGACCTTGACCCTGCCCTTGCAAGGGTTGACCCTGTTGATATGTAGACAAGGGTTGACATTGCCTTGGTTTGTTTTGCTATTGCAAGGGTTGACCTTGCAGTTGAAAAATTTGTCCCTAAGGCTACAGAGTTTGGCCCTGCGAGGACATGGGTTGGGAGGTGTGTGGAGCATATTGCATCTGCTGCTGCACGATTTGCTGCAACTATTGCAAGGGTTGACCTTGCAGTTGTTTCCATTGACCTTGCTACAGGATCATTTTCTCTTATAGTTGCGCAGAGGGCCCTTGCTACAACAAAGGTTTCCCTTGCGGTAATAAAGGTTGTTCTTGTTGTTGTAGAGGCTGTCCTTACTGTTACAAGGGTACTTGAACAGTGCCCAAGAAATTTCCGAACTGAATCTGGCCATAGCCAGGCAAAATGTACTACCCAGATTGGTGGGTGTAAGGTTGATTAACCATTCCTTGAGAACCATATGGAATGTAAGGAGTTTGTTATTGGAGCTGAGCCCCATAGGGCTACTAATACTGAACATTGTTCAATCCAGATGGACCAATGGGATTCTAAACCTATTGGTACTAGACAATGCTTGATCTAGTAGGGTCAGCAGGGTTGTGAATAATACCGGAAGACAGCTGGTTCATACCAAGCATGTGAGATTGTGAGCCACTCACATTGGTGGAACTTGACACCATAGAAACATTCAGGCTTTTCCCCCTAGGCAATGGCACAACCTGGCCACTGACGAGAGGGATGGAGGAACTAACATAGACATTCTTCGAAAGTGCCGGTTTTGCATGACGGGTAACTAGGATTGATGATACAAGGGTATTTGAAATGGTGGGTTACACAAAACTAAGGTAACAACCTGTTGGGAAGTCCTGTTCGCAGCGAATGGACCTGAGGTAGGCATGGAGCCTGACGCCCAAACAGGGTTATGGTAAAGTGATAAGGCACTAGGTGTACCTGAAACCAACTGTGCCAAAGTCACATAGTTGGGTGGAAAACTAGTGGGAATACCTTGTGAATAGGAAAAACCCTCACAAGGAAAAGGAAGTTCTTCCTCCTCAACAATGTGTGGAGTAGAAACTTTAGACTCTTCTGGAGAAGTGACTGAAGCATCGCCTTCGGGTTCCATGTATGGAAATAAATGATGATGAATGATCAAATGAGTACGAGGGGATAGTTCCAATGGAACACCCAGCTGGTCGTATAGACTGTGAGGATGCTGCGGTGATATCACAACAGGGTTAAACATAGGATTTGGAGGATAAATAACTAGTCCAAGCTGACCGTCAGTGGTCGGCGAGTCCTTAGGAGTTTGAATAGGATTGTCCAGAGATTCTGGGCCAAGATCAGTAGATGACCTAGTATCGAAAAGTAGGCAGAGGACGAGATGAAAAAGGTTGAATATCCAGAACAATTACGAGTTCAACGCCTTGGTCCTCGAGTGACTCTGGTAACTTAGGAAACGACTCCTCAGACAATCTTTCAAATGAAGGAGAGGAAGAGGCACTGGGTGAACTAGATCGTTCACCCATGATGACCTTGACTTAGTCGACAAAAAAATTAACTTCAAGGATTTAAAATATTCTTTAAGGGAAACTCACGATTTGGTCTCAAAAAGGCTAACAGGGTGTTTTCAGATCATGGACAATCAATTATTAAGACGCATAAAAGATTGGTGCTCTTTCATTTTTTTTAGAGTAAAGAAAGAAACAAAGATGACTCTATCGCTTTTGATTGGAAACGAGCTTGAAAGGAAAAGTGCTTGAATGATCTTTTAAGTTTAATGAGTCAAAAAGATCAAATGATTGCTCTGGATGATCTAGGTAAACAGGATTACCAGGCAACCGTGAACTGTAGAATATCTCCTGGCGAACTAAGAAGTATGAGCAGGGAATCTCCTCGAATGTTGTGTTTAGTGTATCACGTTTGCAAGGTTGTTGACTTTGCTTCCTAAGGATAAATGATTGCAACCTAGAGGGGTCTCCTGTTATATACTTGACATTACAGGGACCGCAAATTTGTACTAGCGTTGTCTAATGCTGAAGCTAATGACATCTGCTAGGTTTAAAGATGCCGAAACATGTCTCTAGCCTAGACCTTCTAGATACGATCATTAAATGTGAAATGCGCCTTAGGTTAGTTGAATTCATTTTAAAGTTTATCTTGAATTATGTTTCAATTTTCAGGTCTTAGTGATGTGACTTGAAAAACATTAAATGCAACTAAATGAGACAAGACCCTTTCAATTCGATGAAATGTCTACACTAGAGAGGGTAGAAATTACTCAATCAAATGCATACAAACAAGCAACTGAAAACAAAATTATCTTTCACTACCTTACTTTTCGAAAAATAAACTAATGAAAAATGCATTCCAATTCCTAATTTCCTAACAAGCACATATCTAACAGTCCTTTCGAAAGCAAACATAGTTCTTTTCCCTTTCCAAATTCCAATGCAATTCTAGTCTTTCAATGATGCAAGCTATCATAGCACAATGATGCAACAAACTAGAGTTTCAGAATTTTTCATGAAACAATGAAATAAAATTTTCGCATACAATTCTTCGATGAAAAAGTTTTCGATATAGTAAGCTCTTCAAGCAGATGAAAACATGAAAAGAGAAGCTCATTCATATCACTGAAACATTGACTTTACCAACAACATGACAAACAACATAATCCATGCTGGAAAAGAAACGTTCAGACAAGCAAATAGAAACTTTTCAAACTTCTGTAATAGAGGTCAAAGTTTTAAAAGGACCGAAAATGAAATGAAAGGAGTAAGTACACCTACAACCCAACTTACTAAGTTCACAAACAGCGGAATGGCCGACAAGTTAGATGCCCTAGTGTTGTTAACCACCCAATGACTCAAGCAATCAAGAAGAAGGATGATAAGCCAACAAGCAAACAAAACCAAATGAAAAGCAGCTTTCTAGTCAGGGAGAAAACAATCTAAAAGGCTTACGGGGTCAAAATCATAAGAGCAATACACACTGGCCAAGATTGGGGTGAAACCCTAGTCTTCACTTATAGGCATCAACGTGTTTGCCTAACTAACAACAAGCACCAGAGGCTAGTCAACACGATTGTTCCTCAGCATATTGCGCTGATCGATGCAACTGTCAGCGCATTAAGCGTGTTGATCAAGCAAGGTAAGGAAAAAAAAATTAAAATAGTGACCAAATATGCTACTATGAATTTCAAACTTAGACCAGTAAGTAGGAGAAAAGAAATAGAACCAAAGGGAAAAAGTGGAACTAGACAATTTCTCACGAAATTATGAAATCCAAGACAAGAAAAAGGATTGGTTCCCCAGTGGAGTTGCCAACTTGTGGTGAAGTAAAATTATAAGTGTGGACACAAACAAATTCCTCTATCCTGATGATGGGTCTAGCCACAACATATACATTCTATGGAAGATTTCCTTAGGTTAGAACCAATTAAGAGGGCCTACCTCTTAGTACGCTTATCCCGTTTAATGATGTCCTTGCTTGCTCTCTCCAATTATCTCTTGCTTCCTTCTTCAAGCACCTAAAACAAGTAAACAACAACCATGATAATAGACAAATTGTAATTCAACCTACTTAACAAGTCAAGAAACATTAAGCCATGAACATGTAAGATGACAAAACACGTAGGAAATCAATCGATAGCTCCATATATATTGATATCAAAGAGAGATTACAACCATTGTCTTAACATTGTGGTTCTCCTCTGACAATACCATGTTGCCACACACTTCTGCTAGCATTCCATGATGGCCTCAATCAACAATAGTTTAAGGCTCTTACCCTTAGGTTTCACTCCAAACCAAATCACACTTCTCCCTCACACAACTAGATAGCTACAATTATGAATAACTTGTTGTTTACTCCAAACCAAAATAGCACTAGCACACCAACATTAACACTTTAACACTAACACTAGCTTGTGCTTGGAAAAAAAGGAGGTTTATATAGGATGAATGGATGGGAGATGGATCCTCTTCTCATGGGATAAGGTCTTATCCCTTGAGGTAGGTCCATCATTATAGGGGGAAAGGAGCCCAAACTGACATCCTCGACCCCATCCGACCAAACCATTTACCAAAATTCTGTTACGAAGCTTCTAAAGTTGGAAGCTTCAACTCTTAATTTAAAAAATTTCTATAACAGGATTGGCATGACTGGAACATAGCTCAGTCGCTCCGGTTGGCACTAGGGATAGTGCTAATCCCTGTACATCGGTGTGGGGAAGACAAGGGCCATTAGCGTCGGCCTTGTAAAATGGGAAAAACGGAAGTTTTGGGGGAAATGGTGTAAAAGGGAATTGATCTGCTCATGAAGAGGGACACAATGGGAGTTTATTCATGAAGGAAAATCATGTGGGGTTCACTGTAGAGGTCCTTTGGGATCAAGGAACAGGGAGTACAGGGACAACGACAAAATGTTGTGTAATAGTGATACCTCAACTTCCTCATCATTAGGTTTATCTTCCTCTTTTGCCTTTTTGATCTCATGGTACATTTCCTAAACCATGGATCACAAGGTCATGAAATCATTCACAAAATCTACATCAGATCTGAAAGGATGATCACCTCTTCCTTCTTCAGTCGTCTCTTCTCCTCGAGTTGTCCTTCTCGAGCCAACTTCTGGATCTCCTTCAACAAGTTCTCCTTCACCAGGCCTTGATTTTGTAGAAATTTTGAATAATATGACACTTATTCACAGAGATTATCCTGATTATACACTATTTGCAGAATCATGCATAACATATAACCTCCTCTACGTTGATCATCAATTTAGTAGTATTAAGAAACAATTGCATGTGCACATTGAAGCATCAATCAAACATATCAACACAATATGTACGCGGGGAAAGCATAAAGCTGAAAACCCCCAACTATCTATATATTAAATTGATTGAGAACATGTAACAATACATAGTACAATACTCCTCACAAGTACTCAGTACTATCTTTACCTGTTACACACAAACTAGCTCAAATATAAATCAATCACTGGCTCAAATCTCCTTTGCTGCTTGCCTGCCTCCACTTCGCAATCCTGCATGAGAATACTCATGAATGAATGAACCAAACTCATATTTCCCTTGGATATATCACACAATCCTCATTGCAATACTCAATCCATTGATTGTGCAAATCTCATTCACAACTATAGTCACAACTGACAGCTGTCTTTCCCTTTCACTCACCTCTAACACTTGTCTCCACTGAACTTTCCATGCACTGAGTTAACTGATGTATTCTTCAGTTGATTTATGAGTTAATAATTAGTGAATTAATTAATAACTAATTCACACCGCTCATCACTTAGTTTATTGATCAGTTAGACTAAATACAACTAGTTCAACTAAGTCAAACTGAATACAACTCCATCAACTCCTCAGTCAACTCCACAGAACTCAACCACTTGAGTCCCAACTGAAGTCCTCCATGCAATAGCTCAAGTAACCCATAAGAAACATGTATTTCCTTTTGGAAGCTACAGGTGCCACATTCGTAGCTCGAACTGAAGTGCTCCAAGAGGATAAGATAATGTTTATAGTCCAAATACTATTAAGAGCTAATAATATTCGACTGTTCTATTTTTGGCTTGCCAGTCTAAAAATAGAATCCACCCATATGTCTAAAAATAGAGGTCCATATATTTTTACCAACTTGACCAATCATCCACAAATAGCATCCTGCAACTCATATACCATGATCCATATGTCTAAAAATAGACATAGTCTAAAAATAGACTTTGCGCCAAAAATAGCCTGCGAGCACACTTAGTGAAGGCAACTTCTTTTCACTAAGCTCCATCATCTTGTTGCATTTTCAACACTCCCTCTCAACAAGATATGGATTATCTGCAACCCCTCTCCTGTAACTCTGGAATGTTCTGCATGTAACACATCTACCCGATCCACTTGCTCCAACAACACTTGGAACAAAAACACTCCCAACTGACCCCTCTATTGGGCTAGGAACATACTCTAATGTTGAAGATCTCCGCTGCTGACAAGTGCTCCCTCTCTGACATCTGCGCTACTGCAACATATCCATGCATCTCGCACCATTGCACACCTCTCTGTGCCACCTAGCACTCTGTAAAACACTTGTGCCTCTCGCATTGCTGCAGCCTGCTAGCTATGTGCTGTACTGGTATTCCCTGCACTATCGCTCTCTCTGCTGCTCCATCTGCATCTGTCTCTATCCAATCAGTGAGTTCCTGCTACTCCACATCGGGGCTCCTGTAGCAAGGTCTCATCCAAGAGGTTGGGTACCTCAAGGATCTTGCCCTTCGTCCTCGAGATGATCACTCTATATCGCCCCACCTCCTACTTGGAGATATGGTTACATGTGATCCCTCAGCCCACCTGGCTCAAAGTTTCCCCCCCACTGGAGGTCTCTGCATGAGTAGATGTCTCTAATCGATCTCCTCTTAGCTTCCCCAGTTGTGTTGCTCCATAACCTCCTGAAGCTGCTGCACCAATCGTGGCTCCTCCAGCATTGTCTGAGACTTCTTCTGGCTCTGCATGTTGAGAGGTAATATACTTTCCCTCTCAACCACTGAGTCTCCATCAGTTGCCTTACTGCTCAAGGCTTTGCATGCATCTTGAACCTCAAGAGCATACAGGTTCTTGACTCGTGAACCAATCTGCTTCACCTGTCTAGTGATGATGTGTCTAAGGAAAAGCTTTCCCTTACTGAAGGCTACATCATAGCCTCTGTCTTCCAGCATCGCGATCGACACCAAGTTTCTCTTCAGTCTTGGTACATACTTGACATCGGTCAAGGTAAAGCAAGATCCATGCTCCCTCTGAAAAATAACCATGCCTACACCTGAGACACTATACTTCTCATCATTACCCATCGCTATGAGTATCTGGAGATCTTTCTCCTCCAAAGTACTGAACAAACTCTTGTCGTCGATCATGTGGAAAGAAGCTCCACTATCAAGAAACCAACCACTTATCGCCATGGATGAAACCATGCATGCAAAGAGTGTGAAATCCAACTCAAACTATGAAGCAAGTGCCTCGCCTTTAGATCCTTCCTCGGATCCCTCCTTGGATTTCCTCCGTGGGCAATTTGAGGCATAATGGCCCACCTTATGACAACGAAAGCATCGCACTTTCGATTTGTCAACCTTCTTCCCATCATTGGAAGAACTGGATTCAGAAAGAGAAACCTTCTCCTTTCCCTTTTTCGCCTTACTCGCTTAGGCACAGTTCTCCTCATCATGCATAGATGAAGAACTGTCTCTACTGTTCCGCCTGATCTCCTCTTGCACAAGATCTGACCAAAGTCTCTCCCATCTTGGCAATTTCTCCCGACCATTGACAGAGTCCTGATAGGAATGCCAACTCTTCGGAAGACAAAGGAGAGCCAAGCTCACAAAGTCCTCATCATCGACAATCACCCCCACACTTCCTAGCTCATCCCGACATTGGGTGAACTTCGTGAGATACTGGGGCATACTGTCTCCATTCTCACACTTGATGTTTCTGATTTTTATCCTTGAGCGCCATTCCACCAGCTCAAAACTCAACCGCTTCTGATCTAAAATTCATGAGAACAAAGTATTTCTCATACAGAGATTGACTGTATGGGCATTCACCGGATATCTCACATTCCAAAAGAAGGATGAATCCAGAGGCTACCTAGCCCAATTACAGACTCTGACTGAAGAAATAAAATGTAAACACTTTCTGAATAATAGGTCTAATGATCAACTTCGCTCCGATATCATGTAGAACCTGTTCTACAAATCAACCAGCTCCAATACCATGTAGAAATTTTGAATAATATGACACTTATTCACAGAGATTATCCTGATTATACACTATTCGCAGAATACATGCATAATACATAACCTCCTCTACGTTCATCATCAATTTTGCGGAATTAAGAAACAATCGCATGCGCACATTGAAATATCAATCACACATATCAACACAGTATATCACGGGGAAAGCATACAGCTGAAAACCCCCAACTATCTATATATTATATTGATTTAGAACATGTAACAATACATAGTACAATACTCCTCACAAGTACTCGGTACTATCTCCACCTGTTAAACACAAACTAGCTTAGATCTGAATCAATCACAGGTTCAAATCTCCTTCGCTGCTCGCCTACCTCCACTCTGCAATCCTGCATGAGAATACTGATGAATGGATGAAACAAACTGGTATTTCCCTTGTGTAACACTACGCAATCCTCATTGGCAATCTCAATCCACTGGTTGTGCAAATCTCATGCACAACTATAGTCACAACTGACAGCTGTCTTGCCCTTTCACTCACCTCTAACACTTCTCTCCACTGAACTGTCCATGCACTGAGTTAACTGATGTATTCCATAGTTGATTTATAAGTTAATAATTAGTGAATTAATTAATAATTAATTCACACCACTCATCACGAGTGTATTTGTTAGTTAGACTAAATACAACTAGTTCAACTAAGTCAAACTGAACACAACTCCATCAACTCCTCAATCAACTCCACCAAACTCAATCACTTGAGTTCTAACTGAAGTCCTTCATGAAATAGCTCAACTCACCCATAAGAAAATCATATTTCCTTCTGGAAGTTGCATGTGCCACATCCGTAGCTCGAACTGAAGTGTTGTAAGAGGATAAGATAATGTTTATAGTCCGAATATTATTAAGAGCTAATAATATTCGATTGTTCTATTTTTAGCCTGGCTGTCTAAAAATAGACTCCGCCCATATGTCTAAAAATAGAAGTCCATCTATTTTTACCAACATGACCAATCATTCATAAATAGCATCCTGCAACTCATAGACCATGATCCATATGTCTAAAAATAGACATAGTCTAAAAATAGACTTTGCGCTAAAAATAGCCTGTGGGACCACTTAGTGAAGGCGACTTCTTTTCACTAAGCTCCATCATCTTATTGCATTTTCAACAAAGTTGGCATAACTACTAATAGAGACACTAAAGGAAGTGTTAGTGGACGTGGACTGACAAAAGAGCAGCAGAAGCCTTTTTAATTGGCTCAGGTGGATCCCACCCAGTGAAGTTACCCCGATGGATGTACCCCAATAGTTTGCACAGGGCGCATAAGGTTAAGAGAGATATAAGTTGTTGGGCCGCGGTGGAAAGCACAAACCAATGAGGAGTCACGCTGGAGTTCCTCACTCCAACATCTAAGGCCGCTAAGCGCTAGCCTGAAGGATATTAAAGAATTGTGCAAAGGAGAGTTGGCCTGAAGGAAAGTTAAGTAGAGTGGAAACAA
>APFE030769234.1:58496-79021 GCA_000404065.3 Pinus taeda | reverse complement strand
ATTAAGAAACAATCACATGCGCACATTGAAGCATCAATCGCACATATCAACACAGTATGTACCCAGGGAAAGCATAAAACTGAAAACCCCCAACTATCTGTATATTATATTGATTGAGAACATGTAACAATACATAGTAAAATACTCCTCGCAAGTACTCAGTACTATCTCCACTTGTTACACACAAACTAGCTCAGATCTGAATCAATCACTGGCTCAAATCTCCTCCGTTGCTTGCCTGCCTCAACTATGCAATCCTGCATGAGAATACTGATGAATGAATGAACCAAACTCATATTTCCCTTGGATATATCACACAATCCTCATTGGAAATACTCAATCCATTGATTGTGCAAATCTCATGCACAACTATAGTCACAACTGACAACTGTCTTGCCCTTTCACTCACCTCTAATACTTGTCTCCACTGAACTGTCCATGCACTGAGTTAACTGATGTATTCTTCAGTTTCTTTATGAGTTACTAATTAGTGAATTAATTAATAACTAATTCACACCACTCATCACTTAGTCTATTGATCAGTTAGACTAAATACAACTAGTTCAACTAGGTCAACATGAACACAACTCCATCAACTCCTCAATCAACTCCACAGAACTCAACCACTTGAGTCCTAACTGAAGTCCTCCATGCAATAGCTCAAGTAACCCATAAGAAACATGTATTTCCTTCTGGCAGCTGCATGTGCCACATCCGTAGCTCGAACTGAAGTGCTCCAGGAGGATAAGATAATGTTTATAGTCCAAATATTATTTAAGAGCTAATAATATTCGACTGTTCTATTTTTAGCCTGGCAGTCTAAAAATAGACTCCGCCCATATGTCTAAAAATAGAGGTCCATCTATTTTTACCAACTTGACCAATCATCCACAAATAGCATCCTGCAACTCATAGACCATGATCCATATGTCTAAAAATAGACTTTGCGCCAAAAATAGCCTGCGGGCACACTTAGTGAAGGCAACTTCTTTTCACTAAGCTCCATCATCTTGTTGCATTTTCAACAGATTTGCTCCTAGTGATCATGCACACTTAAACCAAACTATCAATAACTAGTTGTCATACCAATTGATATGAAATACCAATCAAAATTGATATCAGTTTATTAACATTTTAAAAGTGTATGCATGTAATTAAAAACCACCATTAAAAAGATCTCAATTTAATTGTTGTGGGCAACCTCAAAGGAAAATTTCAGCAAAATAAATATCAATAATGAAATACACAAGAGACAAAAACACCAACATGTTGTTAACAAAGTTCGATTATCTTCAAGCCTACCTCTCGAGGCCCGGTCTTTAATGGAGAGGCCTTTGTATTAAAATTTTCCAAAAATCATCAAAACTACATAAGAAAATGATTCAACCACAACCCAAACTAACTATGTTGTATTCTACTCTATATTTGGATCTTGTAGCAACTTTTGGATTTGCAAAAGGATTCATGGTTTGCCCGTAATGTCTCTCCAAAGTTTCCTTGTCCCGTTGGTCTGTCTCTGCATAAAACCTCCTTCTGTTGCACAAAATTCAACTTTTCCATCCTTGCATGATCGCATGATTTTATAATAAAATGTGAGAGTTCGAGGGGTCAAACCCCAACCTCCCTGTCGTGGTGGTATGATCGATATGTTGGATATAACAAATATATCGATGTTTTAAATGTTTCGGTGGCGGGGTCTACGGACCCGCCACCCCTAACCATTATCGTTGCCACATGCAATGTAACACATAAATAATATATGGCTGTAGGCCTTATCCAACAGTTCATTGGTAGATATATGGCAGAGGCAGATAACTATGGTGGGGGAGGCCAATAATTGCGGGCTTCCATTATTATTATTTTTTTCATTTAAAACAAATCCACATCCCTTTCAATATTTGCGACAAAGGTTTGATTAATAAGGTACATGCATAGCTCAACGATAAGGCAATGGATTTGTAGCTAAGAGGTCACGGGATCGAATCCCGTCTAGTTTGTCGATTTGTTAAACATATTTTTTACTACTCTTTTGAGGCCACGTGTCACCCTCCAATAGGGCCACATGTTGCGTCAAGATTGGTCCAAAATCAGCCAACCATGCAATGACATTTGTCAAGCTTTGGGTGCCACGTGTCAGATGGAAACTTGATTGTTGAAACCATCCGTTGATTGTTGACCTGTGGAACCTTGAGTGTTGACTTTGACTTTGACCAATTGACCTTTGACTTTTTCCCAACCTGGACCTAAACTTTGACCTTGAATAAATTCTTCATATGAAGTCATATTTCGGTCATTCAAGTTGCGTTGGATTCAAAAAGATGAAATCTACGCAACGAATATAGTTTTAAAAGAATTTGACAACTTTTATTTTTGTGTGTTTTCTAAAACTTAGAGCATATTTTGGATCCTCCATATCACTCAATGATCATTCCTCCCCACTAAGACCTTTTGGACCACCAAAAGGTTATCTACACTATTTGAAGTTGATGAAAATGTCTCTCCACCTGCCCGGTATCTTTGGCCCAACCTATTCTGAATCTGTACATGTTACTCATCCATACAATCATCAGTACAACATAAAAATTGCAAAGAAAATTTATC
Organism: Pinus taeda; assembly: GCA_000404065.3. Taxonomy (NCBI): domain Eukaryota; kingdom Viridiplantae; phylum Streptophyta; class Pinopsida; order Pinales; family Pinaceae; genus Pinus; species Pinus taeda. The sequence continues at coordinate 76,420 of APFE030769234.1, read as the reverse complement.
CATTTTCTATCCACGTTTACTATTATAAGCCACACACAGCTGAAAAGAAGCAAACTGAATAACAACACTGAACATACTCACATAAATGAAAGTGTACCTTGCTAACTCTTCATCACTATAACACAACTCAACTTATCATGCAACGATACTTGTTGTACAATTTCAAATTCCTTAAGTACATTTTTTTGATATTTATGCTTAAGTGATGTTGATGGTACAAACATAGTTTTATTTGCACAAGTTATCCTCTTTAACTATTCCATTATTTGAAAAGATTTTCTTGCCTTTATAGGATGTAAATGCATAATATATTCTATTCCCCTTTTTAAAAAATGATACAAATTTTTGTTCCCTGTATAAAATTGTCTTTCAACCATATAAATAAGGGCTACCGAAGACCATTCCACATGCATCTAGCGGCACCACATCACATGTTACCTTATCCAGAAATTGAGATGTGATTGGAAATTGTAAGATACATTGCTTAGTTACTGGAAATTTATGGTTTTTTCTCATCCCATTTAGTTTGTAAGGTCTACAATGATTTTTAGTTTTTAATCCCAACTTCATAACCACTTCCTCAGAAATTAGATTAGCTTGATACCCGTTATCTAACAAAGTGTCAATCTTAGTATGCTTCATCATGACCCTTATATGAAATAATTTGAATTTTTCTATATCACGTGAACTATCAGAATCACTACCATCATCATATTTACCTGCCAAACCTACTGCAATTTGAGCCTCATCACCTGATTCTGAACCCAAATCTGTTGGCACTATTTTTGCTGCAATGTTTTACTTACCCTTCACTCCTTTAAACCATTTTGGTCTCTTGTCGGGGTGTAGTTGCCAACAATGTTATTCATCATGCCCTTCATTCTTACAATGCTTGCAAGAGAGCTTCTCCTCTTCCACCTTAATGGAATTTTTCCTCTTAGCTTTCCCCTTGCTTTTGCCCTCTTTTCTAGATGCTGATTCTGATGATACACCAATTCTAGCTTTTCTTGCTTCAATGTACGTTGTTTGTACAACTACTTCATCTAAGTTAGTAGGACTAAACATGAATACAATATTATGAATATACTTAGGTAATCCTCCTATATATTTTATTAGAGTTACTTGTGTATGTAAGGGAATATCAAGCATTAATGCTTTCTTGTGAAATTAATCTGTGTATTTCTGCACTGATTTTCCTTTCTTAACTTTAAGACTTTGCCATTCTATTAAAGCTTTCTCCTTATATCCCAAAGGGTAGAATTGCTTTCTAAGTGTAGAAACAAAATCACTCCATGATGGAAAAATCTTACCAATTTGTTGAGTCCCATGTTGTAACTTACTCTAACACCAAATGAGTGTGGTGCCTTCTAGACGAAGTGAAGCCAATCGAATCTTGACCACATCGTCAGAAATCTGCTACACACTACAATACACCTCCATCTATATAATCTAGTTATCAAGTTTCTCAGCATTGATTTCACCATTATACACGGGTAAGTCGAATTTCACATCCAACTTAAGAAAAGGTTTTGGAGAAGATGATTCATGTTGACCACCAAAAAGAGAAGAAATAGGATCTTTCTTATCATCATCAATTTCTATCTTTTTACCTGAATCAAATGGTCCTTCATCTTTAGGCTTTTCAGAATGTGATGCCTCAACTTCCTCATATTTAGGATTATCTTCCTCTTTGGCCTTTTTTGAACTCATGGTACATTTCCTCAACCATGGATTGCAAGGTCATGAAAGCATCCACAATGTCTACATCAGATCAGAAAGGATGATCACCTCTTCCTTCTTCAGCCATCTCTTCTCCTCGATTTGTCCTTCTTGTCGAGCCAACTTCTAGATCTCCTTCAACAAATTCTCCTTCACCAGGCCTTGATTTTCTCCTAGTGATCATGCACACTTAAACCGAACTATCAATAACTCACTCTGATACCAATTGATCTAAAATCCTGATCGAAATTGATACTGGTTTATTAACTTTTTAAAAGTGTATGCATGTTATTAAAAGCCACCATTAAAAAGAGCTCAATCTAACTATTATAGGCAAATTGAAAGGAAAATTGCAGAAAAATAAACATCAATAATTAAGTACTCAACAGACAAAAAACAACAACAGGTTGATAACGGAGTTTGGTTATCTTCAAGCCTACCTCTTCGAGCTCGGTCTTTAATGGAGAGGCATTTTTATTAAAACTTTCCAAAAAATCATCAGAAATACATATTAAAATGCTTCATCTACAATCCAAATTGACTCTATTGTATTTTTATCTGTCTCTGGATCTTGTAGCAACTTTCGGATTTGAAAAAGGTTTCCCAGTTTGCCCGAAATGTCTCTCCAAAGTTTCATTGTCTCGTTGGATTGTCACTGCATAAAACCTCCTTCTGCTGCAAAAAATTAAACTTTACCTTCCTTGGTGTAATAAAATAATTTTATAATAAAATGTGAGAGGTCAGGAGGTGAAACCCCGACCTCCCGTTGTGGTGGTATGATACGATATGTTGGATATAACAAATATATCGAAATTTTTAAATGTTTCGGTGGCAGAGTCTACGGACCCGCCACCCCTCACCATTATCGTTGCCACATACAATGTAACACATAAATAATATATGTCCTTAGGCCTTATCCAACAACACGTTGGTAGAGATATGGTGGAGGTGGATAACTATGGTGGGGGCCACCAATAATGGCGGGCTTCCATTTTTTTATTTTTTTTCTTAAAACAAATCCACATCCCTTCAAATATTTGCGGTAGAGGTTTATTTAACGAGGTACATGCATAGCTCAATGATAAGGAAAGGGATTTGTAGCTGAGAGGCCACGGGATTGAATCCCGTCTAGTTCGTCGATCTATTAAAAATATTTTTGACAAGTCTTATCAGCCATGTGTCGCCCTTTGATAAGGCCATGTGTCACTTCAAGATTGGTCCAAAATCAACAAACCATACAAAGAAATTTGTCAATATTTTGAAGCACCACGTGTCAGATGGAACCTTGACTAATGAAACCATGTGTTGCACATTGGCTTGTGGAACCTTAAGAGTTGACTTTGACTTTCACTAGTTGACCTTTGATTTTTTCCTTTCTTGGACTTGAAATTTGACTTTAAATAACTTCTTCATATGAAGTCGTATTTCTGTCGTTCAAGTTGCGTTGGATTCAGAAAGATGAAATCTACGCAATGAATCTAGTTTTAAAAGCATTTGAAAACTTTTATTTTTGAGTATTTCCTAAAACTTTGAGCATATTTTGGATCCTCCATATCTCTCCATGATCATTTCGGATCATTCCTGACCATTCCTACCCACTAAGACATTTTGGACCATCAAAAGGTTGTCTACACTATTTGAAGGAGATGATAATGTCTCTCCACCTGCCCAGTATCTTTGGGCCAATGTGTTCTGAATCTGTACATGTTACTCATCCATACAATCATCAGTACAACATAAAAATTGCAAAGCACAATGATCCATTTTCCATCCATATTTACTGTTATAACCCACACACTGTTGAAAAGAAGCAAATTGAATAACAACATTGAACATACTGACATAAATGAAAGTGTACCTTGATGAATCTTCATAACTGGAACACAACTCAACTTATCTTGCAACGATACTTGTTTTACAATTTCAAATTCCTTAAGTACATTTTTATGATTTTTATGCTTAAGTGTCAGTGATGGTACAAACATAGTTTTATTTGCACAAGTTGTCCTCTTTAACTATTCCATTGTTTGAAAAGATTTTGTTGCCTTTATAGGATGCGAATGCAAAATATATTATATTCCCCTTTTAAACAAATGATACTAATTTTGTTCCCTATAGAAAATTGTCTTTCGATCGTATAAATAAGGGCTATCAAAGACCATTCCTCATGCATCTAGTGGCACTACATCACATGTTACCTTATCCACAAATTGAGATGTGATTGCAAATTGTAAGATACATTGCTTAGTTAGTGGAAACTTATGGTTTTTACTCATCCCATTTAGTTTGTAAGGTCTATGATGATTTTTAGTTTTTAATCCCAACTTCGTAAGCACTTCCTCATAAATTAGATTAGCTTGATGCTCGTTATCTAACAAAGTGACGATCTTAGTATGCTTCATCATGACCATTATATGAAATAATTTGCATTTTTGTATATCACATGAACTATCAGAATCATTACCATCATCATATTTACCTGCCAAACTTACTGCAATTTGAGCCTCATCACCCAATTCTGAACCCAAATCTATTGGCACTATTTTTGCTACAACTTTTTGCTTACCCTTCACTCCTTTAAACCATTTCGGTCTCTTGTCGAGGTGTAGATGCCAGCAATGTTATTCATCATGACCTTCATTCTTACAATGCTTACAGGAGAGCTTCTTCTCTTCCATCTTAATGGAATTTGTCCTCTTGGCTTTTCCCTCACCTTTGCCCTCTTTTGTGGATGTTAATTTTGATGATACACCAACTCTAGTTGTTCTTTCTTCAATGTAAGTTGCTTGTACAACTACTTCATCCAGCTTAGTAGGAATTAACATGAATATCGTATTACGAATATACTGAGGTAATCCTCCTATATATTTCTTTAGAGTTACTTGTGTATGTAAGGGAATATCAAGCATTAACACTTTCTTGCGAAATTTATCTGTGTATTTCTGTACCAATTTTCCTTTCTTAACTTCAAGAATTTGCAATTCTATTAAAGCTTTCTCCTTATATCCCAATGGGTAGAATTGATTTCTAAGTGCCGAAACAAAATCACTCCATGATGGAAAAATCTTACCAATCTGCTAAGTCCCATGTTGTAACTCACTCTGCCATTAGATGAGTGTGGTGCCTTCTAGACAAAGCGAAGCCAATCAAACATTGACCACATCATCAAAAATATATTACACACAACAATGCACCTCCATCTATCTGATCCAGTTATCAAGTTTCTCAACATTGATTTCACCATTATACATGGGTGAGTCAAATTTCACATCCAATTTAAGAAAAGGTTTTGGAGAAGATGATTCAGGGTGACCACAAAAAAGAGAAGAGTTAAGATCTTCTTATCATCATCAGTTTCTATATTTTTACCTGAATCAGATGGTCCTTCATCTTTAGGCTTTTCAGAATGTGATGCCTCAGCTTCCTCATCTTTAGGCTTATCTCCCTCTTTCACTTTTTTCAACTCATGGTACATTTCCTCAACCATGGATCACAAGGTCATGAAAGCATCCACAAAGTCTACATCAGATCTGAAAGGATGATCCCCTCTTCCTTCTTCAGTCATCTCTTCTCCTCGAGCTGTCCTTCTTCTTGAGCCAACTTCTAGATCACCTTCAACATTTTCTCCTTCACCAGGCCTTTATTTTCTCCTAGTAATCATTCACACTTAAACAAAACTATCAATAACTTGCTCTGATACCAATTGATCTAAAATAACGATCGAAATTGATACTGGTTTATTAACTTTTTAAAAGTGTATGCATGTAGTTAAAAATCACCATTAAAAAGAGCTCAATTTAACTATTATAGGAAACTTGAAAGGAAAATTGAAGAAAAATAAACATCAATAATTAAGTACACAAGAGACAAAAACACTAGCACGTTGATAATAGATTTCAGTTATCTTCAAGCCTACCTCTCCGGGTCTATCTTTAATGGAGAGGCCTTTTTATTAAAAATTTCCAAAAATAATCATAAATACATATAAAAATGCTTCAAATACAATCCAAATTGACTCTGTTGTATTATGCTATGTCTCTAGATCTTGTAGCAACTTTCAGATTTGAAAAAGGCTTCCCGGTTTGCCCGAAATGTCTCTCCAAAGTTTCCTTGTCCAGCTGGTCTGTCATTGCATAAAACCTCCTTATGCTGTACAAAATTAAAATTTTCCTTCCTTGGCATAATGTCATATCTTTATAATAAAATGTGAGAGGTCAGGGGGTCAAATCTCGACCTCCCCGTCATAGTGGTATGATACGATATGTTGGATATAACAAATATATTGAAATTTTTAAATGTTTTGGTGGTGGGGTCTATGGACCCTCCACCCATCACCATTATTATTGCCACATACAATGTAACACATAAATAATGTATGGTCGTAGGCCTTATCCAATAGCGCGTTGGTAGAGATATGGTGGAGGTGGATAATTGTGGTGGGGGCCGCTAATAATGGCATGCTTCCTTTTTTTTTTGGTTAAATAAATCAACATCCCCTCAAATATTTGTAGCAGAGGTTTGATTAACAAGGTACATGCATGGCTCAACGATAAGACAATGGATTTGTAGTTGAGAGGTCACGGGATAGAATCCTGTCCAATTCGTCGATCTGTTAAAGATATTTTTGACTAGTCTTCTGAGGCCATGTGTCGCCCTCCGATAGGGCCACATGTCGCCTCAAGATTGGTCCAAAATCAACCAACCATGTAATGAAATTTTTCAAGATTTGGAAGTGCCACATGTTAGATGGAACCTTAAATGCTGAAACCATGCGTTGATCGTTAACCTATGGAACCTTGAGTGTTGACTTTGACTTTGACAAGTTGACCTTTGACTTTTTCTGAGCTTGGACGTGAACTTTGACCTTGAATAACTTCTTCATATGAATTCGTATTTCGGTCATTCAATATGCGTTGGATTCAGAAATATGAAATCAACGCAATGAGGATGGTTTTAAGAGAATTTGGATTTTTTTTTTTGAGCATTTTCTAAAACTTTGTGCATATTTTGGATCCTTCATATCACTCAATGATCATTTCAGATCATTATTGATCATTCCTCCCCACTAAGACATTTTGGACCAAAAAAGGTTGTCTACACTATTTGAAGGTGATGACAATGTCTCTCCACCTGCCCGATATCTTTGGGCCGATCTGTTCTAAATCTGTATATGTTACTCATCCATACAATCATCGGTATAACATAAAAATTGCAAAGCACATTGTTCCATTTTCCATCCATATTTACTGTTATAACCCACACATTGTTGAAAAGAAGCAAGATGAATAAAAAAACTAAACATACTAACATAAATGAAAGTGTACCTTGCTAACTATTCAAAACTGGAACACAACTCAACTTATCATGCAACGATACTTGTTGTACAATTTCAAATATTTTTATGCTTAAGTGACATTGATGGTACAAACATAGTTTTATTTTCACAAGTTGTCCTCTTTAAATATTCCATTGTTTGAAAAGATTTTGTTATCTTTATAGGATGTGAATGCACAATATATTCTATTCCCCTTTTAAACAAATGATATTGATTTTGTTCCCTGTAGAAAATTGTCTTTCGATCATATAAATAAGGGATACCTAAGACCATTCCACGTGCATCTAACAACACTACATTACATGTTACCTTATCGAAAAATTGAGATGTGATTGCAAATTGTAAGATACATTGCTTAGTTACTGGCAATTTATGGTTTTTCTCATCCCATTTAGTTTGTAAGGTCTACAATGCTTTTTAGTTTTTAATCCCAACTTCTTATCCACTTCCTCACAAATTAGATTAGCTTGAGACCCATTATCTAACAAAGTGTTGATCTTAGTATGCTTCATCATGACCCTTATATGAAATAATTTGCATTTTTCTATATCACACAAACTATCAGAATCATTACCATCATTATATTTACCTTCCAAACCTAATGCAATTTGAGCCTCATCACTTGATTATGAACCCAAATCTATTGGCGTTATTGTTGCTGCAACTTTTAGATTACCCTTCACTCTTTTAAACAACTTTGTTTGCTTTTCGCGGCATAGTTGCTAGCAATGTTCTTCATCATGCCCTTCCTTCTTAGAATTATTGCAAGAGAGCTTATCCTCTTCCATCTTAATGGATTTTTTCCTCTTGGCTTTTCCCTCTTTTCTGGACACTGATTCCGATGATACACCAACTCTAGTTTTTCCTACTTCAATGTAAGTTTCTTGTACAATAACTTCATCCTAGTTGGTAGGACTAAACATTAATACAATATTACAAATATACTCAGGTAATCCTCTTATACATTTCATCAGATTTTCTTGTGTATGTAAGGGAATATCAAGCATTAACGATTTCTTGCGAAATTCATTTTTGTATTCCTGCACCGATTGTCCTTTCTTAACTTTAAGACTTTGCAATTCTATTAAGGATTTCTCCTTATATCCCAAGGGGTAGAATAAATTTCTAAGTGCATAAAAAAAATCACTCCATGATGGAAAAATCTTTATAATCTGCTCAATCCCATGTTGTAACTTACTCAAACACCAAATGAGTGTGGTGCCTTGTAGATGAAGCGAAGCTAATCAAATCTTGACCACATCGTCAGAAATATGTTGCACACTATAATACAACTCCATCTGTCTAATCCAGTTATCAAGTTTCTCAGCATTGATTTCACCATTGTACATGTTAGTCGAATTTCACATCCAATTTAAGAAAAGGTTTTGGAGAAGATGATTCAGGTTGACCACCAAAAGGAGAAAACATAGGATCTTTCTTATCATCATCAATTTCTATATTTTTATCTGAATCAGATGGTCCTTCATCTTTAGGATTTTCATAATGTGATGCCTCATCCTCCTCATCTTTAGGATTATCTTCCTCTGTTTCCTTTTCGAACTCATGGGACATTTCCTCAACCATGGATCACAAGGTTACGAAAGCATCCACAAAGTCTAAATCAAATCTGAAAGGATGATCACCTCTTCCTTCTTCAGCCATCTCTTCTCCTCGAGTTATGCTTATTCTCGAGCCAACTTCTAGATCTCCTTGAACAATTTCTCCTTCACCATGCCTTGATTTTCTCTTGGTGATCATGCACACTTACATGAATCTATCAATAACTCACTCTTATACCAATTGATATGAAATCTTGATCAAACTTGATATTGATTTATAAAATTTTTAAAAGTGTGTGTATGTAATTAAAAACCATCATTAAAAAGAGCTCAATTTAACTCTTATAGGAAACTTGAAAGGAAAATTGCAGCAAAATAAAAATCAATAATGAAGTACACAAGAGACAAAAACACTAGCACGTTGATAACGAAGTTTGGCTATCTTCAAGCCTACATCTTCGGGCCCAGTCTTTAATGGGGAGGAATTATTATTAAAGTTTTCCAAAAATGATCAAAATTACATATAAAAATGCTTCAAATACAATCCAAACTGACTTTGTTGTATTATGCTCTGTCTCTGGATCCTGTAGCAACTTTCAGATTTGTAAAAGGCTTCCTAGTTTGCCTAGAATGTCTCTCCAAACTTTCCTTGTCCCACTGGTTAGTCACTACATAAAGTCACCTTTTGCTACACAAAATTCAACTCTACCTTCCTTGGCATAATGGAATAATTTTATAATAAAATGTGAGAGGTCAGGGGGTCAAATCTCAACCTCCTCGTTGTGGTGGTGTGATACGATATGTTGGATATAACTAATATATCAAAAATTTTAAATGTTTCGGTGACAGGGTCTACGGACCCACCACCCCTCACCGTTATCGTTGCCACACACAACATAACACATAAATAATATATGGCCTTAGGACTTATCCAACAATCCATTTGTAGAGATATGGCGAAGGCAGATAACTATGGTGTGGGTCGCCATTAATGGCAGACTTCCGCTATTTTTTTCCCATTTAAAACAAATCCACATCCCTTCAAATATTTGAGGCAGAGGTTTGATTAACAAGGTACATGCATAGCTCAATGGTCAAGCAACAAATTTGTAGCCAAGAGGTCATGAGATCAAATCTCATCCAGTTTGTCGATCCGTTAAACAATTTTTTGACCAGTATTATGAGGCCACATGTCGTCTCAAGATCGGTTCAAAATCAACCAACCATGCAATCAAAATTTTCAAGCTTTAGAAGTGCCACGTTTCAAATGGAACCTTGACTATTGAAACCATGCGTTGACCCTTGACTTGTGGAACCCTAAGCATTGACTTTGACCAATTGACCTTTGAATTTTTTCCCAGCTTGGACCTGGACTTTGACCTTGAATAACGTCTTCATACGAAGTCAAATTTCAGCCATTCAAGCTGCATTGGATTCAAAAAGAGGAAATATACACAATGAAGCTAGTTTCAAAAGCATTTGAAAGCATTGATTTTTTTAGCATTTTTAGAACTTTGATTATATTTTGGGTCCTTCAGATCACTCCTTGATCATTTTGGATCATTCAGATAATTCTTGATCAATACCTCGTCTGCAGGATCATCCTATCCACGTAATACATGTATAACATAATCATGATAGCATATAGAAATATAACACATAAGCATATAACCATCATTCTTGTAAGAGTCTAGTCACCAATGTATGACCATAGCAACTACACATACCATGACCTCATGCATGACAACAACCACCACATCACTGTACACTTGACCAGATGTGAATACTAACATGCATAAAAAATGCATAATCTGTAGGTTTTAACCGTGTACAGAAATTACCTACCTGCATACGAATTCTAAAAAACACAAAATAAACAATGGTGAGAGCATAAAACATAAAACATATATACACAAAGATTTTCCCTTGGATCCCAAAACTGGGACTACCAGATTGATTTTTCATTATATTCCTTTCAATATTACAATACATATATATACATTTCGAAGCATCCATAAACCCCAATCCATTAACCCTGGATTAGAACATAACCATAGTTCCCTTGACTAAATATACAAAATACCATGGGAAGAAAACCATCATGCCCAAAACCATGTGTGAAAACCACGCACAAAACCATAGGTAGGTCTGTCCACCTAATACAGGGTCTAAAAAAAGATTTCTCCAGGGCGCTGCCTCGAACGCCGTAGAGGGGGGTTGGTACCCTTCTTGTGACACCCTCGCATGTGGAGCTAGTCGTGGAAAGAATATAACACACACCCAACATTCTCGCACATGCTTTTTCTTTCCACGGGGTGTAACATGAGATCTTAGTCATTAGTCTAGCCTTGCAACGCCCATTGTTTCTCTACACCAAGAAAAATTCTCAGTGTTCACAGACTTCGCCAATGCATCTGCAACATTCTTCAAAGTGTCCACCTTTACCAACAACACCCTTTTATCTTGAACCATATCGCTCACAAAGTGATATTGAACATCAATGTGCTTTGTATGTGAATGATAAGAAGAGTTATTTGCCAAGAAAATTGCACTTTGGCTATCACAATCTATCCTTATAGCTCATTGTACCAACCCCATACTTGAACACAATCTCTGCAACCAAACTACTTCCTTTCTTGCATGAGTGGCTACCATGTATTCTACCTTTGTAGTTGAAAGTGCCACTACATATTGTCTCTTGCTCATCCAACTTACTGCACCTCCAAACACGTTAAATACATACCCACTTGTAGATCTTCTCTTATGCAAGTCTCTAGCCCAGTCTACATCAACAAATCCATGGATGTCCAAAACTCTATCCAACCCTGATCTTCCTTGGTAGAACATAATATAATAACTAATGCCATGCAAATACCTGAAAACCTGCTTCATTGTTGTCCAATGCTCAATCCTTGGTTGTGACATAAACTTGCTCAATACTCCCACTGCATGTGGAATGTACGTTCTAGTACAAACCATTGCATACATCAGGCTACTGACTACACTTGTGTATGGAACATAGGATATATCCTCTTCCTCTTCTTTTGTCTTGGGACACTGTTCAGTAGATAACTTTACATCGACAGGAATTTGAACCTTCACTGGTTTACTATCTTGCATATTAAGCCTCTACAATATTGCCTCCACATATGTCCTCTAGTTTAACTAGAGCTTCCTTTTTTCCTGATCTTGTTTAATTTCCATGCCCAAAATATAGTTTACAGCACCAAGATATTTCATGTCAAATTTGGAGGACAATTGGGTCTTCAATTCTTGGATAATTTCTTTGTTATTTCCAATCGACAACATATCATCCACATACAAGACCAAATAAATAACATGGTTACCAATTAATTTAAAATACACACAGTGATCTGATTTTCTTCTAGTGAAGCTAAGTCCCCATATATATGTATCAAATTTCTAATACCACATCCTTGGTGATTGTTTTAACTCATATAGATACTTTTTTAACCTGCATACCAGTTCTTTCTTACCCTTCTCCACAAAGCATTCAGGTTTCTTCATGTAGATCTCTTCTTCCATATCCCCATGAAGAAATGTTGTCTTCACATACATTTGTTCTACCTCAAAATAAAAATGAGCAGCGATAGATAAAATTAATATAATAGAATCTACCTTGGCGACAGGAGAAAAAATATCACCAAAAACAATTCCCGACACCTGGGAATAACCTTTTGCTACCAACTGAGCTTTGTATTTCTCCACCTCACCTGTTGCATTCATCTTCTTCTTAAACGCCCATTTAATGCCAATGGGTTTCCTTCTAGCCGACAACTACACCAGATCCCAAACCTCATTTTTGTACAAAGATTCCATTTTATCAACCATGGCCTCTTTCCAGAGTTTTCCATCCTCTGAATCTACTGCTTCCCTGACAAATCTGGGATCATCATTAGTAATAGATAAAGAAAAATTTGAACAAAAAATAGCTAGAGTATACCTTTTTGATTGCCTTCTTTCTCGAACTGATCTTCTCACAGTTGGAATTTGTGGCACTTCATCTTCTGATTCCTAGACTTGTGCTGTAGAGTATATTCCTCCTCCTTTATCTCAAACTCTATCATCTCAGGTTCCTTTGGTAGGAATTTATGTTTAATAACATATTTCACCTATCTAAACACCACATCATGGCTGTACACAACCTTCCTTGTTTATGGGTTCCAAAGCTTATAACCTTTTAAACCATCCTTATACCCAATAAATATGCACCTTTCAGATTTACTATCCAACTTGGTTCTTTTCTCCTTTGGAACATGTACATATGGATCACATCCAAATACCCTCAGATGTGAAAGAGAGGTTTTATTACTAGTCCATACCTCTTATGGAGTCTTTTCCTCCAATGCTAATGAAGGTGACCTATTGACCAGGTAACATGTAGTCTCCACTGCCTCTGCCCAGAATTATTGTCCTAACCCAACACCACTAAGCACGCTTCTTTACTTTTCCATCAATGTCATGTTTATTCTTTCTGCAACTCCATTTTGTTGAGGTGTGTATGGAGTAGTATTCTGCCATGCTATACCACACTTCTTACATAATTCATCAAATTCCTTCTTGAAAAAGCTCCACCATTATCTGCCCTCAACACCTTTATCTTCTTCTTTGTCTGGTTTTCCACCAGAGCCTTAAATTTTTTAAACCTGTCAAAGACTTCAAATTTCTTCCTGAGGAGATATATCCATGTATTCCTTAAGAAGTGATCTATAAATGATACATAATACATAGAATTACCCAGTGACAAAACCAACACAGGTCTAAACACATAATTATGCACAAGCTCTAATATTTGTTTCACCCTCTTAGCACCAAAGGGGAAACTCACCTGATTCTACTTCCCATATACATAATTTTCACAGAAATCAAAAGCTAGAGAGAAATTAGACATAACTTCTACCATACCATTACCATGAAGTATTCGAAGGCCCTTCTCTCCAATATGTCAAAGCCTTTGATGCCATAGCATGGTCTTTTCTTCAAAGACCACTAGATTTTCTGCTTCACTTTCAAGAACCACTTGATTGTTGCACCCATTAATAACAATGCTACCCTGAAGCTTGTACAGAGTTCCAATACAAATTACCTGCATCAATACCAATTCTCCTTGAACCATCTTGTAGGTATCTTTCTCGAACACTGTTTTTACACCCGCATTATCCAGCTTGCTTGCAAAAATCAAATTTCTGGCTAATGCAGGAATACATATAATTCCCGAAAGTGTTCTAATACTTCCACCTTGCAACTTCAACTTGAATTTTCCACAACTAGCGATTCTAGCTTTCATGTCATCCCCTAAGAGGGCATCACCACCATCATATTTATCATACTCACAGAACCACTCCCTATGGGGAGTGAAGTGAAAGGATGCACCTAAGTCAATCAACCATGCCTCATGATCTACATGTGTACTTGAAGAAGAATCCAAATACACATCCCACCTTCATCTGAGGTGGTTTTTGCCTCTGTAAAAGGAGCATCATCAGATCCTTTTCCTTTCTCAGGAACTTTAGATCTACAGTCCTTTTTGAAGTAGCCTTCCTTTCCACATTTCCAACACACCTTTACATGTTTTCCTGGAGATTTAGATATCCCTCTAGATTTAGATCTCCCGCTCGAAGATTTATTTTTATTTCTATTTTGGTATCACCCTTGTAAAGACAAGGCATCACCATTCTAGCCCTTCGTATTTTTCATCTCATCTCCTCCGACAACAAGGATGAGATTGTAGAAATTCCCACTGTAGAATAATTTGATTATGCAATGTACTAAAGCAAAATACTTAATCTACTTCTACAATCAAACTTGCAGAAGCTTAATTTATTTTGAGCAATATCAAATAGAACACATATAACAGAGAAGAATATTCAATCGCACATGAAACACAGAAGAATACTCCGGGGAAAGCCTCAGCTAAAAACCCCACTATCTGTATTATCATACAAGTGGAAGTATCTCAGGATTACACAAAGCTTTAGCTCTCAAGCTATCCAGCTCTCAATACAATCCCTCACTACTGCTCATAGATAGAATAGACAACACATATGCCTTCCTTCAGTCCTCCAAGCCTCCTATTTCCTTGTGCAGTTTCTCCTAGGTCCTCCAACTGCCACTTGTGTGTTTTTCACCTCACACACTGCTCTGACCTCTGTAGCAACTGCATAATCCTTAAGGAATTAATTCCTTCTATATGCAAGAGATATTCACATGGAATACTCTAGCAACTGATATTACATTGTCCCTACCTTTAATCTCAACTGGGTCTTTGTCTAAACTGACATGCATGAGTTATTTATGAGAGAATATTCAGTTATATGGAGAACCCTAGTTGCATGCATGCATGCATTAATTGACTGAAATCACAATTAGTTCCACAAACTATTTGGAACTAATTTAACTGGACTTAACTCAGTTAATTGAGCTAACTAATTACAACTCAAATATAACTCATTATTATCTCCTTAATTGAGGGATAACTTCCTCAATCAAAGGGATAAATGTTGCATGTCTTCACAAAGACTTCATGTTTGATTTTCTCCAGCTAATTAACTCAATATGAGTTAATTAATTATTTTTCAAACAACTTCTAAGACTAAATTCAAATTTTAATTCTCAATTTTGAT
Organism: Pinus taeda; assembly: GCA_000404065.3. Classification (NCBI taxonomy): domain Eukaryota; kingdom Viridiplantae; phylum Streptophyta; class Pinopsida; order Pinales; family Pinaceae; genus Pinus; species Pinus taeda. The sequence goes on along the minus strand of APFE030769234.1, from coordinate 61,163 downwards.
TCAAGGACAAATCAAAATTGGAATATATCCTGAAATGCTATCTATAACAATGCTATTTTTAGCATTTATTGTTGCTATTTTCAACACTTCCTCTCAACAAGAAAGGGATTATATTCCACCCCGATCCTGTCTCTGTGGAGCTCGAATTTACACTTTGACAATGCCTTAGTAAAAATGTCAACATCTTGCTCCTCGGTCGAAATATACTGCAACAACATGATCCTTTGGAATATATCCTGAAATGATATCTATAACAATGATATTTTTAGCATTTCTTGTTGCTATTTTCAACACTTCCTCTCAACAAGAAAGGGATTATCTTCCACCCCGATCCTGTCTCTATGGAGTAATGCAATTTTTAGCATTTCTTGTTGCTATTTTCAAGAGAGATTATTTCATCAAACTGCAAGGTAGTCACATTGCTACCTATTGCAATAAACAAAATATCCCATGAATTTGGTAGAAAACACAACAAACTAATGCACTTATCTTCATTTGAAATTTTTATATCAACAGATAAGAACTGGCTTACCACAGTATTAAATGCGTTCGTATGCTCTGTCACTGAGTCTCCATCCTTCATCCTCAGGTTATACAACTTTCTCCATAGGAACAGTTTATTCACTAGAGACTGAGATTGGTACAAAGTCCCTAACTTGTCCCACAAATCCTTTTTTGAAACTTCCCTTGATACATTCAACAATACTGAATCTGAGATACACAACCGTATTGTGCTCTTTGTCTTTTGATCCAACTTCACCCAGTCTTCATCTAACATTTCTCTTGGTCTACTACCCAAATCTATCACGAACCACTGATCTTTATCCACCAGCAAATCCTCCATCTTGAGTTTGCACAACTCAAAACTCTAACCATTAAATTTCTCGATCTCTATATTTCCACTACTCGCCATCTTCTCTCACCACAAGAATCAATCCCATAGATATCCCACTGAACATGGTCTACCACAGGCCCGAGCAAAACCCCTCAACAGCAAAGGCATCCCCTTGAAGCCTAAACAACTCTTATACCAAATGTAGGTTTTAATCCTGTACAAAAATTACCCGCATACGAATTCTAAAAAATAGAAAATAAACAATGGTGAGAGCATAAAACATAAAATAGATATACACATATATTTTCCCCTGGATCCCAAAATTGGGACTACCAGATTGATTTTTCATTATATTCCTTTCAATGTTACAATACATGTATATACATGTCGAAGCATCTAAACCCCAATCCATCAACCCTGGATTAGAACATAATTTTAGTTCTCTTAATCAGATCTACAAGATACCATGGGTAGAAAAATTCATTCCCAAAACCATGTGCGAAAACCACACATAAAACCATAGGTAGGTCCACCCACCTAATATCGGGTCTAAAAAACATTTCCCCGGGGCGCTGCCCTAATTAACTCAAGATGAATTAATTAATTATTTTTGAAACAGATTCTAAGACTAAATTCAAATTTTAATTCTCAATTTTGATTCAAGGACAAATCAAAATTGGAATATATCTTGAAATGCTATCTATAACAATGCTATTTTTAACATTTCTAGTTGCTATTTTCAACACTCCCTCTCAACAAGAAAGGGATTATCTTCCACCCCGATCCTGTCTCTATGGAGCTCGAATTTACACTTTAACAATGCCTTAGTCAAAATGTTAGCATCTTGCTCCTCGGTCGAAATATACTGCAACAACATGATCCTCCTCACCACACAATATCTGAGATGATGATGCCGAATGTCTATGTGCTTGGACCTGTCATGAAATACTAGATTCTTAGAGAATTTGATACAACTCTTATTATCACAATAGATCACAGTTGGATCCATCCTCTGATCAAACAAACCAACTAGAATTTTCCACATCCAAATGGCCTCACATGCTGCCTAACTGGCAGCCATGTATTCAGCCTCTGCTGAGCTGAGTGAAACTGACCTCTGTTTCCTGTTGTACCAAAAAATTGCAGTTGAACCAAGGTTGAAAATTCCTCCTGATGTGCTCTTCCTATCTGATGGACTCCCTGCCCAATCTGCATTTGTGAAGCCCTGTAGCTTCACTCCCTCTGACCATCTATACCATAATCCATACTAAGATGTGCCTTTTAGGTATCTCAAACCATGCTTCGCTGCCTTCCAAAACAGCTTGGTAGGCTGAACCATAGCTTGACTCAGCTGGTTCACTGCAAAGCACAAATCTGGTCGTTTTTTCACTAAATACATCAATGAAGCCACAAGCTGCTGATACACAGTAGATTCTACTACTTCTCCTAAAGTAGCATCCTCCTTCCTACAGTTACCTACTAGAGGAGTTTGCATGGGCTTGCACTTCTCCATGTGGAATCTCCTGAGTATCTCATTGGCATACTTGCCTTGAAACGCAAACACTTCCCCATCCTTCTGCCACACTTCCATTCTTAGAAAGTACTGCATGAGACCCATGTCTTTCATCTCGAACTCTCTTGCAAGGTCCTCCTTGCAAGAATTGATTAACTGATCATCACCTGTCAATATCAGATCATCAACATAAAAAACAATTATCAACTTCTTACCTTCCACCATGATGTGTTACAAGTTCGCATCCGCTTCACTCTTTGTGAAGCCCAACCTAGTGAAGTAGTTGTCGATCTTGGTGTACCAAGCACGAGGTGCTTGC
>APFE030769234.1:38417-53626 GCA_000404065.3 Pinus taeda | reverse complement strand
TCCTCCATCTTGAGTTTGCACAACTTAAAAACTCTAACCATTAAATTTCTCGATCTCTATATTTCCACTGCTCACCATCTTCTTTCACCACAAGAATCAATCCCATAGATATCCCACTGAACAGAGTCTACCACAGGCCTGAGCAAAACCCCTCAACAGTAAAGGCATCCACTTGAAGCCTAAACAACTCTTATACCAAATGTAGGTTTTAATCCTGTACAAAAATTACCTGCATACGAATTCTAAAAAACAGAAAATAAACAATGGCAAGAGCATAAAGCATAAAATAGATATACGCATATATTTTCCCCTGGATCCCAAAATTGGGACTACCAGATTGATTTTTCATTATATTCCTTTCAATGTTACAATACATGTATATACATGTCGAAGCATCCAAACCCCAATCCATCAACCCTGGATTAGAACGTAATTGTAGTTCTCTTAATTGAATCTACAAGATACCATGGGTAGAAAAAATCATGCCCAAAACCATGTGCGAAAACCACACACAAAACCATAGGTAGGTCCACCCACCTAATATAGGGTCTAAAAAACATTTCCCCAGGGCACTGCGCTGGACCCTGTAAAGGGGGGCTACCACCCCCGTCAAACCCTGTGTGCGTGGGGTTAGCCGTGGAAAGAATATAACACACACCTAATATAATCAACCATACAATCATGACAACACACTCCAAAATGACACCATCAACTTCCCATGGTGGCCTCACCGAAACCATAACCCATACCATACAAATGCAACATGCACATGGTATCACAACACAAGAAACACATATAAAACTGACATGAATGCATGACCAACACACATGCCATCCAGTCTGAGGGGTGAACCATGCTTTGATACCACTTTGTGGTATCAGATATGACCTAAAGAGAGCGCAACCTGTTCTGATATAGCTTTGTAACACCGTCCTACCACATCTACCTGAGTACCTGCCCAAATGGGGTAAACATGTGATGAGAAGTTAGTATGATATGATTTTACTCCCTATGTGTCAATTAAGGGAATGGAATCAATGAAAACACACCATACAAATCTTCCACATCAGCAATAGAACTCCCAGGAGCCATCCCAACCACTCAGATAACTAGTCCCTGATATGAACTAAAGTTTTAGACCATTAAACTCCCAGAAACTCCCTTGATATGTACAAGCATGCATCCGGGAGGCTCTAGAAACTCCCACAACATCGGTATGCATGCGTCTGGGGAATTTTCTTCTTAGTGTTGTGCCTGCATCTTCGGGATTTGTGCCATTTTTTCAAGCCCAGAGCCCAGGTCACTGCCCAGAACTCAATGACAACTTCAGGACTAAAAGATAGTAACAGAATAATGACATAAATGTGATTACTTGAACAAGGACTTGACTAGATCCCTACTAGCCATGATAAATATTTTGTCAAACATGTCACAATTATGTAATCTACAGGTTCAAACAACATATCTGAGCATCGGGTTATCATAATCATCTGAGAATCACTAAGAAGCATTGATGCCTCAACACATTAGTTGCAGTTTCATCTATGAGGCCATAGATACATTATCCATTCATTTACAAGTAAAAACATGATGAGATCCATACATAGTCACTGTCATAATACATGTTCATAACCAACATAATAACAATAGAAATACCAAGGAAAAAACAACCATATAATCCACATGTAAAGCAGTATAATACTCATGAATTAACAAGTAGAAATAACCTCGTATTAATGATGCAAAGGCCAACCAGATTCGAGACTTCCATGAACCACCTGACTGTTGACATGGCTGAGCCAAATCTCTCTTCAGCCAGTCACCCTTGTGCCATATTCCAAGCATGAATATGATATCTCGTAAAACACATCAATCAAAACCATCCACAGTTTCTAGAGGCAAAACCACCTCAACCCATCAAACAATGATTCCACCTCACGACCGAACATCATAAATCATCACCAGATTGGTCTCTTCCAGAGCGTTTGTTCCAACCAAGGCTTCCAAGACTAGTAACTCAAACCACAGCATACTTCAGGCTTCCACAATGTTTGTCCAACCAGGATTAGTAACTAAACCCACCGAGGGCTTCCAGAGCGCGTGTCCAACTAAGGCTTCCAGGACTAGTAACTCAACGCAAGTTGTTACAGGGATTCTAAAGCATTTGTCCAAACATAACTTCCAAGAACTAGTATCTCAATCCAAGATAAGGAAACATGAAAACCAACCATAAAAACAAATAAATGAACCCACAACACAATGGCTATCTAGGAAATGGAAAGGCTAAGCAAATCCATTGTCAATCCAGGAAACCCTCCATGTCAATGACAGATCATGACCAATAAACCACATGCATGCAAAAACTAGGAGGAAAACATACACGTAACTCGATACCTGCAAGAAAACCTGTTGTAGTTGTTGATCCTGACGTCCTTTTGCGATTTCCTGCTCTTCCTTTGCCTTCTTACTCCAAAACTCTAAGTATGCCACACTCTCTAAGAGTGCTCCAAGAAAACTCTAAGTGTCCAAGAGTATGAGAGAGAGAGAGATTAGAGAGAGAGCTCCAAAACTAAACTGACAAAAGTCTGTGAACTGATCATCATAAGCCCTTTTATTAATGAGGCCTCTATTTTCTTCATTTTCCATTATTTTCCTTCATTTTTCTCCTCACACGCAAGATGTGACCTTTCACCTTCCTTTTCTTATAATTTCCATTATTGTCATAAAGAAATGTGCCAAAATGTCATTTTGTCTTTCCAAAGCCTTTTCCATTGAATTTTTCAATTTTCTTAGCCATTAATTAACCACAAGTGATCCCCATCCCTATGTTTTTCCCAACATTCAAGTTGGAATAAATGTCCCATCAACCATGGTCATTATTTTGCCTTTATTAACTTTTATTACATAGAATTTTTACCAGGGCTGTTACAGTGGACCTTCAAAAAATATTGTTGAACAAACCCAACCTGAGCTAATGAATACAAATATATCAAGTATCTCCTCAAAGGAAAATAAGTTGGTTTCTTATTGGAAGAAATCACAAGAAGTGAAGCATACAAAATTTGCATGGTTTATGAAAGATATAGAAGGTGAAGAATATCTGCAGATATATCTATATGTCGATATGATTTACGATGGTGGAAGTTATGAGGTGTTGGGAAAAGTACTAGACATATGTTTGATGTCGGACACTGGAGTTGTTTATGTTCTTACAAAACCGCCCAAGTCACATGACAAGATTAAATATCACTTTGCATTGTTGATGTATGACACAACGGATGATTCTACAAGGATATGTAAACAAATCACAAACGACATTGCACAAAATATCATAAGTATTGTTATTTATATATTATTGTAACTATATCATTATATTTTTTTTATAACTTGGTTATTATTGACATATTATATTTTGTTTCACAGAATTTTACTGAGGGTCTTTCAATTATGTTTGGGGGGGTTTATTTTATAGAGCTACATATTATGAATGTTGTCGGTAGTTTCTACTTAGGGTCAAAAGAATATATGAAAATCAAGCAAAAAAAGGTACTTCATGATGCTAGAAGACTACATACAAGGGATCAACAAATAATGACAACAGTGGATAAATCTAGCAAAGCTAGACATGTTATGTTTGATGATGAGGAAGCTGAAGTTGAAGATGAAGAATATGTTTCTATTCCTAAGGATGATATTAGAACTGATGTTATAAAGGAGAAAATCCATAAAATACCAAAAGCAAAAATGCCCAATAATGTCTCCCTTCGAGTTGATGATGAGTAGATTGCTTATGTAGAAGAAAATATGATAACTGGTAGGAGGAAGAAATCAAAAGTTGATCATTCTAAAAAAATCATTGCCAACAGTTAAGATCCTAGTGAAATCTCAAAAGGAAGCAAGGAAATCATTACACAGGTAGCTGATATAGAAGATGGCATTATTAAAACAAAACACAATGCCATTCGACATCAATTGATGAAGACAAACTTAATTGAGGGTGGTCGTACATTTCAACTTAATGACAACCAAATCCATAAATCAAATGAAAGACAATTTAAATATTAAATTAGAAAGGCACACCACCTGTATGTTCACAACTTGAAAACATTAATGAGGTACAATCCATATGTTCATGTGGTTGATTATGTGCTTCTTGTTGATCAAATTCAAGTTCTCATAAAAAAAGCATTTGATAAGTCAAAATGTTTTGAATACAAATATTATGTACTTGGGGGGAACCATTTTGTATAATCTCAAAGGAAATTAATGGAGGAATATCCCAATAACTTGCGTTTTGAAACAATGAAATGTATAACTTATGTTGGTTTAACAGATAGGATCATAATATAGATAATGAGTATAGGATGTCTATGACTTTCATCCAAAGGCTTATATTTATTCATAATGAATTTGAAGAAAAATGTGGTGGGGATAAGATAAAGGTTGGTTTAGCCTTTCAGAAAGAACGATGTATGGAAATAGGTTATCAAATTGAGAAAAACATCAATTCAAAAGGTGGCAAGGTAAATTTTGAAATATTCAGAGGTATGGATAACTTTTTCCAGTTGGCATTTACAACTAGAGAGATATGGGAATTGATTAATGAGATTTTTGACATTTGGGAGAACATTGGCATAAAAAAACAGAAGGTCAAAAAGTCTAAACCATTGATATGTAGCAGCAATAAATCAAGTCCTGAAATGTAGCTCCTTCAAGAAGATATGCTTGTCACACCTTAGAGAGCATTGCAAGGAGTGAAGGATGAATAACTTGTCAAAACAATATTATCTCGTGTGAAGTCAAGGGAATTATCATTGGACGAAATGTGTGAGGAATTTCAAAAATAAGTTTGTTAAATTATTTTTACTTATTTGTAGATTATAAGTTTCTTTTAAATATAACATATTGTTGTTGGTAGTGTTTGTTATACACACAATATATTAACATTTTTTACTTTATTTATTTTGTCACAAGATTTATATGAGAATATACAAACAAATGGTTAAATTTTTGAATGAAGATAATTGGGATGATGTTGTATGCAACTACCCATATTCAAGTTCTACATCAATGCTAATTTTTTTTTATCTTGTATTTAAAAAGATATGTTGATTTATACATTCATTTTTATTCATGTTTATACTATTTTATTTTATAACTTATACATATTTGCTTATTTCATTAAAGATGAAGAATGAGGCAAATGGAGCACAAGATAGTTTCATAAATTTTATTGAAAAAATTAAGATGGAAAGACTAAGAAAGCAGTGTCTTAGTAATGTTGAACTTGATCCTAGTCTTACTCATTTCATTTGGAATGGGCTCGAGACTATCCAATATCAAATAATACAAGGTGATTGTGAAGACATTACAAAACTCATACCAAAAAGGGATTATTCCCTAGTTATTGCAGATATTCCGTGTGGTTTCAATATCTTAAACATTGAATATGATAGTGACCCTTATACTTATCAAGCTCTTAGTAAAGTGGTTGCAGGATTTTTAGACATCACAATATCACCATTATGGAGATTTGTGACATTTCATTCAGACACAATTTGAAATCTTATTGACAAGCTTCAAGGGAAAATCAAACTCAAAGATGTATCTTACATGGTAAGACGTTGAAATTATATATTTGATTAATGTTAAAAGAATCATTTTTGTACAAGTTAATTGAACTTTTACTATTTCTTGTTACAGGAAAAAATCAAATCTTATTAATTGTGGAGATCAACCAATTATAAGTGATTGTGAGTTCATACATTTTCAATATTAGACAAAAGATGATAGCTATAATCCTATGCTTCTAAATAGGGTAGATGGAAAGAGTCAGCCAAATACTGGTTCATGATGTTGTTGTAAAAACACTAACATATGAAGATAAAAAAGCAAAAGGAGAGATAATTAACATTTATAAAAAATCTCAGTCATTGATTAACTATCTTATAGATTTATGTTCAAATGAAGGAGATTAGGTTTTGGAATTACTCTCGGACTCAGGTAAGTTTTATTATATAAAATTGAATTTCAATATCTTTTTATTCTTATTTTTATGTGTTTATACTAATTTACTTCATTATTTATTTTGTACTTGATGATTAGGTACAACACTAGTATGTTCCCCTACAAAAAAAAATGCATTACCACTAAAAAATACCCAGTACAGTGCAAATTTATTCTGCAAAGAATTAATGCTCTTCAATTTCTTCCATATACAATGCAAGAAGTTGGTTTGAGAGAAGAGGATTTTAATGAATCACATGTGGAAAAAAAGGCAAAGAAACCTCAAACACCATTAGATGGAATGATTGGAAAGGCATGGGATATTTGCAGACATCAAAGATCCATCAGAAGAGGAAAATGACCAAACTGAAGGAGAAAATATTATGCTTGGAAATCAAACTCACTTTTTGTAACTATTAATTAGGTATACTTATAATGTTTTGACTTTGAGATTATGAGAAGAATAAGTATTCAATTATTGTTGTTATATGTTTAATATTTGTACTATGTGATTTTCACATTAATTTTTATGTGAATCATTATTTTTTGAAACAAACCGTGATTATTATAATTTTTTGACATGAAATTCGTAAAAAAAATTGTTATTTTTTAACCATTTTTTGTTACAATTTTCCTATAAAAATTGTTTATTTGACATGTCATTTTTAGCAAAAAAAGTCTCAAAATATGTATTTTTATGTTAACTGTTAAAAATTATTTTTTTAGTGACAATTATTTGATGTGCATTGAAATATTAATCAACAATATATATAAATATGTAGAAGATCGAAACTTTAAAATATTGACCTTTTTTTTTTTTAACTATACAAAAAAGTAAAAATCTCACTACAAAAAAATGAAAAGAAAAACAAAAAAAATATGAAGAAGATGACCACTTCAAAAAATGTTAAATTTAGAAAATAATTATCTACACTTAATACATTAGAAAATTTAAAGTCAAGTCTTCTAAAAAATGGGTTGAGGCTGCATTAACATTTTTCAAAATTAGCGTGAAAATCATTAACATTTTAACAATAATGTACATAAGAAAAATTGAAGTGTCAAAAAATATTCTCGAATATATATATATACTAAATCAACACTTCTCAAAATCGGTTGATATTTTTGCTACATCAAAAAAAGGGGTAATTGGTACAGTTCCAATTTCAAAGTTTACATTATTTATTCCAAAATAAAGCTAACATAATAGTTGTTATTTCTTCCATGCAACTATTTGTTCCTTCCAAAATAAATTAACATGATAGTTATTCTTCTAGCATGCAAAACACATCTTTCTTTCCAAAGGAAGCTACCTAAGTCTTGCATGCAAAAACACATTTCTCTTTTCAAAGGATCTGTTGCACATAGTTCCAAGAAAGCGGAAGTACAAAAAAATTTCTACAAAATTGGATCATCTATCAGCAGTTCATATGTCATTATAAATTCATCATGCAAGTTATGTAATGTAAATGATGCTAGTGAGACAGTGAACGTATGTAGCAACTTAGGTAAGCCTATTATTTTGGTGAAAGTTTCATCCTAGGAGGTTTTTTGTCTCACTGATTCATTTGTGTTTCTAAACATGGATGATCGGTAGAGTTTTTCCCTCGAGCCTTACCCCAAAGCTAGAGTATAATTCTTCTTCAAAGTTTTAGGTGAGTCCTAATATTTTAGTTGAGTTTTATGTAAAAGTGATTTGGAAATAATTTAAGCTAATTAGCTAAATTATTTTATTACAAATCACTTGGTATACTAACTCATGTTGTGTCGCAAATTGTGTATGTTTTTTTGAGGGTATAAGCCCAACGGGTACCCCCCTTTGAGGGTTGAAATTGTAAATCTTATGTAAAAAATATTTTAATGCATGGTCTCTCATACTTAAACACCATGGTTAAAATATTAGAGGGTGGAAAAAATAATCGATCCCCTCATGTGTCAATTAATTAAATTTTTTGACAAAATTAAATTAAAATTTTAAGCCAGAAATTTAATTAATTCAAGTCAAATTAAATTGTCATAGGAAGATTAAATTCTCCAATTGAAAATTTTGTGGATTTTGAAAGAATTAATGTTTTGAGGTCCTCTACCAAGAGAATATTGAATATTTCAAGAAAAAATGGACCCTTAGGCATTGGTGGTTAATTCGAAATCAATTTTTTGAAGAGATTAGCTCAAAATAATTAATTTTGATCTAATTAAAATGGAATTAAATGATAAATTCAAAAATTCCTCAAAAATCAAAATTCAATGACTAAGATTAAAATATGATCAAAGATTTATCAACGACTAATATTATTTTGACAAGGATCAAAGAAATTAGTCGTTATTTTTCACTTGGAGGATTTATCTATAAAATAGAGAGTCATTCGAGTCTCTAGCAATCTGATTTATGGCTATGAAATTGTTGCTGAAGTATGTGTAAACTATTGTCCCATTGGGAACTATTTTTCCTATCATAATAAAGACTTTGGGGTGAACCTCGAGGTGTCCACGTTCATTGATTTATGGTATGTAGTGACTACAAGCTTTCATATGTTGTGCTAATATATGATTGTCTTGAGATAAATACGTAGTGTTTGCAGGTACTTCAATCCGTTGTATCCAAGTTCACAAACGGTGGATAGGGATCAACTTTGCTTGGATCTTGAATATTTATGTGCTGGATTAAATTTTCGCTAAGGCTATAGTGTGCATGGGATTTTTGAAGCATTTTTATCCATTTATCAAAGAAAATTTCCATACAAATTTTATTTCTCAAAAAAATAAATTTTCAAAAAACTTTGTTTATTTGTAAAATAATTGTCAGGCCAAGTAGTAACTCCACAAAATTCAATTCATATTATTCCTTTAGGTTGATCTTTATTATATACATGAGGGAGACTATTCACTTCATCTCCCGATGACTATTCATATTACTTATTTATTTATTTACATTATATTCACCCAATCCTGGTGATTAGGTGTCAACATTCCCCCCTTAATCTGAAGGGATGCTGGTGAGTCCAAGCATCATTCTGAATCGTTCAAGCTTTTCTCTTCCAAGTGCTTTGGTGAAGATGTCGGAAATTTGCTCATTAGTGGAACAATGACGAAGATGGATTGTTTTGGCCTCAACATGATGTCAAATCAGATGATATTTGGTATTGATGTGCTTCGTTCAATCATGGAACTTTGGGTTCTTGGCCAACTTTATTGCAGAGGTATTGTCAATCATGAGTGGAGTTGATTGTACTTGTTTTACCTGTAAATCTTCAAGAATTTTCTTGAGCCACACAATTTCTTTTGTTGCTTCAGCGGCTGCCACGTATTCTGATTCTGTTGTGGAATCTGCTGGAACCGATTGTTTGCGTGATCTCCAAGAGACAGCTCCTGATCCAAGACTCATAGCATATCCTGAAGTAGATACCCTAGTTTTTTTCTCCATCGAATTTTGAATTAGAGTATCCAATCAAGCTGAAGTCGTCCACCTGCGTATACTTGATTCCAAAGTCTTGAGTTCCCTTCAAGTACCTTAGAACTCTTTTTGCGGCAGACCAATGTTCCTCACAAGGCTTTTGCATAAATCTAGAGAGGATTCCAACAACAAACGAAATGTCTAGTCTGGTAGTAGTTAGGTAGTTGAGACTTCTTACAAGCTGTCTATACGTTGTTGCATCCTCAAATTCTTTTCCTTCAATAGATGTGAGCTTTAAGTTTTGTTCCATTGGAGTAGTATGAGGATTGCATTCTGTCATGCCAAACCTGTTCAACAGATCTCCAATGTATTTCTTTTGAGAAAGAAATATGGACTTTGGATGTTGGATTACTTCAATAGGAAGATAGTAATGAACATAGCTCAAATCAATCATTTCAAAGTTTTTTCCCAATTCCTTCTTTGTGGATGTAATGTAGCTTTAATTGTTCCCTGTCATTAAAAGATCATCTACATATACCACAAGATATACAACTGTTTTGCCAACTTTCCTGACAAATAAAGTTGCATCATCAGGATCATAATGTTTGAAATTGAGTTTCAGAAGATGCTCAGTTAGTTTTTCATAGCAAGCTCACGGTGCTTGTTTGAGGCCATACAAGGACTTCACTAGTTTGCATACTTTATGTTCATGTCCTTTCATAGAAAATCCTTTAGGTTGGGACATAAAAACATTCTCTTTTAGATCTCCATTTAAGAAAACAATTTTTACATCCATTTGATGGACTTTCCAACTGTTCTGAGCTGCTAGGGAAAAGAGTGTCCGAATGGTATCCCATTTTGCTATGGGGGCAAAAGTCTCCTCATAATCGACCCCTTCCTTCTGTGCAAAACCTTTTGCCACAAGCCTAGCTTTGTGCTTGTCAAGTGAGCCATCAGCTTTATACTTGTTCTTGTAGACCCACTTGCAGCCAATTGGTTGGGTTCCTAATGGAGGATGAACCAGCTTCCAAGTCACATTCTTTATGAGGGCATCATACTCCTTTTGCATCGCTTCTTTCCATTCATCATGAGAAGCAACTTCTTTGAAGGAAGCTGGTTCAAAATCTGTAGACAAGTTCAATTCACAATCATAAGAAACATCCATATCAACATGTGAATTAGAGTCATCTACATCACCTCCATTTTTCCGGTTTGAATTTCTAGTTCCTGTCTTTCCAACCTCATCAGGCTGAACATTTTCAAGTATCTTTGTCAGCCACTTTGGGGGACCTTTCTTAGATGGTCTAGGCTGCTCCGTTGATTGAGTTGCGACTAAATCAAGATTGAGTCTCCCAATTCTATCAATCACATCACTTAAAGCATCATCTTTTGTTGGAGTTTCATGTGGGGGAGAGTGTTCCTCAGAAGAAGATTCCACATGTTGATCTAGTATAGGAATCCCCCCTTCTGATGTGGAATCTAATTATCAAATTTCTTGAAATGATTTTGCTTTTGCGAATCTATCCAAGCGATCAAGTTGTCGCTCACAACATTGTCATTTTTGAATGATTCAAGAAAAATTTTATCTCTAGATACCAAAATTTTATTTTCTTCATCATAGAGATGGTATGCTTTGGGAGGTGTTTGAATCCCAGGAAGATACACTTAGACTTCTAGCACCAATTTTGTTTCTATGTACCTTTGGTAATCAAGCATAATGGTGGAACCAGACCTGAGGATCTTTATCGAAGAACTTTCCATACCACATTTCATATGGAGTCTTGTTTCTATAGAATTAGATTGACATCTATTCTTTATATATGCTAGCACATAGAATAGCATTAGCCCCAAAACATTATCTTTACATTTTTGAAGAAGAGCATGGATCGTACCATATTTAAGATTGTCCTATTCATTCTTTCAGCTACACCATTCTGTTGGGGATTATAAGGCATAGTTGTTTGATGTTTGATCCCATGTTGGCGAAGATAGTTTTCAGATTCATTTGATGTGTATTCTTTTCCATATTAGTGCGAATAGACCCAATATGAGATTGTGCATCATTTTCAATCCTTTTATGAAAGTTCTTGAATGTTTGAAAAGCATCATATTTGTTCTTCAATAAATAAACCCAACACATTCTGGTGTAATCATCAATAAATGTCATCATATATTTATTTCCATTTGCAGAAGGAATAGGCATTGGACCACATAAATCTGAATGAATGAGTTCAAGTTTTCTATGTGCTCTTGAATGTGAACTATGAAAAGACGGTTTTCTATGATTTCCTAGAATACAAGCATCACATTGTTTAAATTTCCTAGGAATTGTAGGCAAACCAACAACACCATTTTTCTTCAACAAGTGGAGGCTGTCATAGTTCAAATGTCCAAATCTAGCATGCCATAATAAACTTGCTGGAAGTGTACCTTCTTCACAATGAGAATTGTATGAGAAATGTTGTGTACAAGCAGAGGTACCTTACAGCTTAATAAGCCTTTCTTCTTCTATTCCCCTCATGACAAGTGAGTGGTTAGATGCTTTTCTCACCTCAAGCTTTCCATCAAACATATGGATGGAGTGACCTTGCTAGCGGATGTGAACCAAGGACAACAAGTTTCTCTTCAGTTGTGGGAGATATAGAAAATGGTGCAGAAGAAAGTCTGGAAGACCGGGTAATTTAACACTGATTGTGCCAAGCCCTAATGGCTTGATTTTTGATTGGTCTGCAAAGTATACTGCATCATCAACATTGTCAGTAAATTCTTCAAAAAAAATCTTTTCTATCAGTCATGTGGCAAGTTGCTCTTGAGTCAAGCAACCAATCATTTTTCCAAGAAGCAAGTGAAGCATTAAATAAATCTTCATTTACTCCAATATTACATTGTGCCACAACATAGTGAGGAGATTCAGGTGCTTTACCTTTGTCTGTATCATCAGTTTTACCTTTCTGTTGGTTTCTTTGCTGCTCAATTTTTTCCGATGGTAACTTACATGTAGAGGCATCATGTGATCCATTTCTTTTGCAGTGTACGCAATGCAAATCTACCTTTTCTCCTTGAGAGTGTCTATCCCCCTGCCTCTGAAATATATTCCTCTTCCTCTTCGACCACCTCTTCCTCTGGAAGAATGTTTAGCAGGATTCTTTTCTTTATAAGCAAGGCACATAGCCTCTTTAGAAGATTCAGGGGCTATCGTCTTTCCAAAAAGAGTTCTCTATTTCAACAAACTTTTTCGCAAGAGAGTCAAAGGTGATATCTTTGAGATTTCCATTTGCTTGCAATGACTCAAGATAATTGGAGTAAGTAGGATAAAGTGCCTTGAGAAAAGCGATAAGAGGAATATCCAATTCAACCTTAGTGGATTTTATATCATGCATTATAGACTTTACGTCAGATGCAATAGCAAGAGGATCATTATTTTGTAGTTCAAGAGTAAAGAGTTTAATCATGAGTTGAACAACTTCAAGTGTAGAATGTGAGTCATAGATTTCTTTCAACTTTTGTAAGGCTTCAAAAGCAATTGAAAATGGTGAAATATGGCAAATCACCTCTTCATTTACAAATGCTGCGATTAATGCAGAAGCTTTGATGTTCTTGTTTTCCCAAATGATGAGCTCTTTGTCTGATGTAGGCTGTTCTAGCTCCATGTCTCTATCTCCAACACACACTCCTTTCCACAACTCATTGAAAATGAGCGTGTGTTTTATCATCCTGGACCACTCAGGATAGTTCTCTTTGCCAGTGAGAACTATTCCCACAATAGATATGATTGAATGCATACTATAAAAAATATTTCTGCTGATAGAAAAATACTTCTGCCAATATACAAATCACATATGCACTCTCAAAAGAAATATTCAGATCATGTATGCACTCTCAAAAAAATTTCAAATCTCTTCCTCATCAAGTTTTTTTTCTTATAGGTCCAGACTTTCACTTTTCCTCAACGACACAAAATATTTGAAAACCTGTGTTCAGAGTTCCACTTACTACCAAAACAGAAAGAATTGAAATTTTGTGTACTGTGCTCCATAAAGAAGATTCCACATCATATTACGCATAGGGAGTGTAAATCATATTACAAGCAGCGTAAATCATATTATAGGCAGCGTTCAACATATGGGTGGACAGAACTGTGTAATATGTAATACCAGTAATATCAAGCGTAAATGCCGGTAAAGATAAACAATGGTAATGGCAGTTTTACGTATTACAACCCAACAATATCATAAAAAAAACATTGTTTCCTCCTGCATAGAGCGTATTCATACCAAATAATTCGGTCTCACAACAGAAGCTTGGATAAGTCAGCAACAACGCCACATATCAGCAGTATACAGCATGAGACCATAGCATTCACAACATTTCATGCCACAACGCAAATGTTCTAAAAATGATGGCGGTGTAAGGACTCTGGACACCACATATCTCCACAATGGTATGATATTGTCCACTTTGGGCCTAATCCCTCATGGATTTACTTTTGGACTTACCCCAAAAGGCCTCATACCAATGGAGATATTTTTCCATCCTTATATACCCATGATCCTCCCCACTTCTAGTCAATGTGGGACTTTGGTCGTATATCCAACAATCCTCCCCTTGAACAAAGGACCATCAAGCCTCCCCTCAAACGATTATCCATCCATCCACTCTCTACCAACCGGGATTCTCTGCTCCAATGCGTTGGAAGCACTCGCCTTACATGGAACACCACCTGCCTCGAGAGCTTGCTCTATCCCTGGTCAACTCCTCTTCACCGTGTTGGGACCAGGACACGTCCATGAAGAATTCGGAGCACACCGCCTGTCTAATCGAGCTCATCCACGGATCCCATCGTGATATTACTGGGGCCCACCACCTTCGTTCGACATTCCGAGGATTCATCCACTTGGCTAACTTCGTGGCATGGCTCCGATACCACTTGTAGATCTTCTCTGATCCAGATCTCCAGCCCAGTCTGCATCAACAAAGCCACGGATATCCAACACTCTGTCCATTCCTGGTCTTCCTTGGTAGCACAAACCATAATCACTAGTGCCACGCAAATACCTGAAAACCCGCTTCATTGTTGTCCAATGCTCCTTCCCTAGTTTTGACATAAACCTGCTCAATACTCCCACTGCATGTGCAATGTCTGGTCTAGTACAGACCATGGTATACATCAAGCTACCGACTGCACTTGCATATAGAACACGGGACATGTCCTCTTCCTCTTCTTGTGTCTTGGGACACTGTTCAGCAGATAACCTCACACCTACAGGAATAGGAACCTTCATCGGTTTACTATCCTTCATATTAAACCTCTGCAATATTGTCTCGACATACTTCCTCTGGTTTAACCAAGGCTTCCTCTTTGCCCGATCTCTTTTAATTTCCATGCCCAAAATATAGTTTGCAGCACCGAGATCTTTCATGTCGAATTTGGAGGACAATTGGGTCTTCAAATCCTGGATAATTTCTTTGTCATTTTCCAACCAACAACATATCATCCACATACAAGACCAGATAAATAACACGGTCACCAATTAATTTAAAATACACACAATGATCTGCTTTGCTTCTGGTGAAGCCAAGTCCCCGTATAAATGTATCAAATTTCTGATACCACATCCTTGGTGACTGTTTTAACCCATACAGAGACTTCTTTAACTTGCATACTAGTCCTTTCTTACCCTTCACCGCAAAGCCTTCAGGTTGCTTCATGTAGATTTCCTCTTCCAAATCCCCGTGAAGAATTGTTGTCTTCACATCCATCTGTTCTACCTCAAAATCAAAAGCAGCAACAACAGATAAAAGTAATCTA
>APFE030769234.1:11471-34792 GCA_000404065.3 Pinus taeda | reverse complement strand
CCTAAGTCCTCATGGATTTGCTTTTGGACTTACCCCAAAAGGCCTCATACCAATGGAGATATTTGTCCATCCTTATATACTCATGATCCTCCCCACTTCTAGTCAATGTGGGACTTTGGTCGTATATCCAACAGGCGGTATCAGATTTGCTGAAAGCAAACAGTTTCGCAACGTATTGCTTGAATGCTTCGAACAGGTCGCCAAGTGTGGTATGAAACAAGTGGTCCTCCAAGCAGCAGCATGTATGGTAGTCTTATTGGATCAGCGCCCTCAAGTTTCACACAAGTATGGCCATGTATGGTGTGCAACACTCCCTCAAACTTCAACAACACACTCTCTCATCTGCGTTCCTTCATGCTGATACCTAGACTATGGCACAAGTTTGAAAATCAAGGGAGATAGACTATATAGAGATGGGCGCAGGATTTCAGTCGAGGACATTCAATCATGTGGAGAATGCGTTTTCCAAAAATGCCCTGTGCATTGGAACGTTGTTGCCAGGTTAGAGGTGTCAGTTCTGAAATATGGGCAGAACAGGAAAATAGGCAGAAAATGGAGTTACAAGAGCAGGAGTACTAAAATTAGGACTGGCTTTGATACCATGTCAGGCCAGGTAGTAACTCCACAAAATTCAATTCATATTATTCCTTTAGGTTGGTCTTTATTATGTACATGAGGGAGATTGTTCACTTCATCTCCCGATAATTGTTCATATTACTTATTTATTTATTTACATTATATTCACCCAATCCTGATGATTAGGTGTCAACAATAATTTGTAAATTATTTTTGCTAATGGAATCTTGGGATTTTGAGATTTTGTATATATTTGGGGTTGGGTGTTTTATTTTCATTTGTGCAGGTGAGATCTATTGAAATCAATAGAAAAGGTTGAAGTAGAGCTAGATCTAGGACTTTGAGGGTAAGATCTACTCTCTATAATTTTTTTTTGCAGGGCCAGACATTGAGAAATTCGCAACAAAATTCAGATTACGAAGAGAAGATAATTTTTTTTTTGAAGCAAGGGTTTCAATTTTTAAGCATCCTAGGCATAGGTCCAACCTCCTCTTATCCAACATCAGCCTCCAAGGCCCCTACGTCAACCCTTTTTTTCCTTTGCATCAACTTTTTTGGCCTCTTGGAGGTAGGTCGTAGCCTGTAAGGGCCTCAACCCTCCTCCCTAGCCCCTACATTTGGGTTTCTAGGTGATTTCTAGCCTCGTCGTAGCCTTAGGAAGCCTTGGTCTCCTTCCTCCACCCTAGATAGTTGCCCTTTGGTCTAGCTGTGGTCTTTTCAGCCCTAAAATCCTAGTCGTTCCCTCTTTTTCAGCATCCTAGCCCCAACATCTATCCTTTGGTGCCTCTCTCCCTCTATTGTTGCCTCTTTTTGGCCTTTTTCTTCCTCTTTTTCCCCTGATATGTCATCCTAGCCTCTTATCCCTCAACACTAGCCTTGGTAGGCTCATAATTGCCCCTCATTGGCCTTTTTTTCCCTATTGTGCCCTAGTTCCATATTTTAAAATTTCAAGACTGATTCCTTGGTGCTTTTGCAAGAGAAATTTGCTAAAAAAACATGTGTTTTCAAGTGCAAGATCATTGGAGAATTTTTGGGTTACTTGTGCAAGTTGATCTTCAAGGCCTTGGGCCTAGGATTTGATCTCTAAACCATCATTTTGCCACTCTTTTATTACAACAATAATAATAGTGATATAATAAGCCTAAAATCACTTAAAACTGCAAAATCTAAATTTTCATGAATTTTGGCCACTTGGGCATCTAGGATCTAGCCTAGATTTGATTTTTTGTTTGCTAGAATTCACTGCATAAATTACTAAAAAAAATTACAATTCCTGAATCACACATCTAAAGAAGGCTCAGAAATTTGTTTTTTTTTTCAAGTTTGCTAAATTTTTCCTATTTTTGGGTGTTTATGGCATTGGTTGTAGTATCATTAGCTTGTTGATATGTTAGTTTATTTACTGCTACAATAACTTGTTTCTTTTTCCAAGGAAAAAGGCGCAATTTTCATTAATATATTAAGAAAATTACATGTTGTATCATTCAACGTGTATGAGATGCATTCACTGGTGAAACATAATAAGTAAGTGTTTGAAACCATATATACAGATTACAACATAGGTTGGAAAGAGTAAATTAAAAAACAATGATAACTTAAAACAAAATTAGTGTCCAAAAATTGATAATGACATAAGCAAAAAACCATGGAATGATTAAGGTGATCATTTTGAGTGATTCCCATCCATCTCGATGAGGGGACGGTGGAAAAACTGATAGAAAGCACCATCTATGAATTCCTAGATTAATCATTGACCCTTGTTCAGTTGAGTGGCCTCGTTGGATAGACTATCAATGATCTCATTCCTTTCCCTGTATGTATGAGAGCATACAATAAAATCAAATTGTGATTTTAGAACGATGACATCATCCATTGTGTGCCTGAGTGTGTGCAACTGACAATGATATGCATCATTTATCCAATTTATAACAAGTTGTGAATCCCCAAAGATCTGAATCTCTTGACAATTTTGTTCCCGCGTGAAAAGGGGAAGGAATTTTAAAATGTGAACCTCAACAAAATTATTTGTTCCCCTACCAAGACCCACTTTGATTCTGAATGATAGGTGCTCATTGATGTGAAGGATAACTCCTCCCCCACAATTCTCGGCTTGGGAAAAGCCATCAAAATAACCCCACGAGAAACTATTATTGAAGAGTTTTGGAGTGATGACCCGAGTTGGTTTGTTGTCTAGGATGTCTGGAATTAGATTGAAAATGTCTACATAGTTGATACAGGTAGCTAACCAGTTGATCGGAGCATCCTAGAAGATTAGTCAGTTCCTATTTAATCAAATTCCCCAACAAACAACCAGGGGAAGAATTTTGTCTTTTTGGGTAGGAGCCTCAGACCACCAACGATTCCAATCTTCCTCAAAATTTTGACTAGACCAATTGGTCTTTATGTTTAGGGAAGAAATTATAGAGGACCAAAACTGTGCCATAACCGGGCAGAGGAGGAAGATATGGTTTGTGTCTTCAACAGTGGATTTGCAGAAGCAACATCTGAAGGGACCGTGAAAAGCTTATTTCATGAGGTTTATTTCAGTTGGGGCTTTGTTTGTGAGAATACACCATATGAACAACTTCGATTACGGGAGGGCGAGGGGCTTTTAGTTTCCAAAGGTGGTGCCACCACCAACTGATTATGCCATTTTCCTGGGTTGTCATAAGAGCCACATAGCCCGCTTTTGGGGAGTAACACCCATGAGGGACAGTGGCCTAGATGAGCTCATCCTCTTTCTCTGTTAACCTGATATTGGCTTCCTTTAGTGCTCCAATGTATCAATTCCAAACCCTGTTCCATCTATCTGGGATATTCAAATCTCTGTGATCCAACCATCGTTGAGGTGCCCATAGGTCGATTCCCACAACAATAATTTGGGCGATCTTTGTGATACCTTTCCCTGAGAGAAATTGCCAAAGGGCCCTTAGAAGGATATGGGCATTGCTGCAACTGGTCCAGGCATCCGTGCCTAAACGTACCGTTTCCAATTTTCCATGCTAGCCCATTCTTGATAATACTGAAAGATTGGGAAATTTCCTTCCAGATGATGGAGGCACCAATAAAAGATATATTGGGTCTGTAAATCCAATCCATAATTGAGTGGGGGTGGATGTTTTTGACATAAATTACCTCTTGCTATAGAATTTCAGACTTGATTAATTTCCAGCCCATCTTTGTAGTGAGAGCCATTACAAAGGACTGTAGGTCTTTTAAACCCCATCCTCTCTATTTTTTTGGCTTCCCAATCCTATCCCAGAGGACCCAGGCAAAAGTCCTCCCCGCATTTTGACCCCGACAGAGGAATATATAGTAGATTTGTTGTACCCTGTTGAGAATAAATTTTGGAATCCAAGCGAGAGTCATCCAGTATATCGAAATGGCCTTGACTACCAATTTTATTAGAGTGAGCCTGCCCGTCCTGGAGAGCCATCGTTGCTGCTAAATGTTTATTATGCTTTCAATTTTCCAATAAGCTAGGTAAAATTGGCGATGCGATAACCATTTGGTTTCAGTCTAAACCCTAGATATTTTGGGCTAGCATCCAGCTCTTGCCTGACAAAAGAAAATTGTTGGGCCGTGTACCTTTCCTCGGTTTGGAGACAAGTCACAAAAATGATCATGAATTTCCCATAATTTGGTTCCATATCTGTTGCTTTGCAAAAGAGAGATAGTATATTGTTGAAAAAATATGAGTCACGAAATGAACCATTTAGAAAAATAAGTACATCATCAACAAACAAAAGATGCGAGAGAGTAGCCATATCCGATATCCAGACTCCCCCTAGATCACTAGTCTCAAGGGAATTTTTTATCAGTTTTCTTAGACCTTCCATGATGAGAAGGAAAAGGAGGGGGGAGATAGGGCATCCCTATCTCAGACCATGCTCAACATGAAACAAACCAGAAGTCGCATCATTGATAAGGATACTATAGGAGGCAGAAGAGAAGAACCACATAATACAAGAGATAAATGAGTGGGGGAAGCTGATATGAGTGAGGATGAACTACAGGTAGGACCAACTAGCGTGATCAAAGGCTTTGGAGAGATCAATATTTAGCATGATGGACATTTTGTTCTATTTTTTTGATCGAGTGGAGGCCTTCCTAGACAGTACCTATAGCTTCATGAATCTGTCGATGACTGAGGAAAGAAAACTGTTCCTTACAAATCATCCTAGAGAGGATAGGTTTAACACAAAGGGTGATGGTTTTGGATACAATTTTGTACATGTTTTTGCAGAGGGAGATTGGTCGATAACCATCAAAGGTAAGGGGTTTGTTAATTTTTGGGATGAGGGCTAGGAAAGTCGTATTAAATCCCTCATACATTATGCCTGTGGTTTTGCATTCCTCAATAGCCATAAGAAGATCCAGCCCAATTAGCTCAATGAAGGTGCTGTAGAATTCTACTAGCCACCCATCTAGCCTCGAGCTTTTATCCTTTTTGAAACATTTCAGCACTGCTTCAATTTCCCCCTATGAAACCGGTGCAATTAAGGCCTCCACCTCTTCTGGCTCGAAAAATCTAGGGAGTGCCTCAGCAATGTGGATAATGTTAAGGAGGGTGACACACCTTGGGGCCTTTTATATATTTGAAAAATGGCGAACACCCATATCAGCCATCTAATTGAAGGTGTTAGCCTCCCTGCCTTCTTGATCATGCAGTTCCCAAATGGTGTTGATAGACTTTCTCCCTTGGGCATATTTTTGAAAAAACTTGGAATTCTCATCACTGGATTTTAACCATAATGCTCTGCTCTTTAAACGCCAAGACTCCTCTTTCTGTCTCAAGAGTCTAATCTTCTCTGG
The DNA here is from genome assembly GCA_000404065.3 of Pinus taeda. Lineage (NCBI taxonomy): Eukaryota > Viridiplantae > Streptophyta > Pinopsida > Pinales > Pinaceae > Pinus > Pinus taeda. The sequence continues at coordinate 29,401 of APFE030769234.1, read as the reverse complement.
TTCTAGATGGATTAATTGTGCCTTCATTTCAGTCGAAGAAAAACTAGTAAGCCCATAGGCCTCCAAAAATTTGAGGTCTTCTTCAATCCTTTGAAGATCGGCCTCATCCTTTCACTGTTTTTTCTTCACCCAACCAATGGTTTTTGTTTTTAGGCAGGCCAAATTATTTGCAATTACCTCGGCTGGGGAGATTTGGTTGCCCGACCTACAGTGTATCCAAGAGTCACTAACTATTTTGTGGAATTCGGCTTCAGAGAGCTATGTCGAGTTGAATCTAAAAGGCGCGCGGGGTTTGAGATTATCATCCCTAATCTCTAAATAAATCGGAGAATGGTTCGATATCCTTCCCAAACCCATCCACTAGCGAAAACAATCTAATCTGGATAGTAGAGGGACCTTTATCATAAAGTGGTCCAGCCTTCTGGCCAACACATCCACCCCCGTCATTTTGTTCCTCCAGGTTGGCATAAGCTTGGTTGTATCAATGCTTAGAAGGTCATGGGAATCCATCAAGATTTCAAAAAGGATCGACAGGGGATCACTTTGGGCTCTACTGCCCTAGGATTCCGCCAACCCAAGGGAGAAATTTAAATCTCTTCAATGATCAAGTTTTCAGTTTGCATGAAATCGGCCTCTAGTAGTCTACCCCAAAACAATTCCCTGTTATGGCAAGGCCCATAAATATTGATGAGCCTGAGAGGGAGATTGAAATCCAACGAAGAAATTTCAGCACCCAGGTAACCCTACAACCCATACATTTTGCAATTTTATTGATATTTTATTAAATCCCATGGTGTAGCCAACCAAACGCCCTCGAACATCCAAGAAGTGGAAAACCCAGTTCGAAAGGAGTTTCATGAGCATTCTATTAACCAAGCTCCCTTCCCCCAAAGTTTCTTGGAAAAAATGACATCTGATCTGTCAGAGTTACATAACCTCTTTAGAGCCAATTTTTTGTCCGAGTGGCCAGGCCCCTACATTTGATGGAGAGACACTTCATGGGGTAAATTTTTGAGGGTTTCCCTCTAAGTACCCAATCAATGGTGGTTTGTATGCCCAAATCCACTTCGATTCCAGCCCTCTTAATGGGTTTAGAAAGATGGGATTGTCTGCCTCGAGGGAGGTTTCAAGGGGATGGAAGGGACGTGATCCTCATCTAATCTAAAGGTTGAGATCTGAGAGGTAGAGAGGGAGTGAAGGTAATAGTGGTGAGAACCAATAGAGTTCGCGCTACCTCCAAGAGTCAGAGAGGGTGGAATTAGAATAGTAGAGGGGTTTGTACTCAGGGGAGGGGGAGGGGTTCATAACACAGGGAAAATAGGGGAACACAACTTTCTAACCCCAGTAACCAAACCAGAACAAAACATAGATGCAGAAGAAATATCAGATATCAAAAATTCAATTGAAAACAGAGGAGGAGGAGGAGGAGTACTTGAGAAAGTCGATTCTTTGGTCCAAGCTCTGATGAGAGGTTTCACTGAGGTCCCAGAGTTCAGCGGCGAAGATGACACCCCAAAATCATTATGTCATGACCCCGAAGCCTCAGGAGGGTATGCCTGCATAAGAAAATCCACCTCCACTGTTTGTGTACTTGCCAAAACCAGTGACCTTGGATGTTCTTGCTACTTCCCAGACAACATGGGGCAGTCTTTGTATAGATGTCCCACCTCATGACACCACCTAAAATGAAAGGGGATGCCCTCGTAATCGAGAATCTGTCTCCTGGTGATCTCTCCCATCTGAAGAAGATAGCTCTCCACTAAGCCCTCTATGGTGTCAAGGTACACCAGAATTCTAGCTAATTCAATGCATCCAGTATCCTAGTATGCCATATCATGGTCAAGATACACCCCCATGTCATCTCCAATACATCGAAATATGTCCTCAACCCAAAATTGGAGCGGAAGGCTGAGAAGGCGAACCCAAATCGGACCAGCTCCCATGTTTTCTTTCTTAGGATCAAAGAGCAGTGTCCACCTCTTAAGTAGGAATGGAGTCATTTCAATATGGAAGTACCTCGTCAAGACCCAATCCACCAATTCTAGCTGCGGAAAGATGAGCGCAAACCACCCCCTAGACAAAGTGATTACTCTAGGGAGTTGCACCATCAAGTTCCCCTAGAATTTCGCGGTCTATTTCCTCAGAGGAGAAGGGGTGTAGTTTTTGTCGCGAACCCAGACAACTAAGATAGTGCTCTCCATTAGAGTCGCTTGTTTTGTTGTAATTCCTGCCCCACACACTAGGCGACAGTCGTGTTCCCGAAATTTTGAGTGTTTTGATTTTTTCCTTTCCCCCATTTTTTTTGCTGGTCTGAAGGAGCACCTTTAGCTTGTGGGTTCTTGTTCGAATTTGAGGATCTATCTTCTTCCAGACCTGTATCCTATCTGGAGATACCGTTAAAGAAGCCTAAGGGATGAGAAGTATCAGAGACCTGGTGGGAGGTGCCCTCAGGCACAAAACCAAGAATACCGAGATGGGGAGGTGAAGTGCCCCTTACTTCTGGGATCGAACCACTAAAACCCGCTGCAGATATGCCAACACCACCTTGAGTAAAAGCAATACTCAATTGTGCTTGAGACCAGGATTTAAGTTCTGATGGAGATGGGATGGAAAAGAATGGTGATTCAGAGCCCTCACCCAGACAAAACAACCCATCAGAAACAACAGTAGTCGGTCACAAATTACCCAAAACCTGGAGAGATACCTCCATATCATCCATTAAAGAGGAGAGTTCTGCAACCTGCGTAGCTAGTAGACTGGTGTTCTCCGGTTCTTCCCCAACTTTTGATGGTAGTTTGTCTTTGATCCAGATGTCTATTGGGGTCAAGGAGTCAGAGAAATAGTTAAGGAGGTCCTCTACCATTCAGTAACCAAAAGTTGTTGGTAGCAAGAAAACCATTCTGAGGAAATTGGGCAAAACCCTTTCCAGTGCAGAAACCCCTGTTGAAACCTCCCAGTATCCTGGAGACCGGCTGGTAAAATCCATTTCACCGCAATTGTAAACACCTGGAACCATCATGGTAAATAAACCTTTGACAAAAATGATGCCTTCCAACCTCTGACTGTGAGCCCAAGTGAAAACCCGTGGTGGCGTTAATGGATATCAAATAAAACTGCAAGCTTAAAACAAATTAAAAAGATTGCTCCTCGAGATTGTGTGCAAGATAAAACAAATAAGGTATCAGGTGGAGGGTCAAGTTCTTCACGGTGAGTAGCATAGTAACCATAGAAACCTTGGAGGATGTGGCTACCTCAAAACATTTAGGCTCAAGTTCTGCAGTAAACTGCAAACCCTAGCCCTACCATCAAAACCTCAAAGTTCTTCTGCCATCCCCTTAGTGCACACTATCCATGTCTCCATTCACTACAATAACTTGTTTTGTATATGATATAGCATTGAATATTGCATCTTAAAGTAGCTTAAAACTCATATTTCACTTTGGCAAGTTATTTACTAATCATTGCTAGCCACTATTGGCTTTATAACTATTTAGTCTAAGGTGTTTTCCTTGTTGTTGTTACAAATTTCTTACTGTTTTCCTAACAATCACATATAACATCTTAAGAGGTCTGAAAATTATAAATCTACATTGGCTAAGAATTGGGAAATTTTCTACCTCATAAGTTTGGCAAATTTCATGGTTTAAAGTGATTTTCTTACTATTGTCCTGGAACTAATAATCGTTGAAGTGTTCTTGTTGATTTTGGAATCTAAAATTTGTTAACTTGGCACTTAACACACTCAAGATTCTCTAATCTCATTGATGATCTAAGTTGTTTAAGCTTTGAGATCTAATTGGCATCATTGTGTCTAACATCTAATTGAGACATTGTGAAGAAATCATTGGATAATTGCTCTAAGCTAAAAAATCCTAATCTTAAGAGGTTTTAATACCTTGGTTGTTTATCTTAAGCACTTGGCATCTTAAGTTTTATTGATTATCATTCTAAGTAAGTATCTCAACATTGGTTATCTAAGAATTATGGAATATTGTTGAATATCGACACTTATATCTGTAAGAACTTGTCTTGTCTCAAGATTGTTATCTAATCATTGTTATGTACTAACTATGGATATAAGATAATTCACACTAAGTACTTAAATAGCATAAACAATCTTAACTCAAGAAGACTTCACTTAGTTTATCCTACATAAGCATTCTAGGATCGATCTTGCATTAAGAACTTACCTCCTATCATAAGCTAGGTTGATAGACTCCTAAGTTAGCCCTTTTCTAATTAGCTTGAGTGATTCAACTCTTCTTAGTGGTTAACATAGTGACCTTGCAGTCGTTAGAGCCATAGTCTCTATAACACCGAATGCACTGGTGGGTGGAACACAGGAGAAGGTATCATTAATCAAGTCATTGCCTGCTTCCTGTTTGCTTCCATTTCACAACCCACTCTGAAGTTTGTTTCTCAAAATAGTTAAGGGGGAGGTTCTACTTAGACTAGGCATATAATTAAAAATAACCGAGATCATTGCATCACACATATGATAGGATTTGCAAATCATATAAGATAGTCTATCATATTAAGCAATGGGTATCCATCCAGTTACTTGGTTTCAATTTATAATAAGCAAGAATTATGACTCCATAAGGCATTGGTCTCATACTCAATAAATCTACTATAATCATTAATCTTGCTAAATTATACCTAGCTAGGTCACTTATTTGTGTCTCCCAAGTGAGTTGGTTCCCAACTCATTTTCCTTCACCTAATTCCATAGGGGCTACCCACCCATAGCCTGTCGTTGGGAGACAGCTAGAATGGAGTGGGCGGAGATCAGAGTGACAACCCTCGCCCTGAGCAGTTGTCGCATTTCCTATACAATCCGGACGACAATATGATCAAGTGCATAACAACCACCCTTTCATGCATGCAAATAAACTTTTCTCTTTTCAAGATGGTAGGAAAATATATACATATTCTTTCTAAGAGAAATTAACACGATGGTTATTGTTTTGTGCATCTCACACATGTTCCTTTCCAATAACTTAGAAATATAATTTTTATTTATGTGCGTATAAGCACATTCTTCTTTTCAAGAAACTAATAAAATAACCATATATTCTTTTAAAGAAATCTAGCTCAATAGTTGTTCTATACATGGATTCAAAATAAAATTTCTTTCAAGAAATATAACTTCTTAGCTATTGTTTTAATGCATGCAAATACATGTTTTTGTTCTCAGAAGGAAAACTTAAACATAATAGGCATTAAAACACATTTTTTGTTTCAAGTATTTTAACACAACAATTAATCTTTTCCGTGCATGCAAATCTATATTTCTATAACACAATGTCTATTCTTTGTGCATGCAATAAATATTCCTTTTTCAAAGGTATAATGAATAACAGCCTTTCTTTCATGCATGAACACACACATTTATCTTTTCAAGAAATCAAAAGCATAACAACTATTTTTTCATGCACGAGATTCTTATGAAGTCTTCCTCCAAATAATAATATCACTTAACTTTTAATCTTCTCAATGAAATTTAACCAAGCTAACACAACTTATCTTCCATTCAATAACTGGAATTTGTTGTGTAGCCTCTTCTACAACGTCTCCTTGACTTATTTTCTCTAGATAAGAATTGAAAAACATGAACAACACCAAGCTATCATGGATGACAAACATTTATTGTCGTGGGTTTCTTATCTACTGATAGTTGACATGAAACTTCAAAAATCACAGGACAAGACGTGCACGCAGGAGCATGGGTTTAGAAGCACTACTCAGATAGTAACAAAACCCGCTGATATACATAACTCCACATCAATGCCATTTCACAAGCATGGTGGAATTTGCCTTTATTTATTTTTTTGTTCCTTCATCTGCACTTAAGTAATAACGTTATCCAACTGTGTAACCCTTCACCACATGAAATAATGTAGATTTCATAAATTTCATTGTGTTCAGATTAGACTTTATGATGAACTATCACGAATACGCAAACCATCACTCCCCAAAAACAAAAATTATATATGGTCATTCTCATAGTCATTTTAGTTTCACAAATGATAAAATTAGTTTTGTAATGAATTCTTGATATTCCCCAAGAAGAACCAAGAGTCTTGTAAACCAACCACTATATAAACTAAGAAAGGAAGTGAAATGATAAGGTAATTATTTTCGGTAGTTACAACCGAGTTTACCTTAACTAAATCTTAATGATGTTAATCATGTATTACATTAATAATATTTTTATTTTGTAAATATATGAGTTTTATGAGAGTTACAATAGGGATATTACATACTCGTGCCCCCCCACCCCCTCCTTAAATACAACAATGTCCTTGGTGATCATCGTTAACTTTAACTCAAGATATAACAATCTACAAAACCCTAAAGGGGATCCTTCCCCTTCAAATCAAGTACTTTCATTTCCAAGAAATACCATTAAATGAAACAATAATGTTTTTGTTAATATTCATCAACATTTACAACTGGAAGACTATGAAATTTCTACTTTCCATCACTTAGCCACTATTAAATTTCATAGAAACAAAAATAAAGTCTCTATATTGACTTACTATCACTTACCAATTACCCTTGGAAATCATGATCACTATATGCAAAAAATTTAACTATAGGTGGTTTCTTAGCTGTGGCAAGCACTCTAAGAGTTGTTTGACAACCCAGCAACAAGAACCTAAGGTGGTTTCATAGCCTATATGGCAAGTGCCCTGTAGCATATGACCAACAAATCCAACATAATCACATTAATCACAACATTTTCAATCATTAATTATCTATGTAATGTCAAATTATATTTTAATCACAATACTTCCACAAGTACTTAGAGAGCACCCATGCCTCTAATTATAAAAAAATGATCAATAGTTGTACCAAGTGCATATTATCGTAGCCCCTGATAAAGGCATTCACTAGATTGGTAATACAATAAAGGAGCTACACTTCTAGTAATTCCTTATTGAGCACTAGGCTCCTTTCTTGTCAAGATGTACATAATATTCATACACAATCATATAGACAATTAATTTTTAACATGACAAATAATTTAGTAGTTTTTTTTTTTTGCTATGAGAACCACAATGGAAATATAATGCTCCTCACAACCAATGGGAATTGGTTTCCACTCCTACAATGAGTTATTTTCACGTATAGACATTTCTCTGACAGTGACCACACCAAGTCCAACATAGGATTCCTTTTGGAAGCATCCTAGCTATTCCTCTACCAACATCCTATCTTGAGGAATTTAGAGATCAACAACTCACTCTTTAGGCCTCTTCTAACAGGCTCCAAATCAACAAAATTGTCTCAAGCTTTTCCCCCTATTCACCATTTTAGCCAACTCTTTTCCCTTACTGAGATCATCTATATCTAGGGAGAGGAAATCTGGGTAGGCAACCACCATCTACCCAAGGCTTCCTGGCCTTTCAGAACTGTCCATAACTATCTGACATGTGAAATTATCTTTAACACATTTTCCCATTGTAATTTACATAACTCACCATATGCAGATTATCAAAAGGAACATTTAAGTACATCAAACATTCATACTTAACCTCAACATGGGTCCCATAATCTGTAAAATAAAATTTGACAAAAATTCATAACTAACATCTCATATCATACATGTGGTATTCATTTTCAATTTTTCACATAATTATCAACATGCAGTTTCAGAAAATTAAATCTTGTATATCATAACGTTATACATTATACCTTCTCATTTGCGGTTGTAATTCACATTGCAATATTTTTGCCTTTCACAAGTTCTTATGTTGTCACTAAGATACCCTTAATCACATCAATGAAATTAGTCACAATTGTTTTTAATAAAAACCATACCTTCTACAAAATATCGTTATGCACAAAACATTTGTGAAATACATTCAAGATGCATTTCACTTTCATATGCATTTATGTTCTTATTATTTAAACATAGAAAACCACTTTCATGCTTTAAAAGTAAGCATAACAAACAAGGATATATCTTCCAGATGTTAAAATGAAGTTTTCATAAAATTATTTTTCCAAAACAACCATTAAGGGAACAATACTTTAATCATTAAAATTTTCACAGTTCCTAATTCATGCAACATTTTATTTCATTTATGCATATGCATCTAATCAATAATCATTAATGCATACCAGCTAACATCACCATCGAATCATCAATTCATAGGGTTGTGAAGTTTAAACAAACAAGGTAATCAACATCCTCTCATTACTACTAGTTTTATCATTTGGGAGAACCATTAAATCAGTGACATAAAGGACATTATTGTATCAATGATCCAAGTTATTTGTAAGTTTCAAGATCTTGCAATCATTTGTATACATTTCTAAACAAGTATCCACTTTCACCATACAATATTGTTATGCATAAAAGCACATGCAAAGCTTTATTCATATAAAACATTGATATATCACCAATGTGTAAGTGTCTATGATAATTATGGTAACAATCCAAACATCCCCAATTTCCACAATGTATTATTACCAATAGACCAACAACATGAAGTAAACCACCACAATCACTTGTTTACAACTTGCAATAAGCTTTAATCAAAACTAGTTCATGCATATAAGTTTTAATAGTTAGTCATCCAATACAAACTAATCAATGCAACCAACCATATTAAATTAAATCATCCTAGGACTTAATCATCTTTTAGCCATTATAGTCAAGTCTTTTAAACATTGTCATCTCCTCTTCAAGGATTACCCCCACCATTCTACATTCATTCCTTATAAGCAATGCATTATAACTTTAGCCATTTTCTTTAAATGCACCATATTCATTATTGTAATAGTATGCATGCAAAGGCTGGTAGTTATTCCTCACTATCATTAGTGAGTGCTCAATATTTTTCATATATGCAATTAAAGGACTTTTTTTTTTATCCGCATAAATATTTAAATGTTGTGAGCACAGTTTTAAAGTAGACATTATCACTTACTAGTCTTTATTGCAGTTATTAACATGCATCATGCATCTCATGTCAAAATTAGCGTATATCATATATTGTTATGTAGTTTTATTAGAATCATACCTAAGCTAATTCCCACTATCATCATACCTCTACTTATTTTCCACTTACCGATTCCCAAAAGGCGTTAGTGCTGCAACCTTTTGCTCCGATACAACTTATAACATTCATTGGTAACCTCATGTAAAAATGCATAGAGTTAGAATTTTTTTATGGAATTACCAATGTGTAAATTCTCAAATTACTATTCCATATTCCTTCATTGCCTATTAGATGAAATATTAATTATTACATAGAGTAACTTTAGTAAAAGAATAATAAGTTACATAGTGTAACATCCATTGTTAGCACATTAACATAAACTTCCTATTGAAAGCTTGCATCAATTCCATGATTCTTTTAACTCGATTACTTAATCATGAAGGGAACCACCAATAGGTATAATATAAGGCCCATTTTTGTATCATCCAGCCTACAAGTTCTTGTTTTCTCACATTAATTAACATCTTTTTGGCTTTAATGTCCTTAGTAGGAAGACTAAATGATAGTTGTCATACTCTGTGGCATAATGTGGTTACTATGTAGAAAAAGAGCATTTTTTAGTGCATTTACTATGCAGAGGTACATTGGAGGCATCTAGAGGAGATGTAGGTGGCTTGTCCCCAACATTTACTCTCCTTCAACTTGACTTGATCCCTAAAATCACTCATCAACAACTCATGGTCTACTTGTATCCAATGAAATCAAGTAATTGCAAGGATATAAGGGAGCTAGATCCACATTTTTCGAGATTTCGGAGGGAAGCATTCCTCTTTCCAAGGAGCTTTCCCCTTAGTATATTTTTGAAAATAAACAAGCCTAAGGGCTCATTAGAATTCTAATTTTTGGGGAGAGGGAGAGCTACTATGATCCAAGAGCTTAAGACTGTCATTTTTTCCTTTACATGATGTATTTGAACTTCATTTTATGTTAATGAAAGGTTTATTGTTGTCTCACATCTGAGTTTGTTTCAGAGGGTTGAGCCCCCTTGGGTTAGGTCCCAACCCAAAGGCTCTAGTCTCTCTATGTATTTTATTTATGTATTATTTTTAGTAGCAACATTTCCTTGTTTCTTAGTAGAAGTTTACTTGCAATAAAAATTGTTGTTGTAGGTCTGATTACCACCTCTCTCTTGTGGGTATTCTAGTTGAAGAGTCTACAATAGCAAGCCAAAAATATGTGGTTATTTTCCTTTGTAGATTGCTAGGCTTTAGATCATTTCCCTCTTGCATACTTTTTTTCAACATATCTAGGAGTTAAAATTGCATTCTTCTTCAAGCTTTCATGTATGTAGTTCAGATGCATGCTGCAAGATAGATTAACTCTTAATGAAATAAAATTAAACTCATTCTTTCCTGTTTGGTTTCATAAAATTCAACTCATCCTTTCTTATCTAGTTTATTTTGCTGCAATTTGATCATTAGTTTGGCATTCGTTTCAAGTAAAAAAAAGGATTGATTGTTGGTCTAAATGTAATACCAGTGGCTTGCAGGGTTGACATAATAATCCTACGTCTCTCTTATCATCATCAACCTCTTCCTTGTCATCTCACATTGCCCTTAAAACTCTGCCACTGAAACCACATTTTTGGGTTTGTAGAGGACATTATGAGCATTTTATTTTGTGCAAGAAGGGCCTCTAAGAGGTGCTAATCTTGGAAAAGACCTCATATAGCCTTCATACACCATCATCTACCCTTCCTCACCTTCAGAACACTTTTTCCACCCTCGGTATTCTCACGGTTCTAATCCTGTAGAAAAACAGGGCAATCTTATCGCAATCCTGTAGCAGTCTTGTAACATCCTATAACATTGTCCAAATTTGAACATATTTGCTCTAGAAGATTAATTTTTGTCTCTTGGGCTTGAATAATGACCCCTAGGCTATGAATCCATGATTGGGGAGAACAAAGATCACTTTAGACCTACCTTTTCTTCGTTGCAAGTACAATTATGCAATTAGGGTTAGAGGATAGATTTCCAAATTTGAATGGTAATGATGATTTTCTTATGAAATGCACATGGAATCTGTCACTAAAGCTAAGTTTCTTGAAACAATGACAAAAAGGGTGTTGAAAAATGCAACAAGAAATTCTCAATTTTATTTTGCCTTAATTAAATTGAGAAAAAATGAAATTTCACATTAGGAGACAACTTGGAGGAATTAATTGAGGTGGCATGGCTCTTGTCACTCAGTTAAGAACAATCAATTCGTGTTAATGAGTTGACATTCAGTTTTCTTGTGTTGATTCCTAAAACATATGAGTATAGCTCAGTTAATTTGAGTTAAGGGCATGAAGTTCAATTGTATGCAGTGATTCTTAAATTTTAGGAGCCTAGGTTGAGTTAATTTCAGTTGTTATCAGTTAAACTAGTTATAATTATTAATAGAACTAGTTGGTGGTCACATAAGTAGCGGGTCATTAGTCTAATGCAAAGATCATCTAGTTAACTGATCAATCAACTAATAATTAGCTCATGCATGCAAAGAATATGAATTTCCTAGTTGTGGTGGAGTTTCCAAGGCAGTTAACCAATAGTTGTAAACTAGTTAAGTGTACATGTGTTGCATGAGGTCAGGTGATCAATCTTGAGGAATTGTGTAAGAATTTTGGACAAAATTCCTAATTAATAGGGACCTATTTCCTCAGGAATTGTGAAATCAAATAGGGGCTCAAGCAAAGGCGTAAATTGACTAATTTTGTGTAAGAACTTCTCATTGAGTAGAGAGATAGGTTATGCACTTGTAGGTTGTGCTCAGTTGAGCAAAGCAATTGTAATACATCTATATTCATCATATTAATGCAAGAAGGCATTGGGGTTTTTAGTAGTTTGCTTTCCTCGAAAAAAATATTATTTTCATGTGTGTGATTTCTTATTGCATGTCTGAGATTTATATGCTAAATTTTGAATTAACTTCCGTAGAGTTGTAGAGTACATTTGTGTCTTGTGATTTTGATTACAACTTCATGAGAAGTTGCAAATCTACACCATAATTTCTACATGGTATTAGAGCTGGATTCACATTAGAAACCAATCATTGAATTCCTCATGTACAATGACAATTGAAGAACTAATGATTTGTTAGGACGTATAGTTAAGGAACCCTAGTTCAAGGCAAATTCATAAGACCCTATGTGAAAACTTCTTAATGGAGCTTAAAGGTTGCTAGTGGGCAGATCAACGAGGCAATGCTTAGTGACACAAAAAGGAGTTGTGATCATTAATACTGGTAGATTGAAGAGCAACGAGATTTCCGATAAGGAGATCAAAAATGAGAGGGAGTCTAGTGTCAGAGGGAGAAACCCTATGGAAGCTAGTACTTAAGGATCTAGGGAGATCAAACTCATTATTGTGGTGGTTGTGGTAGTAGTGTCGAAGCAAAAAATAGCAGTAGCAACAACATTATGAGTAGATCATATTTTTCCATGCATGAAGTTATACCTCCAGGAGTGAGGTGGGGCGATTAGATTCTTAGTCCCATAGTTGTAGAAATTTGGGTAGGGTCCATTAAGGCATTATCCTCATAGATCATTACCTTGCTATGAAGGCCCACAATATTCAATAGTGGGAGGATCAGTGTTAGTCAGATACTGAGGAGTGCAGAGCAGTGTTGACAACAGAGTAGGAGGCTCAGTAGTAGATTCAACAGTAACACAGTTTTCCTAGTGGATAGTTGCAAACACAATTGATTAAGTTTTTTTTATACTTCTCAGTTGCAGATGTTGCATGCAATACATTCCATAGGTGCAGAATTGGGGTAGTTGATAATCCATCTCTTACTATGAGGGAGTGTTGAAAAATGCAGCAAGAAATTCTCAATTTGATTTTGCCTTAATTGAATTGAGAAAAATTGAAATTCCACATTAGTAGACAACTTGGAGGAGTTAACTGAGCTGACATGGCTCTTTTCACTCAAATAACAACACTCAATTCAAGTTAATGAGTTGAAGTTCAGTTTATTTGTGTTGATTCCTAAAAAATTATGAGTATAGCTCAGTTAATTTGAGTTAACGACATGAAGTTCAGCGGTATGTAGTGATTCATAAATTTTAGGAGCCTAGGTTGAGTTAATTTCAGATGTAATCAATTAAGCTATGGTAATAGAACTAGTTGGTGGTCAAATAAGTAGTAGGACATCAATTTAACTCAGAGATAATCTAGTTAACTGGTCAATCAACTAATAATTATCTCCTGCATGCAAAGAATACGAATTGCCCAATTATGGTTGATTTTCCAAGGTAGTTAACCAATAATTATAAACTAAATGAGTGTACAGGTGTTCAATGAGGTTAGGTGATCAACCCTAAGGAATTGCGCAAGCATTTTGGAGGAGATTCCTAATTAATATGGGTTTATTTCCTCAAGAATTGTGCAAGAAAATAGGGGCTCAAGCAGAGGCAGAAATTGTCTAAGTTTGGGTGAAATCTTCTCAGCGAGCAGAGAGATAGGTTATGCACTTGCAGATCATGCTCAGTTGAGAAAAGTAATTGTAATACATCTCTATTCATCAAATTAATGCAAGCAGGCATTGGGGTTTTTAGCAGTTTCCTTTCCCTTGGAAAAACATTATTTGCATGTCTGAGATTTTTGTGCTAAATTATGAATTAAATTTCGTAGAGTAGTAGAGTAGGTTTGTGTCTTGTGATTTTGATTAAAACTTCATGCGAAGTTGTAAATCTACACCATAATTTCTACAAAGGTTGATTCATCAATGTAAAGTAGATTAGGCTTGGTTCTTGAATTCATGCTTTCTTAGGGTTTAATTCATTGTTGATAGATTATTTCCTTTTCAAATAAACTTTTTCACATTGCAATTAGACTAATGATATACATTTATGCAAGTAGCATAAGGTTTACATTCTGCAAGTAGGTTAGAATTTATCATTTTTGCAATTAACACAGTCTTTAAATTCCTGCAACTAGAGTTAGTCTTTACATTTGGATGAATACCATTTTCATTTCTGTAAGTAGAATAATGTTTCCATTCTTGAAGTTAGAGTAGAACTCTCTCTCTTTTCATACAATTTCCTTCCTTGAGCTAGTTGAAAAAGTGGCATATGTATGCCTTGATCTGGTCCATTGCTTGAAGATGGAATGAGTAGAACTTGACCTACTATGCATATAACACTATCACCTCTTAATTTTTTACAAACCATGGGTTGATAATTGAAATTGGTAGCCTTGGGAGTCTCAACATTCTTGTTTTAACACTGAGTCTCGTCACTTTTTGGTTTCGTTTCCAGGGAAGTTTCCAAGTAGGTATTCTTTCTACTTAGAATTTTCCTTTCTTTTTCGTCATCAACATTGTTTGACTTGAAAAAATTTTAAAAAAGGAGTAAAATCCAAAGAAAAAAACAAAACTAGTTGTTTCATGCATCGCAGGAGTAGGGATAATCAACAAAAATTTCTATCAAAAACCCCCAGACCTTCAAGCAGTCAACAATCACTCTTCTTTGGTGACTGTGAACTTCCCTCTCTAACCACAGGGGAGATAGAAAATCCTCTAGGTGAGAAACCTGAAATTTTTGAAGAACCATCGAGTGGGAAGAGCCCATATCATCTATCCAAAACATGGTTGAAAATAGGTAGAATGAGTTATTTCCTATCTAAGATACCAATGGGAGGGCTATAATGAAGAATATCAACTCCACTGCCCTTCCAAATTTCCATCTCTTAACCTCTGAGGACCCTGACACATTCATGTTTTAGTTTGTAGGACCTATGAGTATACCTCTAATGAATAAAAGTTGAATTTGTTTGCCTCCACCCCCAAAGATGCAACCTTGTGTTGGCTTATGAGCCTACCTGGAGGCAACATCACTACCTGGGCAAAAATGCAAGCCTTTAATGAGAAGTATAGGGATTACTATAGGTATAAGGAGACAAAATAAGAAAGCTTTACGATGACCATAGGGCTAGATAAGTCTTTAGAATACTATGAGGAAAGGTTCCAACTCAACTATAGGAGGGCTAACTGTACCCTTGATCCTAAATCACTCAGGCTTATACTTCTCTGAGGGATTAGGGAGGACATAATGGAGACCCTCAATATGATGTATGGAGGAGATATTTACCAGCTCACCAATGATGACATCAAGACAATATTCAAGAACCATTCTAAGGCTGCAAAGAAAAGAGGAAGGTCCAATCAAGGCTTGGTTAACTCTTCTCCCTCCACCTCAACCATCAAGCATGAGATAGGGATTACATTGGAAGACTTCATGAGATAAATGTTTCATACTTTTTCCTTGTAGATGCACACTATGTAAACTAAAAGGAAGTAAGAGGAAGTAGAAAGGGCACTAGCTATCTTTTTCCCTAGATGCACTAAGAGGCATCCTAAAAATGAGTGCCCACTAAAAACCATAGAAGTTGTCTTTGTCTATGAGGAAAACAATGCAATAGATAAATGTCCCTCTCTTTCAGGTCTAAAGGCTATATACCAGGGGGCAAAGAATGGCTTGGATCAACTTTTCTTCATCAACCAAAGGAGGCCCCAAGGACCTCGGCCATATCAACAGGGCACGTAGGGTGCACAATATCCTCCTTACAATCTAAATAAAAATGTTCCTTTCCAGCCTTGGTACCCTCCAACTCATCCATAATTTTCCATGCCATCTCCTTGGTCCGATACTCCTTAGTACCCACCTCAGCCTATCAACCCACCTTTCCAGCCATATCAAACTCAGCCTCATCAATGGGGCAACTCCTCACAAGGATAGAGGCCTAAGGAAGCCCAACCTCCTTCCCTGATGCATCCTTCTCAACCTCAACTACAACTAGCTCACAACAAACCACCTAAGCAACCTAAAATTCTTTCCCAACCAAATTTGAACCTGAATAGTAAGTAGGAACAACAAGTTTACAGTGGGAAAACATCATATCATGCTTATGCTATGGAAATCCAAGAGATCAACCTTCAATTTGGGAAGGTGCTTCCAAATTATCACCTACCTTCTCCACCTAATGATCTTGAAGAAGAGAAGGAGGATAATACCCGTCAATCCTATGCACCTCCCTACCCTGAAAGGTTGGTCCAACCTAAAAATCACACCCCAAAAGAGGTCGAACTTCTGGGAGAATTGAATAAATTGTGTGTTAAAATACCTCTTCTCCAAGCCATAAAAGATGTCCCCATTTAAAATAATCTTATTAGGGAAGAATGTTTCAAGAGGTCTAGGAGAAGAAAAAGAGATGCCATCACTATCAATGTTGTTGGGCAGTTGTCTGATCTAATGCTTGGGAGGGTGATCTCCCCAAAGTATTTAGATCTCGGTATCCCAGTAGTGTATGTGCACATTAATATCATTGTGGTCCCTAATACCTTCATTGACATTGGGGCTGCAATCAATGTTGTGACCAAGGAAACCATGCTAAATCTCAACCTCCAAGGATCCTTGAGGAAGACCACTATGGTACTATAACTTGCATATAGATCCACAATATCGCTTGAAGGATTTATTAAGGATGTGATGGTCTTTATCGAATCATGGGAGTATCCCATGATTCGATAAAGTCTTTGTCCTCCAACCCAAGAACAAGTTTAATGGTTAGCCACTCACCATAGGGAGACCTTAGTTGGTATTATATCCCCCATCTCAACCCTCTGTTGATAATGACCTACCCTTATGGATAGAGGAAGAAGAACAAAAATACCTTTATCAGACATCCCTCTACCCAGTTTGTACGTTAGATATTATTGTGGGAAGTAGGAAGCTAGATGAAGATTACTTTATTGACCACTTCTTACAGAATCAACCTCCTACTGCCATGCCATAAAAGATGTCCCCATTTACAACAATCTTATCAGGGAAGAATGTTTCAATAGGTCTAGGAGAAGAAAAAGAGATGCCACCACTATCAATGTTGTTGGGAAGTTGTTTGATCTAATGCTTGGGAGGGTGATCTCCCCAAAGTATTTGGACCTTGGTAGCCCAATAGTGGGTGTGTACATTAATATCATTGTGGTCTCTAATACCTTGATTGACATTAGGGCTGCAATCAATGTTGTGACCAAGGAAACCATGCTAAATCTCAACCTCCAAGGAGCCTTAAGGAAGGCCACTATAGTACTACAACTTGCATATAGATCCACAATATTTCTTGAAGGATTATTGAGGATGTGATGATCTCTATAAACTCATGGGAGTATCCCATGAATTTCCTTGTCCTCCAACACAAGATCAAGTTTAATGGTTACCCAATCATCATAGGGAGACCTTAGTTGGTATTATATTCCCTAGCGCAACCCTCTATTGAGAATGACCTACCCTTATGGATAGAGGAAGAAGAAGAAAAATACCTTTATCAGACATCCCTCTACCCAATTTGTACATTAGATATTATTGTGGGTAGAAAGCTAGATGAACATGACCTTATTGACCACTTCTTACAGAATCAACCTCCTACTACCATGTCATAAAATATGTCCCCGTTTACAACAATATTATGAGGGGAGAATGTTTCAAGAGATATAAGAGAAGAAAAAGAGATGCCACCAATATCAATGTTGTTGGGAAGTTGTCTGATCTAAAGCTTGGGAGGGTGATCTCCCCAAAGTATTTGGATCCTGGTAGCCTAGTAGTGGATGTGCACATTAATATCATTGTGGTCCCTAATACATTGATTGACATTGGGGTTGCATTATGTTATCACTCAGGTTGTCCCTATGCTCCTAATAGGGATACGGCCGAGGTAACCACAAACCAATCTTCTGATTGCAGGTTCTAGCCCACCTGCAATCGGAGAGGGCTCTCTCCTTTAGATTCAACCTTAGTTGATGATTTTAGGCTAGCTTTCTGACTTCAAGGGGATGTTGACTGTGATTGGAAGGAAGGTATGATTCTCGAGTAAAGAGGCACAGTAAGGTGTTATAAGTTCTGAACCATTGGGCATGGAGTCACAGATTGAGGCATGC
>APFE030769234.1:0-11461 GCA_000404065.3 Pinus taeda | reverse complement strand
AATAATGTATGTTTAGAGAAGGATTGCTCTTGTTTGTCTTGTTTGTCACTAGAGAGTCTTAGACTCCTAGGGAGGTTAGGTTTGTCCGCAAAAATAACTCTTTCCGCATGACAATACTAAAAGCTAGATGCTAAATATGTTTGTTATATGTTGCTTATGAATTCATAGATAAGGCTGGTGTATTTCATATATTCTCATTGCAATAATGAATTCTTGAATGCTTCTAGCATCATTGAAGCTGTCAATTTAAGTCTTCAATGGTCCATGGATTGAGTTTTAACTCGTTAAGATCTATTTTCCTATGGAATCGAGTTCAATAGAAGCATAATAACTTTGATTTGTCTTATTCATCAAGTTTTGTACCTATGGAATTGGAATTGGGTTCAACAACTACATAACAACTTTGAGTTCTCTTCCAAGTCTAGGTGCTTGCCTATGATTTTTGGCGCATATGCAAGCCTTGAAAGTTTGAGAATACGCAAGAATAAGCTCATGGGATGAATACCCATTTCACTCTAAGGTCTCCCTCATGTTTATATGTGGTTGTTTTTCAACAACAATGGCATTCATAAGGGGAGGACGCTCTTATGACAACCCAAATCACTTGTGCAGAAGAGAAACCTAACGAACCAGATGAATTAGGCACTTCTAGGTTTGATCTCAAGATTAAACCACTCCATATCCCTTGCTAGAGTAGGATATATATCTTATATAATATAAATGTCATAGTATTTAATAAGATATGAGTTGGGTTGAATATGTGGCATTTATCAAGTTATGAAGAGACAACTATAATATATATATATTAGTAACATATAACAAAAGCGTTGATCATTATTAAAGTTCTAATTATAATAGCTACAACTAATAATAACAACGTGACCAAAGAGTTACAACCAGAGTTCCAATTATGAGGTTGAACAACAAAAAACTCTGAAATAACTAGATAACACTTTGATGGAATAATCTCCTCATCTCTTTGAGAACTCTGCTATGTACCTCCAAATCCTCTGCGAGTCTACTATGTGCGAATTGTCTTGTGCAAGTCGAGTATGCACTCTCTCTTGACAACAATTTTAACAACATGGAACAAAAAACTCATCTATTGTTTAATTGTTTTATACTAAAACTATAGAGGAGAACTTATCAATATACAACCTAAACTTATTAAATTTATGTGTGAGTTAAAAATCGAATCAATTGGAGACATGGGAGAAATGAACTCGTTTACAGGGAAATATAATCATGTTTCTCAGACCATTTCAAGAAACCATCCATTCCTAGAGAAACTAGTTTCTTGAACTGAGAAACAAGAACGGCCGTATAAAATGATGTTTTCATGTTATTTTGTTTTCTATACATTTTCTTTCAGAAACAAAAACTCCTATTTCCTTTGTGGTAACATAGTTGTAGGTTCAATAACATTTGATTATATAAATCTTGATTCATATATTGATATGTTAGTCTATTTTTGGCACAATTGGACGCATTGAATGGATTTTTCAAAAGGTTGCATTCTGTTTATATAATGTTTCATGCATTTTTAGTAAAACACTAAAAGCTAGATGCTAAATATGTTTTTTATATGTTGCTTATGAATTCATAGATAAGGTTGGTGTATTTCATATATTCTCATTGCAATAATGAATTCTTGAATGCTTCTAGCATCATTGAAGCTGTCAATTTAAGTCTTCAATGGTCCATGGATTGAGTTTTAACTCGTTAAGATCCATTTTCCTATGGAATCGAGTTCAATAGAAGCATAATAACTTTGAGTTGTCTTATTCATCAAGTTTTGTACCTATGGAATTGGAATTGGGTTCAACAACTACATAACAACTTTGAGTTCTCTTCCAAGTCTAGGTGCTTGCCTATGATTTTTGGCGCATATGCAAGCCTTGAAAGTTTGAGAATACGCAAGAATAAGCTCATGGGATGAATACCCATTTCACTCTAAGGTCTCCCTCATGTTTATATGTGGTTGTTTTTCAGCAACAATGGCATTCATAAGGGGAGGACGCTCTTATGACAACCCAAATCACTTGTGCAGAAGAGAAACCTAACGAACCAGATGAATTAGGCACTTCTAGGTTTGATCTCAAGATTAAACCACTCCATATCCCTTGCTAGAGTAGGATATATATCTTATATAATATAAATGTCATAGTATTTAATAAGATATGAGTTGGGTTGAATATGTGGCATATATAAAGGTATGAAAAGAGACAAACATATTCAAGAAATTCCACAGTGTTACCTCAGTTAGCTGATGTACCAACCAAAATCAAAAAAGATTATCCAGTTAAATACCAGAATGAAGTAGTGATTTAAATGTAATTTATATGTGGAATAGTAATCAAAGTTTTCTTACTAGTGTTTTTGCTGGTTTTTCCAAATAGAGGACATGGGTTTGATCAATTCAGGACATATATTAATGAGACAACAACACTTATTGAGATATTGTCGGATTACTTACTGGAACAACAACAAGATGGTGATAATAATTTGCATTGTGAGAGTTTGATTGAATATATTTGACATTAGTGAATAACAAATTTTAAAGGAAAGTCTTGGGAATGTGGTCTAATGGTTATGTGGGTAGGTTGGGTCCCACGGGTTTTCTGGCCTAATCCTGAGCAAGACTATGTATGCCTGAGAGTTTCTTTCTTCAATTGAAAGAAAAAGAAAAGAAAAAAGGTGATGTTGAGATTGCATACAAGCCGAATTTGCCTAGGAAGAAGTCAATGACACTCTTTGAAAAAGGAAAAAAAAAAAAACCTTCAGAGGTTTGTCACCATTCTTCTACAGGATTTAGAATGATATCAAGTGAAAACTGGAGGTTCTATAGATGGGCTCGGTTGAAACATCTCACTGAAGACATGTCGTTCTGAAAAATATGAGAATTTGGAAGTGATTTTGCTAATAAGCAATTCAATTCAATAAAGTATCGCTATAATTGGAGAGGTTTCTTTGTTCAAAGAAGTTGCCTTCTATGATTTATTTTGAGGGTTTTGATTGTTTGTAGCTATAGGTTGCCTATTTGAGGTAGACATGCATGATTTAACCCCTTGCAAGAGCATGATGTGAAAGATGTTGTTTGATGAGGTCGACCTGGTTGAAAGCAACTACGGGACAAGTTTTTAGTTGGAAGTTAGAGTTACCTTCTTTATGGGGTTTATCATGAACAAACAATAATTTTCTTTTGTTACCAGAAGTTCATTGGAACTTCAATTTGAGACAGATGGCAGTGAACAAGAATTGGAGAAAATTATAAACTAGAAATTGCCCCAAAAGGTGCAATCTCAACCCATTAATTGATTAACTTTGTAGTTTCAATATGAAAATAGCACAATCAAATTGAGAAAAAGTTGAGACATCTTTTTAGGTGATCTTTTCCAAATTTCAATATGAAGTTAGAAATATTTCTAGTTGTGAAATAAACTTTTGTAAACCCATATATATGATTATATAACTTCCTAAAAAGAACAACATTGAAGGATTTTACTCTGCAATATAAATACAGAACAATCTACATTGATTTGTTCAAACTAAATAGATGCCTCTTGATATTCTCAGAACTGGATATATACAAATAAAGACAAGATTGAAGAAAATTACTCTTAGCCATTGGAACCAAACCATTATGAATACATAGAAAAGAAGCCTTATTCATTAAACATGGGGCCAAAACAGGTCATATCTTTTTTAGCCAGAATAATATATCTTGTACGAAAATCATAAAGAAAAGGTTGGTCATGTTAATTGTTCATAAGCCATCATATATAGCTGCATGTAAAAGAAGCCCTCTAATAGGGTTACATAGAACTACTTGCGTCATGAAATCTCTATGGAAAATAGCTCACTATCCATATGCTAACTCTGGTAAAACTAATGTTGGGCGAAAACAACTTTTTTAAGAGAGGTGGTGGCAAAGAAATCATTGTGCCAACTATGTGGTAAAATTGAGGTGTAACATGGAAGATATTGAGATATTTAGTAAAGCATTTTAGAGAGTGTGAATGTTGGGCCAAGTATATGCCCAAAGGTTTTGTGGATTTGGATGAGATAAAATAAACATGATAACCAGTAGGACCTTGGTTAGCTGGTAAAACGATAATGTCTCAAACCTGCCAAAGGTTTCAATCTTCAAAACACAAGTTTTCCAAGTCATGGACCATCTTACTTGATCATAGACTGAGCCAAGTGAAAATCTGGGCGAACTTACTGCTTCTCAATCAGATGGATCTTTTGATTTGAGATAGGATGGAAATATTTGTGCTAACAACCAAGCTTTCATCTTCCATCAATTGGTGTCATATACAAAGATAAAAATCCTACACAATGTGAATAATATGTAAATTTTGCAAAATACATACCAAGTACAAATCCCAAGAAAATTTGATTAAATAGATACCCCACCTATAGCTTCTCGGTTGTGGGATATTTCCCGGTGGCAGGGATTTAGTTCTTTCAATTTGAAATAAGATGGGGATCAGTTGAAGGGATCTTACCTAGTTATAGGGATTTGGATTTTTCTATTTGTGATAGGACGAGGATCTCTGAGTTTGCTAATAAGTATGATACCAACATCCCAAGGCATAAAAGATAACTAAAAATCGAGTTAATTTAAACTAAGCCTCTGTATTCTCTGTTATTGTAAAATTTGTTTAATTGTCTATGAAAAAATGGCCTCAAACTACGTTTTAATAAAACTTCAATAACGTAAATATAATATGTATTTGTTCTAAAATTTATATTGAAGTGTTTGGTTTCTGAATATGAAAGTCTAGTTAGATCGACAAAACTTTGTGATCCTGATTTGTGTTTAAAACTATTGTAAACTAAATACTAACACATATCTCAATTCCTTTGACACACTATCCTTTTGTCTTTCAATTGTGTTTACAACTTGTTTTGTTTATCAATTCTTTCAATTAATTGGTTAAAATGAATTAATTCATTAGATGAATATAAATGGTTCTATTAACCAATCAAGTACAAAAACAAAAACACCTTGGGATGTATGTAAACCCCAAATTACAAAAAATCTAGCTATTATTTGAAAAAGATGTGTGATTACCATCCTTTCACAAAAGAATGCATCATTATTAAAACAAAAAACAAAAAATGCATGCCATTGAAATAATTTGACTACACTAAAGCATAAGGCGAATGTTGTCCCTTATTAAAGTTTGAACAATTAACTAAATGTATGCGATGATGTCCTTAACATTAAAGTTACCGAACAAAGTTCCTTTAAAGGTTAAATCGACGTATTTGAAACATGAACAAATGTTAAAAAATTTATTATCAAATTAATTCTATTTATTTATTAAAATGTGGTATATATAAATATGTATGTATTTCATTTCCAAATCACACGTTGGAGTGTAATCCAAATCCAAATCTGATAATCCTATATTTTGTAAAATATGAAATTGAAACCTAAAATCAATTAGTTTAAATTGAATCATAAAACTAATTAATTGGTAATTAAAACTTAAAATCCAAACCTGATTATCAATGCACCGGAACATTAAATAAACATGCTAAACTGCCTCAATCAAAGTCGAAACCTGGCAAATTGTGCACTCTATAAAGCCTGAAATCGAACGATGAATTCAAATTAAACATAAAAATAACTAACTATTCAACTAAACTTGAAACTAGTAATGTAAACGTAAAATCTAAACCTAATAACACTAATGTGAAACTGGATAATCTACGCACGGGGCATTAAATTGAAACCTGCTAATTTGGGCACACTTGGTAACCTAATCATAACATCTAGTTAAATCGAAACCATGGAAACCGAATCGAATAATGGGCATGATACCAAATCGAAGACATGGTGATTGTAATTAGACATCACTTATAGAAAAAGATTTTTATTTATTTTTTAAGGTTGATCCCTACCACCATTTAGAGAAGCCGCTAGTAGTGCCCTTCCAAGCTCGTGTGATCCATCGAATGAAAATGGAGGAGAAGCAGTTCTTGGGTGAGGGCAAGCATCACCAAGGCGTGAATGAGACCCTACAAGGTTTGAAAATTCGGACACAAAAGTTACAGGGATCCGTGATATTGTCGCTGTCAAGGAAATGTGACAACTCAGCATCTTTAAAAGTTCCATGAGTTAGGTTTGGTTACTGGTATCAATGTTGTCCAACTTCGTCGAGGCCTTCGACATTAACAGACTGGCTAGGTTGATTTTTTTCTGCCTCGAGTTCTAGCATTTGCTCAAGATGAATCTTAGTCACCAAGGGGAGGCCGCTGCAAATTACATTCTAGAGAAAATGGACCATATGAGCTACCCCCAATTTATGCACTCTAACCTCAAGATTTTTCTGTAAACAAGCTTTGCAATTACAGTGTCCCCGACAAAAAGGATAGACCTGTGCAATTTCCTCTTTCGTTCACGAAGGGTATCATTTTCGAATGCAAATAAGACAATACTTCTTTGGACATGTGGAACAATAGACCACTCTGTCTTTGTCATTTATTTTACAATGATGACAATTCGTATTCATAGCATTTTGTGATGTTGCCTTCATTTTATTCTCGTCTATTGAAATATACTGAGAAAAATTACAGACTCCAGTATGAGTATTAGGATCCACCCCATCTGCAATTTTCTGCAAAATTTCTTGGTATTCTTAACCTTGGAAACATCAAGAGTTTGGGTAATCTTTCCACCCCTCGTTGCTTAATTTAGTGGCATAGGCCATTTAGGCTTTGTGTTCGAGAAAGTGCACTGTACTCCAAAAATCCAGTCGTTGCTTCCTTATTGTGATCATCATCATTAACATCATCTTCGTTACCTGCATTCATTAATTTCAAAACTCCAAATTCTACCCCAATTTCTTCCTGCTCCTTTTTGACCTTGGGTTTCCGCCCTTTCTTCTTCTAACCACCATCAATTCCCTCATGTAACATGATCTGGGGCTTCTTGCCCTGGCCTTGGGTGCTTGCCGTGGCCTTGGACTCTGCAATAGATGTTTCTCGCATTCTGACATTGGTGGGTTTAAGCAGTGCAATTCCATGGCCCGGGGCTTCCTTCCTTGGCCTCTGGAGGTTCCAGTGGCCTTGGGCTGCTGTTGCAATTTTCTCACATTGGGTTGAAGCACTGTAACTCCCCAGCCCTGGGCCTGCCCCGCTTCCTACCCTAGCCTCTGATGCTCGCAGTGGCGTTGGACTGGTATTGCTACTCCAATTGATGTTTCTCACATTCTGACACTAGTGGGTTGAAGCACTACAACTGCACAACCCGCGGCCTGCCCGTCTTCCTACCCTGGCCTCTAATGCTCATAGTTTGTAGTGGCCTTAGAATGTTGCTGCTGCTGCAATTGATGTTTCTCGTATTCCGACATTGGTGGTTTGAAGCTCTACAACACCACAGCCCAGGGGGCGTGGCTCGCTTTCTGCCCTAACCTTTGGTGTTCCTAGTGACCTTAGGTCATTTTTTTTGCTGCGACATTGGTGTGTTGAAGCACTGCAACAACTTAAAATTGTAGAGGGCATCCGAGCCCATCTCTACCACTGGTGCCACATTGCTTTGAGCTCTTCTCACAACAATTCTCTCCTTGTTAGCATTCTGGTGTGGTAATTGCCATAAACTCCACGAAGAAATCAAACAAACTTTATTGGAACTCCAACATAAAAAGTGCACAGATGTGGAGAGTAAAAGTGTGGCCTAAAAAAGTGTGCACAGTTTCAGATAGATAAAAAACACGCAGATGTCGAATGGAGAACAGAAGTGTGGCCTAAAAAAGTGTGCACAGTTGTCAGATAGATATGAGACATGATAAGTGTAGATTATCAACTGATTTAAAAGAAATGCTTATTGGCCTAATTACTTTGTTAAGATAAATGAAACCAACTAACTAAAGGTTTTTATATTGCCCAGGTAGTTATAGCATAATGTGTTACCCTCTAAAAAGAATTCTCCTATCTACCTATCATCATTTGTGCCATTCGATCTTTTGTTAGATGATTAAGTTATCATTATCCGTTGAAAGAAATCTCCTATCTACCTTTCATCATATGTGCCATTCGATCTTTTGTTATATGATTAAGTTATCATTATCTGTTGATTTGAATGGAACGATGGTTCACCTCATTTCCCAACCGCACAAGATTGTGGCACCTCATTCCCCAACCGCTTTCCCAACCACACAAGACTGTGGCAGATGCTTAACATGGTTAGTGCATCCTGCAACACTGGCCTAATTTCCGCATACTGAGGCTACTCAGGTATGTCACTACCATTGACACGGTCGAAGGTAATGTAGTTTACAACTGCAACACTAGAGGAAGAGTTGGCGTGCTATGACTGTTTGGGTTGCTAGTTGTGGGTAGGGTGTAGAGCTCACAATGTTGTCCACATGCCGCCACATGAATTTTGCAGGTCAGCATCTCTTCACTGAGAGGGAAGACTATTGGACTATATTTCACAACTCAGTGGTGTCTTCCCTGTCAAAATTTCACTCCAAGATTGATATCTATCTATAATAATTTTAAAGAATCTCTGAAAGAATATTTGAAAGGTGATGAGGGTTTTTAGATTATATTCATTTCCAGTGGCAGAGATGAAGCAACTTTTTGTTCATACTATGAATCCATGCCATGGCTTGCTCTTCCTTTTTGGGGATGAAAAGATTAAAGAGTTGTCATGCTATTTCGACATTAGAGGCATTCCATCACTTGTTGTAGTAGGCCCTGATGGAAAAATTGTAACGAGTGAAGGAAGGAATTTGATCAACTTGCACTGGGAGAGGGCTTATCCTTTTACAGTAGGTCGTCTAGCTAAAATTCAGAAGGAAATAGACTAAGAAGCCAAGAGTGGAATTTGAAAGAGTAGTGCCTTCTTCCTTTGATTAGCTTTTGAGTAGATAAGGGATTTTAACTTGGTGATTCCTCTGAACATCTCTGTGGTAATGAGCATGCTTGACATAAGAAATGTGAAGCAGATGGAATTTGTGAAATATTCACTAAACTAGTGAGACAAACACATTCATTTCAAGGTAGAAGAGGCTCATTTGAGTATGAACATGTCTCTGAACAAAATGGGCTGCAAAAGGATTATTGCATTTCCATTCCACCTTTTAAAAAATACCGTGATGGTGCTTATCTTCACACACTAAATCCAGATATTGTATTATTGCAAGGTTAGATGTCGAGCTTGTGGATATTTTCGTCAACATCCTGTCAATCATTATGGTTTACATAATATGGTTCATGGGAATATGAGGAATGTTCAATTTGCATCAGATCAGGAAGAGTTTGATATCCAGGAGAGGAAATATACTTGGGGGAATCTAGTGTGGAAGATATGTGTAACATGCAGTGTAAAGTGCAAGGTGAGGGACACATTCATTTAATTTACTGCCCTATACATGATAATTTCACAAGTCATATCTATGATGGCTCTCGGCATGAGACAAGAAAATATGGCCCTAATGAGGATGTGCCTAAAGATTAACTTACCCATGAGACTTAATTGAAGTAAATGCAGTTTGAAGATCCTTGTACTGAAGAAGATCAGAAGGAGTTTTCTCTGTGTAATCACCTTTGTAGGTCGTAAGAGCATAATGAAATTGATGCTTGTTCCACGAGGTCTTACTGCACACAGAAATTATGGCATTCTCCAGTGAAGAAAATTGCCTCAATGGAATCCTCTATAGGTCACATAACTGCAGATGGTCATGTTTTTTACTGTGATCATTCCAAGAACATGCCACATCATGTGGTTTTTTATTGACAAGTCTGGTTCAATGTCCAATCCTGATATAAAACCAACCATGGCCAAATTTATATCTTGACATAATTGTAGGCTAGGTTGTATGTATGAAGCTATCATTCGATTGATTACTCCAGGCATAGAACTAGTAGTGATGATTCTTTATCTGTGGTTCTCTTTGATAATACAACAATAGTTTCCCTAGAAATGCAAGAGATGAAGGAAGATAGAGTGGACAGTCTTATTCAATATGTCGCAGCAGGTGGAACTAGTTATTCTTGTGGTCTGAATCTGGAAGAGGAGGTACTTTATCGAAAATCCAAGCATGCTAATGTGGTCAAGAAGAAGCCAGCAATTATTTTTTTGAGTGATGGTGGAAACAACGATAGGAGAGATCCTCTAGAGTTTGTAATTAGACCGAATACAATAGAACCATGGATGATATTCCATACAATCATGTTTGGAATAGATCCTACAGTCGTTATTTTGAATAAAATGGCACGAATTGGTAATGGCACTTTCCAACATAGTCTTGATGAAGTGCAACTAGCACGAAGCTTTGAGAATTTCGCGACTAGTCTAAAGCCAAATGTTGTAGATTTAATCTAATGATGGTTCTTCTCAATTTTGTGGTGAGAAGAGAATTCTATAGCACAGGGTGGTCGAAGTAGCAGTCTCTATTTTGGTGGAAGTAGCAGTCTCTATTTTGGTGTCTTTATTGAGTGTAAAAATGGACAAAATGTCTCAAGAGGTGCAAACCTCTTTTGCACTTCCATTTTTCATTATTTCATTTTTTATTTTGCAGGTGGACTTGGTTTGAGGATACTATTATGTAGGAGACGTCTTTAAATTTGGGTTTCCAATGGCATTCACCACAGCGATGTTGTCATGGAGTGTTTTGGAATTCAGTGGGTTCATGGGTGGTGAGCTAGCCAACTCAAAGGATGTGATTCATTGGGCCACTGATAACCTTTTGAAAGAAATTGCACATCCAGGCACCTTATATGTCCAATTAAATGCATATATAGTACAAAATGATTCAACTCTCTACAAACTAACCCATGTCATACTCTGTAGCTATAGCCACTGTTTATCTAACTAACAATACAATATGCATTACTTGTTTTTCATATTATGGCTAAAACCTATTCGATGGTCAAACTTGTGTTAGGTAGGGGATCCCAACACTGATAAAAAATGTTGGGAAAGGCCAAAAGATATGGACACAACTCGCATTGTTTATAAAATTGACAGCCAACATCCTGGTTCAGATGTTGAGGCTGAAATAGTTGCAGCACTTGCAGCTGCATCCCCTATATTTCGCAAATCTGATCCTTCATATTCCAAACGACTTATTCGTACTACCACAAAGGTAAGTACTAAAATGGTTACCTCTTTTAATTTTACATAGTATGCATTCATTGTAAATCCCCACAACTGACCTTGTTGCCTTGGGATTCTTAGGTATTTGATTTTATTGATAAGCACAAAGGAGCTTATAGTGACTCACTTAGATCTGGAGTTTTCCCATTCTATTTCTCATACTCTGGATATGAGGTACAGTTAAATATAATGTCAAATTTTGGGTTGATTCTTAGCCTACTAGATGAGGTTGAAGGTTTATGATTGACTTGCTTTTGGGATCATCTCGGGATGAACTACTCTCGGGAGCTGCTTCGCTGCATAAGGAAACACGCAACCCAACTTATCTAAATTACATTCAAT
>APFE030769222.1:0-15626 GCA_000404065.3 Pinus taeda | reverse complement strand
TTTTTCCTAGTTGGGTTCCCCTGTAAATCATTGTGTTCTTGTGGTTTTGATGGTTGCATGTCATTGCATGTGTTTCTAAATTGTGATTTTCGTTCTGCATAATAGTAGAGGAAATTTGTAATGTCTTGATTTCAATTTGATTTCATTAGTACTAGAAAAATTCTATTAATTTCTACAATAATACCAACAAAAATACACTAAAAGGCAATAAGAAAAACTTATCATTGCTGAAAGAACTTACAAAAAAATTGACTATTAACTTTATGTGGGTCTCTTCATTGTCTTACTATCCTATTTAGTACAATGCTTCACATACAAACTGTAAAAAATGTGGATCTCTTTTTTATCTTCACTTAACACAATGTCTAACATATAACTCATAAAAATGAATGACAAGACCAAAACAAATGACATCACACATAAAAAGCAAAAATCCGCAAGAAAAAGGAACATGAAAATATAGAAATGTAACATCATGATTATTTGTAAACCTACCTTAAGATCCCCTACCATATTTAGAGAAGAGGTATGGAACATTGTATAATATAAACATTAGGGAAATGAAGTGGGATACCTCAAAATCACAGAATGGCTTGAAGAATGGAACTTGCTTATAATTCCACCTAAGGAAACAAGGTTTCGCAAAACAATAGAATAATGGCAATATTTGTTGAAGAAAGCATAACTAGGTTTGATATTTACAAATGTAATTTTGATCTTTGTACTTGTCAATAAAAAGAAATATTATTTTTGGAAATTATAAGAATGAGTTTCTTGCTCATTTCATAGGTCTAGGAAAGTCAAAGAGTCAAAGACATATATAAAGCGCTCTTCTTGAGCATATATGTAATGTATATGAGTCTACCTAGTGACTAGATTAACCCTCCAAGACAAGCACAATCCTATTGAATAAGGCAATAAGCAAAATGATGAAGAGAACAGTCATGTCGGCCTCAAAATATATAGAAATTTCATGTCGGCTCATATAAGAGACACAATGGTTCACTTGGTCAAGTCATCTTAATATGGAAACATAACCACTATATATACCCAGCTAGGGTCACTGCAAAAGAGCAGAACAAGAACTCACATTTATCTGACATGATTTTGTTTGGTACAGGGTCTGCAATCCGCATTACAAGAGGGCACCAATTCGGACTTCTTTGCAACTTTAGGTGAGGACAGAGACTTGGATTCTCTGTGACTTTTTGATGGTTCGAGGATGGGTACAGGTATGAGATCCTCACAGTTCAGATGGAAAAACAGTGAGATGATTTCATATGGATGCCACAAAGGTACAGTCTTGGCATAGGTGCAATAAAGAAGGTATTGGGTCTTTGTCTCAGCATACAATCACGATCTTAGTATAACTTATGAATAGTCCTCACAGTGACACAAATTGTCTCATCATACATACTATCTCGACATAATACTCTATCAGCATACTTGACACAATCATGTTCTTGACGTAATAGTATTGATCATAATCCTATCAAAGAAAACATCATGATGAAGATCTCAGAGCATTACATGAACCAAGTTCATAATGAAGAATGGTATGGTGACCTCGTTAATATGGTGAAGATCTCTATGAAGATTTAACAATGATGTTCTCATTGATGGTAGCAGTAATGAAGATCTCAACAATACAGTGATGATGATCTCAGCAGTGACAAAGAAGAGGATTTGCCTCTTGGTCTTAGAGTGGCTTAGAAGGTTAAGGGTCATGGTCTTGGTATTTATCAATTGGAATATTTATAAGAAGAATTTTGTGCAGGCTTGTGGTGAAGTAAAATTATAAGTGTGGACACGAACAAATTCCTCTAGCCCGATAATGGGTCTAGCCACAACAGATACATTCTACGGAAGATTTCCTTAGGTTAGAACAATCAAGAGGGCCTGCCTCTTGGTCGCTTATCCTTCTTGATGATGTCCTCGCTTGCTTTCTCTAGCAATCTCTCACTTCCTTCTTCAAACTCCTGAAATAAGTAAACAACAACAACACACAAACATAATAATAGAAAAATTGCAATTCAGCCTACTTAATGAGTCAAGAAGCATTAAGAAATGAATATGTAATATTACAAAGCATGTAGGAAATCAATCGATAGTTGCATATATTAATATCAAATAGATAATACAACCATTCGTCTTGATGTCGCAATCTTCCTCTGACAAGACCAAGTTCCCACACACTTCTGCTAGCATTCCATGATGGCTTCAAACAACAATAATTTAAAGGCTCTTCCCTTTATATTTTACTCCAAACCAAACACACTTCTCCCTCAAACAACTAGATGGATACAACTAGAAATATCTTGCTTGTCTAATCAAAATAGTATACTCACACTCAGCCAAAACTCTAACTATGACTAGCTTGTGCTTGGGGAGAAGGGAGGTTTATATAGGAAATATGGATGGGAGATGGATCCTCTTCTTATGGGAGAAGGACTTATCCCTTGAGGTAGTTCCATCATTATAGGGGAAAGGAGACCAAACTATCATCCTCGACCCCATCTGGCCAAACCATTTACTAGAATTCCATTATGGAGCTTCTAGAGCTGGAAGCTTTGACTCTTATTTAAAAAAATTTCCATAATAGGACTGGCGCGACTAGAACACAGCTCAGTCGCACCGATCGGCATGGGGAATAGTGCTAATATTTTCACATTGGCGCAGGGGAGACAAAGTTTATTAGTGTTGACCTTGTAAACTGGGCAAAACAAAAGTTTCAGAGGAAATGGTGCAAAAGAGAAATGATCTGCTCATTAAGAGGGACATAATGGGAGTTTCTTCATGAAGGCAAAGCATGTGGGGTTCACTGTAGAGGTCCTACAGGATCAAGGAATAGGGAGTATAGGGATAATGACAACATAGTACAGGGACAATGACAAAATGTTGTGTAACAGATGTCCCCTAAAGCATGAAGGCCGAGCCAGAGTGAAGGATGAAATGCTTTATAAATTAGTGTGGGAATCGATCTGTCGTCGGAAAATGTACAAGAAAGTACAGATAAATATACATAAGCTGAGATATTTTTCAAATGATACATGAATCATGGCATGGATGCAGCCATCCAGAGAATGATCATGTAAATGGATCCAGGTATGGGTGCAACCATCCATCAAGGAGGATCATAATGAAACCAAGGTATGGTCGTAGCCATCCAATAATGAGAAGGATCACATATGGTAACTCATGGTTTGGTCGTAGCTAGCCATCTAAAAGAGACATGCATATCATCATAACCATGTCACATCACTTCGCAACTTGGACTCTTTGTGATCTGAGTCTAGGGTCTTGTGCTCCAACATGACCCAATCAAAGTACAGATCCTAGCATGCGAATAAATGTGTTGACGTTAAACATGCTAGAAAGTCATTTGATTACCAGTCAATGATGTAAACTATTAACAAGTGTGAGAGAAACCACCAATAATGACA
The DNA here is from genome assembly GCA_000404065.3 of Pinus taeda. Taxonomy (NCBI): domain Eukaryota; kingdom Viridiplantae; phylum Streptophyta; class Pinopsida; order Pinales; family Pinaceae; genus Pinus; species Pinus taeda. The sequence goes on along the minus strand of APFE030769222.1, from coordinate 12,183 downwards.
ATGGTCCTCAAGGTACTATCAGCACAATTCACGGAATGTGAATATAGGAACTGAAGTCGAACACCCATGAAATCACTCGATCAAAAGCCAATGATGTGAACTTGTCTTCGAGTGCGAAGAACTTGCCATTAGGGCATGCAAGCTCTAAGGTACTGGAAGAGAGTCTCTCGATCAACTTTCCGGGTAATGAGTTGATGTCGACAAAAATCGACCATGTCGAAGGGGGGGCCATAATGAATCCCACATCATCGACGCGAGACGAGAGGATGCAAAATGATTTTGGATGATACAGAGAATCAGAGGTAAGTGTAACTGTAGAAGGGCAACTCTTGAACATATCGGCAACACAACTCGAAGTTTGGCCAGCTTTTGGATCCATGGGATCAGTGGTCATGATGACATGGCAGTGATAAAATGGAAGGCAAAAATGAATGGCCCAAACCTAAGAAGGTCAACGATGTAAAGGAGGATGTCCCAACCTGACACGAAGCAAAGAGTGTCATGTTCAAGAGTGAACTACAGACACAATTGATATATTTCCAAATTTTCCCCCACCATTTCTGGCAAGTACCAATTATTTTTTAATCACAAGCTTAAAGGGGATAGCATATGCTTGCATTGTAAGTTCAACCTTTGGATGAATCCGACCTAGTAAGTTTCACGAGCCCTAGGAAGAAGAAGCTCATGTTCGTCATTGTCACGAATCTGATGTCATTTAATAGTTTAACAAGTCCGACAAAGGTGTAACTTGGTATCTTTTTCATGTTTAGAGAGTTTGAAAAAGACACATAAAAGAAAAATCCACATGGTCCCTTTTCGTACGTTTGTGTCTCTCAAGCCCGAAAAGGTAGAAAACAATACTTGAGAGAACCGCTTGACTATTTCAGCCAAGGAGTACCTTTTTTGTAAATAGTGCCCCCCATCCCGAAAAAGGGGTAAACTTACACTGGGCACACGACATTTCGCATCCATTAACAAGTTTGAAACGACAAGGGCTCGACCATATTTTCGCTTTTAAAGGGTCGAAAAAGAGCTGAAAGGGGACCCCCCACTTTTATTCTCTTTAATAAGTCAAAAAGGGAAAAATACTCGGCAATCTTTTCATATGAGTTTAACAAGTTGAGAAAAGAGCTGAAATGTGACTCATCGTCATCGTCAAACATCTATCACCTGTTGCTCAACAAGTAAGGCAAAGTGTATTATCAAGTCCTTGAGTTAAAATAGGTCAAAAATATTTACAGAACATGATATTTTCATGAAAAAATGAATAAAAAAGGGAAAAGTAAATATATTTTTACCATTTATCATTTTACCTTTTTAGTGTAGACTTTACCCACTTTTTCCCTAGCTTTTCCTGAGGAGATTACGAGAGATCCGGGAGGTCAATCGATGAGTCGTCGGTTCCAGGTAACATCCAAAGCCCTGAGCTCCATTTTCATACTATGCATTTTTATTTTTGGCCATTTTTTAGGATTTTTGAGGAGTTTTTTGAGAAATTGTTTTGCCCTTGGTCGACGCAATTTCTGGGCACGGGATTGTGCCAACCGAGGGTTATTTGCATAACCATCTGTGCCGACTAGTGCGACTATTTCTAAAATAGGTGCACCGATGCCGTGGATAGGGAAAAACTATTTTTTCTCAAGAATTGACCATTAAAACTTGAATTTTACGTGTCAAAATTGATCATTGACATAAATAAATGGCTTTTGCATGAGAGAATTTTCTTAAAATGGTGGATTGGAAGGAAAGAGAAAATGAAGAGGTTGACACCCAGGCATTGAATGATCCAAATTACCTGGAGGTTTTGAGGGCTTGCGGGCTCCTCAAATTTTTCCTTACACCAGGGATGTGGGCCCAACCCAAGCTGCTTTGATACTTGATAAACCTTTGGGACATCAATCGCGAGATTTTTGTCATTGGGGACCAAGAGCTAGAGTTGACAACTTCAAATATCTACTTCATCACTAAATTGTCTCGCAGAGGTGAGCCAGTGAACTTGTATGGTCACGTCCAATTGGAGAAAGCATATCTTCCCTGCTTGCCGAACACTTTCTAGAGGCCCTGAAATCTAAGAGTGGGAAGATAGAGATTTCCAGTGTGTGGGATCTAACACTGAGGGTGCTTCTATTGACTATCAACAGAGTGGCAGGGTCCCAGGTGGAACATGAGACTAACAAGTCGAAGTTCCTTTATGCTATTGAATGCACAGCTCCTACGATTTCAACTGGGCAGAGGCCGTGAAGATGAACATCAAGCACCAGTTGTCCAAGGCCAAGGCAGGGAATTTGAAGCAATTTGGCTTCGGATCAATACTTGTGACCTTGTTCCTGGAACAAGTGCCATTGTTCCAGTATCAGTTAACTGAGGTTGATCCTCCTGTGCCACGCGATTCGTGGATGGCCCGCTGGAGTGGTCTGATGCCCAGGATCACTGGGGGTCAACATATGTCATACCAACCAACATTCTTTTCATGGCTACGACGACATAAGATCATCGTGGAGGATTGGCCGTACAACAGCACTGATTTCCGTGGAGACCGAGATATGCCCTTACCAGATGGAGAGGTCTTTGATGATGAAGGTAAAAAATCAAATTTTCGATTTTGATGTTTTTAATTGTTTTTTGGTATATGCATGCTTATAACATTTCTCTTGTCTATGCAAATGTTCGATTAGTGCAGCCAGTCGGGATGTCCCCGATAGCCAGGCGCGTCCCCCGTCCTATTGATGTTGTCGCCCCTTATTAGGAAGGGAGCAATAACGAGGAGGAGATCGCGAGGAACCTCAAGGGGTTGACTCATGGTATCCCGAAGTATGCTCGGATAGAAGACATGCCTTGGCGGTACCAGAGGCACACAGTGGGAGTCTCTGATCAGATCCATTGACTACTAAGTTGTGTCGCATGAGCTGTCTCTTGCTATCATGACTACCATTCTGAATAGTTCCTAGGTTCATCACTTACATATTTTTTGAGGCCTGCATGTCATGGATGTATGAGGCTGGTGAGCCGAAGATGTTATCATAGACACACATATTATTTTGTGGGGTTCTGATGTATCAAACATTCTCATATATATATGTGTGTGTGTGTGTGTGTTGTATTTTCTTGTCTATAATGGTACAAATGGTTTGTCTTATCTTTCATATGTTTCGTAAATGTCTATCTAACACATAATTAGCTAATGCATCTGCCAATGTATTCATGCGTCTAGGAATATGATGATATGTAATATAATCAAAATGTCTTTCCAACAGACATATATGGAGATACATTCCTAATATTTGAGGGTTCCTGATGGAATATTGCTCGTTGAGTTGAAGGACGACAAGTTGTGAATCCAGGTTGACAACCAATTCCCTGATGCCTAAGGTGGTGGCTTCTGACAATAGTTCGATGACGCACTGTATTCAGTAATGTTGTCGGTTGTACAACCTAGGCAGATACCTTGAAGGTTAATCAACTCACTGTGAGGGTTATAGATAGCTCATGTCGTGGGTGATAGGTTCCGGGTACTTTGGCAAGCACCATCGGCGAAACCAACGTGAGGAGTTGCAGACATTTGCAAAGCAAGAAAAGCATAGTAAACAGGGAAGTTGTTTGAAAACTATCACACAAAACCACATTGTACAAAAATGAATCACACGCTAATGTACATAAGTAACCATGCAAGATGACCTAAGCATAGTACTTTGTGAGGGAGACCATGCTGGGACTCGTGTAATCAATCAACACAGAAGGACACCGAAGTTTTACCATTGTCATGACGAGTAAGCATCGACTCGGCCAAATAATGGAGTATAAATCATATAAGGCTTTTCCCCCATGCCCCTTGGGCGAGGGAGGGTTACGAGTTAGATGGCGACCCCATTACAATAATGGGCAATCGGTGAAAACTCGGGGAGGGTGAAAAATCCTGAATCCATGAAGGGATAAAGGTGCCCTCAGTTGAAATATCTTGATCATGATAGGGTAAAGTGACACATCAATGAGCAGCGGAGAAGAGCATTCTTCGAAAAAGGTAGACCTAACCGTCGGGTGAGGCAAGAACGAGGATCGATGATGAGTATCAATCCATGGAGGTTCCTCAAGAGACATGATTTCCATGATACCTTCATCAGCGAGGAAGGTCTCGACTAAGGGATCAGATGATTCCAAAGTGCCAAGCTAGGGGGATTGAGAGTACATATCAAGAGATATCTTCGACATATAGGAATCAAAGGGTGTAGAGTTCGAAGCCGAAACAATTTCCACATAATTGACTTCGGTGGGACTAAGCAGCATGAGCTCGCACCAAGCATCAACAAGATTTGGTGCAGGTATGACCCAGGGATTAGATTTGATCGAGACCATGTTAAAAGAGGTAACATGAGGAGGTGGGAGTCGAAAAATTCCCATTAAGGCAAAATATTTGAAGAGACCTTCCCCCACATTCTCATAGGGAGCACCAGAGAGTTTGACGTATGGAACATTGCCATCCAAGGAGGAAGAGTCAAAGAAAGACAATTGATCAGTGGTGACAATCTTCCCTTGATGGGGAAAATGGATCACGTGAAACAAAGAGGAGGCCATGGCATGCATGGCATGAGTCCAAATTCGGCCGAGTAGAAGATTATAATTGAGATTGGTGTCAACAATATTTACTTTGACATGCATTGTTTTGCCTTCCAGGGTGATGGCAAGGTTAGGTAAGACACCGAAGGGTCGTGAATCGTGCCCATCGAAAGCTTTCAAAGTGTTCTAAGACTGGTTCAATGTAGGGGAACCAATAACCTTCCAGGATGAAGATGACATGATGCAGGTGGAAGCACCTTCATCAATGACAATGCAGTGGATGGTCTTCTCATTAATGATTACCTGAATAAGAAAGGCAATCTGATGAGGGAGCCACGGAACATGGTTCTCCAGATCGAAACATATCAAATTAGAATCGATGGGATTGATGCCCCCGATAGCTAACAACAAATATTTCCGCTATGATGGGAAGCTTCGGAGTACCTCGAGAGCCAACATGGCTGATGGCGCCTGAGCCAAATCTTCAACAATATTGTAGTGCTGAGCAACTTGGGAATTGGTATTATATGACGATTTCTGCAGCACACCTCGAGAGGGTGGCCGCGTAGCGGAATCAGGGTTAGGGCGCTTGATTTGCAGAGGGCCAAAATTTAGGGTAGAAGAAGAAGGTGCAACTTATTTTTCTTTCCCAGCTACCGGTGTTGGAATTTGATAATCTTTCGATCAAGTAGCCACATTAATGCAGGTGCTCATCATGAACACTTGAGATCCAGAGGAAGCAGATGGGGGTTGGTCTACCATCTGAGTCTGCTGAGACAAAATTGGCTCTTTAAGGATAGCAGGGGTCCCTTTAAGAAGGCGACTAACTTCGGATCGTCATGGACAATCCTTAGTATAGTGATCCTCCTCGCAAATGAGGCAAGGATACTTAGGTTTCTATTGCGAAGATTCGCTAGCAGAAAATTTGTGGGGACCCTTTTTCGAGGCATCGGCTTTAGCTTTTCCTTTGCCTTTCTTTTTTCCTTTCGAGGATTTGTCCCCTACGGTAGACTGGACAGTGTGGACCTCTGAGGTTTTACCAGGGCCTGGTGGATTTTGAGATGAATTATTAGGAGCAGCATTCGAGACTGACTTCTGTTTGGAAGAAGTTTTAGCAGGGGTATGGGATACTGAACCAATAACTCCATCAACGGGAGGAACAACTGGTGACTTTAATGTTGCGGGATCAGACGATGGCCACGGAGCATTGGGTAACAACTTGTATAAGGTGCCAGATTGAGAGTAAACCAAATCCAAGTACTAGGCATGGGTAATGGCTTGCTCTTCAGTGACACATCCACCCATAACTATATCACGAGCAATTGAGGCTACGAATGATTTGGTAAACCATTCAGTGAGCAACTGATCAACTATCTCAAACATGATCAGGCGACGTCTATGTCTCCATTCATGGATATGATTAGAGATGTGCATCGCAATGTCTTGCATAAGCGAGGTGAGAAAATAGGCGCCAGTTTCATAACAAAACAACAGCTGAAAATGTGTGAATAAAGCCATGGCAAACAAATTGAAGTCATGGAAAGTACTTCGAGGTAACTCGATGTACCATTTTGCTGCAGCACACGTGAGGGTCTGTTGGAAAAGATGAAGATGAATGGAATTGTCCATGTACGAGTTCGACGAGCACCAAAGGTGATATGTCATCACATGGTCCTGAGGATCTTCTTTAGCTTTTCCATCGAACTTTGGGAAATCACTTGGTATCTTGGACGACACTGGAGGCCAATACGGCGAATGAAGGATCGGATCATTCATAAGGTGTGATACATATGGAAACTCAAGTTTAGCCAAGAAAGGTAATTGAGTGTTAAAAGGCATGGGAGGTCGATAGGCGAGCCCATAAGGAGGAGCCCATCCCTGTTGGTAAGGATTTTGGCCCCACAATGGGGGATTTTGGCCATATGGCCTCTGAGGCTGCCCCCATTATGGATTACCTTGACCAAAGGGAGGATTCGTACCTTGAATATCTTGAAACTATCCAGGCATAGGTCGCTGATAGGCAATGTATGGGTTAAAAGGTTGTTGAGCCTGTTGACCTTGGACATATGGATATGGGACCTATTGGGCCTATTGTCCCTGAACAAGAGGGTTCTGGACCTGAAGTCCTTGGGCATAAAGTTGATACACTTGTTTCCCTTGGACGTAGGGGTTTTATACCTAGTGCCCTTGGCCGGTAGGATTCTGAACCTATTGACCTAGGACAAGAGGATTTTGTGCCTGCTGCTGCAAGACTTGACCCTGACCCTGTCTCTACAAGGGTTGACCTTGTTGATATGTATACAAGGGTTGTTGTTGCCCGGGTTGGTTTTACTGTTGCAAGGGCTGACCTTGCGGTTGCAAAATTTGTCCCTAGGGCTGTAGAGGTTGGCCCTGCGAGGGTATGGGTTGAGAGTTATGCGAAGCATATTGCATCTGCTGTTGCGTGGCCTGCTGCAACTATTGAAAGGACTAACCTTGCAGTTGTTGCAGGTGACCTGGCTGCGGGATAATCTATCCTTGCTGTTGCGCGGAAATCCCTTACTGCAATAGAGGTCGCCCTTACAGTAACAAAGGTTGCCCTGGTCGTTGCAAAGGATGTCCTTTTTGTTGCAAGGGTACATGAATAGTGCCCAGGAAATTACCGAACTGAATCTGGTCGTAGCCAGGCTGGATGTACTGCCCAAATTGGAGGGTGTAAGGTTGATTAACCAATCCTTGATAACCATATGGAATGTAAGGATTTTGGTATTGGACTTGAGCCCCATAGGGCTGTTGATACTGAACATTGCTCGATCCAGACGGACCACTAGGATTTTGAACTTGTTGGTACTGGACATTGCTTGATCCAGTAGGGTCAGCAGGGTTATAAATAATACCAGATGAGGGCTGGTTTATACCAAGCATGTGAGCTTGTGATCCATTCACATTAGTGGCACCTAACACCATAGAGAAATTCAAGTTCTGCCCCCCAGGTGGTGGCACAATCTAGCCACTAACTAATGGGACAAGAGAACTGACAGAAACAATCTTTGAAACCACCAGTTATGACTGACGTGTAACTAGATTTGATGATACAAGAGTATTCGGGATGGTGGGTTGCACTAGCACTGAAGTAACATCTGGTTGGGAGGTCATGTTCATGACGAATGGACCTAACGTAGGCCTGACGCCTAATGCCAAAACAGGATTATGGTAGAGTGATGAGGCACTAGGTGTGCCTGAAACTAAGTGCCCTAAAGACACATAGCCGGGTGGCAAGCTGGCGGGAATACCTTCTGAATAAGGGAAACCCTCGGGGGGAAACTACAACTGCAGTTCTTCCCCCTCAATAGTGTGTGGAGTAGAAACTTTAGACTCATCTGGAGAAGTGACTGGTGCATCGCCTTCGGGTTCCATGTCTGAAAACAAACGACGACAAATGGTCAAATGTGTACTGGGGGATAGTTCCAAAGGAACACCCAGTTGGTCGTATGGATTGTAAGGACGCTATGATGATATCTCAACAACGTCAAACAGAGGGTTCGGAGGATAAATAATCAGTCCAAGCTTACCGTCAGTGGTCGGCAAGTTCTCTGGAGTTCGAATGGGATTATCCAGAGATTTCGGGCTAAGATCAATAGATGAAACTGAATTGAAAGTAGGCGAAGGACAAGATGATAATGGTTGAACACTCAAAACTGCAAGTTCAACATTTTGGTCCTCAAGTGACTCTGATAACTTTGGAACGGCTCCTTAGACAATCTTTCAGACGGAGAAAAGGAAGAGGAATTGGGTGAACCAGATGGTTCAGCGATGATGACCTTGTCTTAGTCGACAAAACAAATAACTTCAAGGCTTTAAAACATCCTTTTAAGCAAACTCATGATTTGGTCAAAAATACTAACAAGATGTTTTGGATCGTGGGAAATCAATTATTAAGACGCATAAAAGATTAATGTTCTTTCATTTTTTAAGAGTCGAGAAAGAAACAAAGATGACTCTATCACTTTCGATTGGAAACGAGCTCGAAAGGATAAGTGCTCAACTGATCTCTTAAGTTTAATGATTCAAAAAGATCAAATGACTACTCTGGATGATCTAGGTAAACAGGATTACCAAGCAACCATGAACTGTAGAATACCTCTTGGCGAACCAAGAAGTACGAGCAGGAAATCTCCCTGAATGTTGTGTTCGGTGTATCACGTTCGCAAGGCGGCTGACTCGACTTCCTAAGGATAAAAGAATTGCAGCCTAGTGGGGTCTCCCGTTATATACTCGACGGTACGGGGAGCACAAATCCGTGCTAGCGTTGTCTAATGCCGAAGCTAACGACAATTGCTAGGTTTAAAGACGTCGGAACATGTCTCTAGCCTAGACCTTCTAGATATGATCGTTAATGTCAAATGTGCCTTAGGTTAATTGAATTCACATTAGAGTTGATCTTGAGTTAGGTTTTAGTTTTCAGGTCTTAGCGATGCTACTCGAAAAACCTAAAATGAAATTAAATGGGACAAGACCCTTTCAATTCGATGAAATGCCTACACTAGAGAGGGTAGAAACTACTCAATCAAATGAAAACAATCAATCAACTGAAAACGAAATGATCTTTCACTACTTCACTTTTTCAAAAAATAAACTAATGAAAAGTGCATTCCAATTCCTAATTTCCTGACAAGCAATTATCTATCAATCCTTTCAAAATGAAAAAAATTCTCTTCCTTTTTCAAATGTTGGTGCAATTCTTGTTTTTAAGAGATGCAAATCATAATGATGCAATAAGCTAGAACTTCATACTTTCTCATGAAACAACGGAACAAACTTTTCACATACAATCTTTCAATGAAAAAGTTTTCGAGGCTATGAGCTCTTCAAGCAAATGAAAACATGAAAAGAGAAGTTCATTCAGATCAATGAAACACCGACTTACCAAACACAAGACCGACAATGTAATCTATGCCGAAAGAAGACATTCAAACTAGTAAACGAAACTTTTTCAAACTTGTGCAAAAGAGGTCAAAGTCGTAAGAGGGACCAAAAACAAATGCAAGGAGAAAACACACCCACAACCGGAGTTGATGATTCCACAAGCTGTTGAATGGGCGACTAGCTAGATGCCCTAGTGTCGCTGGCCACTCAATGACTCAATCAATCAAACAGCAAGATGACAAGCCAACAAGCAAGCAAAACCAAATGAAAAGTATCTTCCTAATCAGGTAGAAAACAGTCAAAAAGGCTCATGAGGTAAGAAAGACAAGAGCAGAACACACTGGCCAAGATTGGGGTCTAGCCCTAATCTTCACTTATAGAGATCAGTGTGATTGCCTAACTGACAACAAGCACTAGAGGCTGGTCGGTGCAAATGTTCTTCTGCAATTCGCGTTGGTTGGTGTGACTGTCAGCTGATTAAACGTGTTGTCTAAGGGAACTAAGGAAAAAAAACAAAACAGGGACCAGATCTGCTACTATGAATTTTAGACTTAGGCTAGTAAGCAGGAGAAAAGAAACAAAACTGAAGGGAAAACGTGAAACTAGCAAAGTTCTCACGAAATTATGAAATCCAAAACAAACAAAAGATGGGATCTCCCCAGCGGAGTCGTCAATTTGTGGTGAAGTAAAATTATAAGTGCAAACACGAACAAATTCCTTTAGCCCAATAATAGGTCTAGCCATAATAGATACATTCTATGGAAGATTTCCTTATGTTAGAATCAATCAAGAGGGCTTACCTCTTGGTCTCTTATCCTGCTTGATGATGTCCTCGCTTGCTCCAGCAATCTCTCTCTTCCTTCTTCAAACTCTTGAAACAAGTAAACAACAATAGCACACAAACATAATACTAGACAAATTGCAATTAAACCTACTTAATGAGTCAAGAAGCATTAAGACACGAATATGTAATATTACAAAACATGTAGAAAATCAATTGATAGTTGCATATATTAATATCAAAGAGAGATTACAACCATTCATCTTGACGTCGCAGTATTCCTCTGACAAGGCCGAGTTCCCACACACTTTTGCTAGCATTCCATGATGGCTTCAAACAACAAAAGTTTAAAGGCTCTTCCCTTTAGACTTCACTCCAAACCAAACACACTTCTCCCTAACACAACTAGATGGGTACAACTAGTACTAGCTTACTTGTCTAATCAAAATAGTATACTCACAATTAGCCAAAACTCTAACTATAACTAGCTTGTGCTTTGGGAGAAGGGAGGTTTATATCGGAAATATGGATTGGAGATGGATCCTCTTCTCATGGGAGAAGGACTTATCCCTTAAGGTAGTTCCATCATTATAGGGGAAAGGAGCCCAAACTGTCATCCTCGGCCCCATTCAACCAAACCATTTACCAAAATTACGTTACGGAGCTTCTAGAGCTGGAAGCTTCGGCTCTAATTTAGAAAAAAATCATAACAGGACTGGTGCGACTGGAACACAACTCATTCACACCGATCGGCGCGGGGAATAGTGCTAATCTCTGCACATCGGCAAGGGGGAGACAAAGGTCATTAGTGCCGACCTTGTAAACTGGGCAAAACAAAAGTTTCAGGGGAAATGATTTGCTCATGAAGAGGGACATAATGGGAGTTTCTTCATGAAGGAAAAGCATGTGGGATTCATTGTAGAGGTCCTCCAGGATCAAGGAACGAGGAGTGCATGATAGTGACAAAATAGTACAGGGACAGTGACAAAATGTTGTGTAACAGGGCTTTCCTCTCCAAGAGGGATAGGTTTTGGCCCCGGTAGAAAGCCAATATCTTGTGTTCTTGTCTCTTTGTTTTTGGAACTATTTGATGAATATAAGAAGACACACTCTAATAAGAACAAGTGAAGATTGTGCTAAGAAGAAAAATTTAAATACCTCACAAGTAGCTAACTTGCTAGAAGAATCACATTAACTACACTTGTCCTAGATACTTGACAAAGGTATGTGGTGGCTATGTTAATTACATGCTTCCACCCACTTAACAAGTCATCGTTCACTAACTTACATATTTGATAAAATTGCTCCATACACATATTTGCTAACATGTTAGCCATGGATGTCATTCACTTTTTGTTTGGACTTATAACATCCAACACATTGTCATTGTTGTAGAGCAATGCAACCTCATATATTATCAATGCCCAACATATAATAAGATTTATGTTTGAAAAGGATATTGACATTGAAATTCTATATGTTAGTCAAAATACGTTTTATGAGTTTTGTACATTAATTGTTTTTGTAGTTAAAAACTATCAAATTTGATCCATTTTTCCCATTATCCTAAAGAAATTCCCAAAAAGGTCTATACACACATAAACACATAAGTAAAAAAATATTATATAGAGATTTGCAACTCTCTAAATCTTTATGTAAATTCATCTTCACTAGAATTTGATAAAAATTAATACTATATTTGACTTCTAAACCCTAAAAATGAGTTTTGAAATCACTATAGCAATTTTATTAAATATATAAATATATATATAATATATAATGTATTTCTAATTAAATATATTAAGTACAACTCAAACACTAGATGTAAGAAAATTGGATGAAAATCATTAATGTTAAATAATTTACACATTAAAAATGCCACCTAGTTGATATGGCTGGCACAATAGTAAAACTAAAACGCGTTCAAACATAATACAAAGCAAGTT
>APFE030769212.1:271509-292935 GCA_000404065.3 Pinus taeda | reverse complement strand
AACAAATAAACTAATATCAAACTATACATTCATACTTCAATCCCTCACCATTCGACTCGCTTTGGCTATAGGAGGTAACTGAAAATGACATGAATAGTCTAATATCTATCTTGCAGAAAAGTAAATAAACAAAAAAAAACTGAAAGAAATAAATAGTGCTGGAATTAGAACTAAGAAAATAAATCAGCAAAAGGACAAGATAATTCCATCATGTCATTAGTCATTAAAAAGCTATGTGCACTTGCCCGAGCTATCTATTAGAACCTGAAATAAAGGCACTAATCAGTTAACAGTCATTAGAAGGCATAAAAGAAACTATGGACAACAATCAACATGAATACCATAAGCAGTGTAATATATACAAACAAACAATTATGGCATCAGGAACGTAAATGAAGAAAGCATGAAACTATACAGTAACTACAGAACCTTGGTGTACAGGGGCCCCCTGTAACCTCAGCCAATCAGAAATAAACCACGAATTGAGCTTAAGAATAGTGTCTTCTCATATATTAAATGCAGTCATAACATAAGGACTAAGCACGACACAGTGGCTCGTAATACAGTGAAAATTACATACAAAAAGCTAGTTCATATGCATATGAGGATGCTTTATTTATAACAAGAAATGACACAAATAATTCCTAAGATCTGCGCTGGTACACAGACACGTGAATGACCACGTCCGGAAATCTAGGAATATGGTAGCCGTGAAAATTAAATCCAAGGAGGGTGGATGTTAGATTTGGTTCACGGAGCAATCCACAGGTGTTAGCATGCCTTTTAGGATTTAGTAACTTGCCACGCAATTCTTCTCATGGTGAAAATAGAGTCCTGCCACCGTAAAACTCTTAGGTTGACCACCGCTTGAATGGCTTTGACCACGGTCTTCTGTGAGTGATTCGGCTGAACCAAGGGGACATGTTCCATGTCCACATCATTTGCAACTTACCCATGTGGCCGGATTCTCCAGTAGACACCTGTAACATAGACTTCAACAAAAAGGCTGCAGAAAGTGACAAGATTCTGCAGCTGACTAAGAAAAAATCTAAATCAAACCGTAGTCACAAGACATAGTTAGGAAACCATTTTATATGCTCTTTTTAAACTAATATACAATGATTTGACAGCTTGGAGGTTTAGGTAATTGGAAAAAAAAGGCTAAAAAGGTGTATAGGGAAGATGCAAGTTTGGGACTCAACACATGCCATGGACAATTGTCATCTATTGTAGAATCTGAGACAACCCCCCCTCCCCTAGCAGTTATTTTGCAACTTTTGTAGGACGGTGGGCCACAATGAAAGAAATTGCTGAATTTATGAGTTGTCGATGGATCGAACACCTGCTTATAGAATGCAAAAGGAGGCATGGGGGTAGGATCCTGTCGCAGCAATAGTGCAGGGTAGATTCTAAGGACACAGATGAGGGTGAGGGGGAATGGGACCCGGACGCAGATGGGGACAATTAATCTACTATAATTGTGGAGGACCAAGGCACTACATGCATGATTGCATGAACCCGACGAGAGCTTGTTGCCCATACTGTTACTAGTTTGACAACGAAGCAGTCAATTTCCCCATGCTAATTGCTCAGATGCGGGAAAAAGGGGTGCTTCTGGCTACTCCCACTCATAACATTCAAATGATGAAGGCGCAACCACACAAGGAATACCCTAACGTGAATATGATGCTCATAAGTGGTTCAAGTACAGGAGAAGATAAGGGGAAGCAACTAGAGGGGGATGCATGGGTTCGTAAGGCCCCTACAAAACAACCAGAATTTGATTTGGAGCATGTGAAGGAAACATTTATGGAAGCTAAGAAGAGCTTCGCGGAAGCTTCTACTTCAGGTAGCAAGGATCAAACGGAGTCAGAGAGGGATAGTTCTATGCTAACTACCTTCTTAGAGACATGCATGAAGCTACTGTAGGATACCAACATGGTGAAGGGATTGCAAGAGTTGATAAATAGGTGCACAGGATTGGATGAACCTCGAATGGTCTGAAAGCTAGGTAAGCATGTGTTACGTGCTAGGCGGGAAATGTGATTGACTGCCTAGATTGGGGACTATGAGATGGATCAGGTTGTTCTAGAATTGGGGTCAGATGTGAATGTCCTATCTAAACAAACCTGGGAGAGCATGGGTAGGCCTGCACTACAACGGTCTCCTATCCAATTGCGGATGGCAAACCAACAGAAGATCTTGCTTATGGGAATACTGCACGGAGTTATAGTAGACATCAATGGTGTAAACACACAAACCAATTTTGAAGTCATAGAAATTGTGGATGGCAGTAACCCATATCCTACCTTGCTAGGGATAGACTGGGCAACCGATATGAATGGAGTCATCAATCTAAAGAAATGAAAGATGATATTCGAGAAAAAATCTCTCTGCGTAGTGGTCTTGCTGGACCCAGCTGAAGGGGCATGTTATACTGAGCCAGTGTGCGACGAGAGCAGTGATGATGAACTGGACTATATCTACTAGATCATAGTGTAGGATCAAGAATGAGTGAATCCGACAATGGACAGAAGAATCTCATGGGACTGTGATAGTTCTTGCACATCAGACTCAGATGAAGAGATTGAGCGATGGCATAATTGATTGCATGAGGTAAAGACACTAAATTTTAATAAGATGGTTAGGGAATGACTAGTTGATGAGGATGACATGAAGGAGGAGGAGCCAGTCAACTAATGTGAAACGACGGACTTGAGACAAAAGCTACAGGATGCCCCTACGGAGGCATCGTGCGTGACAATTGCTTACAAATGGAATACATGCCTGAAGAAATGTGAATGTCAGAGGCAGGTGCACATATGGGTTGGAAGGCCAGATGGGGTAAGTATACATCACCTGTGCAGGCTACAGGTGTATGTTGTGCAGATACCAAACCTACAATCCGATTCACCAATGGCCCACGACAAAGTCAAGAGGGGAACAGAGGGAAGCACACACAACGTCCACCTGATAAAATGACCCACTGGGAAGTTGTGGATACCATGGGTTCAATGGGCCTATAGCAGAAGGGAGGCGAAGATGGGATTGTTAACAAGAAGACAGCGGGGTAGTAGCAGGCCTCGCGAAATCAATAAACCATGGGTGTGGCTATGAAAGGAAGGCGTGCTAGAGGAAATCAACAAGATGAAAGGTAGCAATGCCTATGAAAGATGCACAAACCTGTACATAAGGGAATCAGGCCCAGTCGGGTCTCCCGCAGAACGAGCCGCGGCCCTGCTATCATGGTTGCGTCCACACCGACGAGAGGATACACGCCACACAATAGCACAAAACGCGATAGCAGCTACAGAGGCACTTGAAAGGTGCTCGTAGCCCAGGATAGCAAGAAAGCTGAGACATCGCATTGGGGGTGCGAACACTTGACTAACTGGAGAAAGCACAGTCTCAGCTCCCCAAGTAGTTGAAAGAAGGTGAGGGACTATAAACAAGTCTGCGAGAGGCCAACATGGAAAACAAGTTCTGTACAGATTCATTTGGCCTGTGAGATCATAGCTGCATCCAAATACCTGCACTACTACTCGAAAAGTCAAGAGGTGACCATTAACACCACTATTCCTGACAAGAAATTTGAGTTAGAGTAGGGAGGAGCGGGCAGTGGGCCATTAAGATGGGAGTTTCAAGTTAGATATGAAAAGATCTATCACCTAGACACTGGTACTAAACTGAAAGTGGAAGGAATGGATCCATTCAAAATTAAGTGGATGGTACTAGGGTATTTGAGATTTGAACCAGTGAAGACCAGTAAACACTTGTCTACCAAGCGCCCCATGAGTACCATGGCAAGAACCCAGGCACGGTTCGCAGAAGAACTACATCCAACCCAGGAAGAGCTAGATGAAGTGATTGTGGCTCCTGAGGTTCCAAAGTCCCCATGCACACTACGACCCCGGAAAGCCAAGCAGACAATGGGGCCAGTCAGGGTATCACCGAGATTTAGCAAAAGTCCAGTAGCCGAAAAGGGTAAGGTCGTCACCACCGAACCTGTCGAGGATGACAAAGATTTGCAAGCCCTGATCACCCAGATTAAAGCACAACATGAGTACAAAGAAGATGCATTCCAAATGCCTTCATTACCCCCATTTGTCTCTCCATGGAATGGGATGACCAAAATACCGAAGGACCTGGATGCTACAAAGAGTACGCTCCAAACCTCGCTTCTTCCAAATGGAATAAGGCTTTATGGTTTGCCACTGGGATGAGTACCAAGTATCAAGTTAGAAGATTGGGATCTAAAGGATAGCGACAATTTCCCACAATTGGCCACAGACAAGTTATTACCATGAAAATGGTTACTAGGTGTGGAAAAGGTGGGTTTACTCAACCTGAGGTGGATACCCCACTATCACCGCACGACCATCACCACTTTTGTTATCCGATAGTTACTATGTCTAGTACATGATGGGTATCTCTAGTTGGAAGAGTTGATTCCTATCACAACTGATTTAGCACACCGGATTACCCACTTGCCTGTCAAAGCAAATGACCCCAAAAACATAGCTGGAACCAGTAGCGATGTGGGCCTTGCCGAAACAATGAAGGCTAAAAATAAGTTGGAAAAGGGAAAGTGTGGGTATGTAATGGCAAGCATCAACGACTGCAGGGTGCAAGTTGCCACCCAGCTACTAGCCAGTAAACTCATGAGGAAATGTCACGCTGATGAGGTGCCAGTCCCTGTTATTACGCTTCCGGAATAGTGCGCTGAAGGAGTCTAGTTCAACTGGGCGCAGTTTTTATGCGACAAATTTTTGAAAAATTGTCAAGAAGCATAGGACAAAGGTAAGGCATTTCATTATGCATGGTTACTATTGTCAATCCTTCTGGTTACAGGAGAACTACCACAGGGTAGCCAGTTTCCCAGCATTGAGGATAGCCTACCTGAAGCAGTGCAGTATACTTCACTTTGGGCTACTAAGGACACGGAAAGGGTTTGTGAAATCATGGTGTTTTGGACCTTCATGGATGGGAGTATCTGGACATAGATCACTCGCAGACATGGATGTCTCCAACGATGTACAACAATTTGCAAAGCACAGCCGAGTTCAAAGCGGACATGCATAACTTATATATCTGGGCATGGAAGGATCCAAAGAAAGCATGGGTCACGCTCCGGTTCATTGCAATGGATGATGCCATTTACGAGGTATTGGTAGCATGGCCTCTAAAGTGGTGCGCCCCAAACAAGGTCATACTAGAAAAAATGGTAGCACATCAGCAAAAATAAGAAACTCCAGCTGCGACTCACTAAATTGGTTGAAAAGACACGTCAGGGATAAAAGGCAGCTTCGCAACAGGAGGTGACCAAGGAAGTGATAGCTGAAGAAATCATGGTAGATCAGGAAATGTCCTCGGAATAAGACATGCCAAGGGAACAGGAGACACAGGCATGCACAAACCATCTTACAAGATTGACCCAAGTCAAGCAGCCGTGCAATAAGGAATCACTGCAAACACACAAAAAGTCAAAAACAACAAAGGCTTTGGAGAAAGAGTTCATTGACAATGGAAAACTAGAGAGCACTGCCCTACATGTGCTTGGTGGAACTGATGAACGAACAAACAATTGTGTTGGGGGAAATCAGAACACAGTTGTAGGCATTACAAGTGCGACACCCGGGCGGGGTGATCCTAAATCTAGTAAAGGACATAGCTATAGCTAAGCAAATGGCGCGTACCCACACAATGAACACCTTAGCATTGCCAGCAAGCATTGTCATAGTAGAAGCCGAGGGTGACATGCATCAGTGGGCGTTGAATCTGACCGCTCTTCCTAGAGAAACCCTATACCAACTTCAGGATGGGGTAACCACTGAGCTTCGTGTCAGGGAAGGCCACGCCCTCCAAACCTTGATGGAGTACAAGGCAAATCTAGAGAAGTTCAGTCTCAAGTGCAATGATTTGGTCGCACACAACTAGGAAGTGGAACAGGTCGTGATGGAAGCTTGCAACAAAGTACCCGAGTTAGCTATTCCAGCCAAACTTCTAGCAACTACCAAGATTCATTGCATGGCTACAGGATTCCTTACAGCCCAAGAGGAGGCCACAAAGGCTCAGTGGGAATTAAATTTACAAATCGTAGAGCTATGACTGAAGGCATAGATTCCCACACCTCCAAAAGTTCGAGACTTGCGCTGCAGAAAAATTCAAGCAGGGGTGGAAATAATAAAGCACGCAGTCCAAGATTTCTCGGATCTATTAGATCAATCCCTCCTTACGCTCACCTCTCTTCAGGAAGACCCAACCATACGACAAGTGGAAACAGAAGTGCGGGAGTTGCAGTGGGCTTATGACACAGTCCGGGGGACTATGCAAATGGTTGCTTTCACGTAGCGGTTGGCTAAAATGAAGGAGGCCCAGGCTCTCAAGGCACAAGTGGACACCGCTCGGCAAAAAGAGGTAGTGCTTAAAAAATGCATCTAGCCCTAGCTTGATGAATCATTTGTAGTCTCCACCACCATCGAGGGAAAGTTACCGCACATGTAGGCAGCATATGATCTCGGACAGGCTACTGATATTGATGCATCAGTGGCTCGCATAGAACAGTTACAAAAGATGGCAGAAGAATTTGTTGCAAATACAAGCAAAGCGCAGAAGTTGCTGACCGACCTCCACGAGAAGATTGTTGCACTAGCCGAGTGACTCAGGATAAGTCACGATGATTGTGTTGGGGTGTGAAGTCTTTACCATACCTTTACCCAAAATTGCGAGCTTTGAGCTCCAAACTTGTTACATGGGGCCTTCGCTACCCAACAACTGTCCCTAGGAAGCTTCTAACTTCTGTAGCCGACTTGGGTTTAGGCCAGTTTACAATGACTGCAACCTTAAAGGGATCTATCTTCAATTCACCACCCCCTACAATATGACCCAAATAATTCAAAGGTGTTTTACCAAATTCACACTTTGATAATTTAACACAAAGATTTTCTTTTTTCAAAACATCTAGACTCTGCTTCACATGCTTCAAATGTTATTCCCATGTTTTTTTGAATACAAGAATGTCATCTAGATATACAATTACAAAATCATCAATAAAAGGCCTGAGTACATCATTCATTACTCTCATGAAAGTGGCAGGAGCATAAGTTAAGCCAAAAGGCATAACTAGCCATTCATATAGCCCTTCCTTTGTTTTGAAATCAGTCTTCCATGCATCTTGCTCTACTACTCTAACCTACTGGTAACCACTACATAAGTCCAACTTGGAAAAGTAAACAACCTCTTTCAGTTGATCCAATAGATCATCAATGCGAAGAAGGGGATAATGATTCTTGATCGTTATTTTATTCAGTGCTCGATAATCAACACACATCCTCCACGAATCATATTTATTTGTCACCAACACTATTGGAGATCCGCATGGTGATGTGCTTGGCCTTATGAACCATTTCTCGAGTAGCTCTTGTACCTGCTTCTTGATTTTTGCATTCTCTAAAACAGATAACCTGTACATTTCAATGTTAGGGAATGGAGCATCTTTCTACAAATCAATATCATGTACAATTTCCCTTTTTGGTGGTAGACCTTTAGGTTCTTGAAATAAGACATCATATTCTGAAACAAATTTTTCTAAATCAGCTTGTTGTTTAGCATCATAGCCTTCAAATACATTGGTTTTATTAGGTTTCTTTTCCTTTACAACCATCAATAAAAATTGCTTGCATGAATTTACAATTCTTTTCATCTGCCCCGAGTTTATGAGAGTATAATTATTCTTGAGTTTATGAGCTCTTACAATATATTCGATTCCATCTTTAACAAGTTGATACTTATTTTTAGCTCTATAGAATATGGCTTTTCTATCGTACAAGTAAGGACTTCCTAAAACAATCCCACATATATCCAAGGGAACAATATCTAACTCAACCTCATCCAGAAATGCTGACTCAAAAGAAAACCTAAGTTTACATTGTCTAGTCACTTGTAGTTTTACTTTATCACATACCAAACCTAATGGATATGGCTTCTTGTGAGGTGAGGTTAGTAGTCCCAATTTCTTTACAATTGCTTCAAAAATTTAAGTTTACTTGTGAGCCACTATCAAATAAAGTATTAATCATTTGATGCTTGGCAATAACTCTAATATGAAGAGTTGATGTCTTCTTCTCTCATTTTCTTCACTATCAATAGTTTGTGTAGAATTACTTGTAGGTGCTTCAGAATTTTTACCTTTTATACCTATGGCTGCAATTATTGTTTCATCACCCGAGTCTGACCCCAAATATTTTTGTATGGCAGCAACATTCTTCTTCTTCTTGCCATCGAACTTCTTAGGTTTCAACTCCGGATGTAAAGACCATCAATGTTCGTCATCATGTCCATCCTTCTTGTAGTGAGTGCATGAAGGTCTGGTCTTTTGTACAGCATTGGCCTTCCTCTCTTTCCATTTCTGCTTCCTCTTTTCCTTGTTCTTTCTTGCAGTGGGTTTTGATGATCTCCCAATCTCTGGGTTCACATTCTTGCCTCTAGCCTCTAGATGGGTAGCTTGAACAGATACCTTTATGCTAGTAGGGTTAAACATGAGAATGGTGTGCCTCAAATAACTATGTAGACCACTATATACTTCAGCAAAGTTTCAGGTGAGTCTAAAGAAATGCCTAGAATCAAAGCTCTTTTTCTAAACTCTTGGGTGTAGCTTTGTACACTTTGCCCTTTTAATTGGTGAAGAGTTTGCCAACTCATCATAGCTTGTTGCATATAAGCTAGTGGATAGAATTGTTTTTTAATTACAGAAAAAAATTCACTCCAGACAGAAAGAATTTTACCATGCTTCTTCAAGTCAGCTTGTGTCTTGCCTTCCCACCTTACCAAGGCAGTTCCTCCAAGGCGTAGGCTGGCCAGTTGAATCTTACTCCTGTCTGAGTAAATATTTTACACCCTGCAATACACATCAATCTACCTAATCCAATTATCTAACTTCTCTGCATTTAATTCTCCATCATATATTGGAAAATCAAATTTAACATCTAATTTAATCAAAGAGGTTTTCTTCTTTTTATTTTCAGCGTTCTCAGGAGGTGTGGAAAGAGGAACCTCTTTTCCTTTCCCTTTGCCTTCAAAATGGCCATCTATAAGAGATTCTTCTGTTCCTTTGTCTTGTTTGGAAGTAGAGGAATCTTAACTTCGACCTTTCTTAAATTCTCTATACATTTCTTCTACCATGGCCCTCATGGTCATGAAATTGTACATTAACTGAGAGTCTAATTCCAAGGGATTTTTCTCTATAATTTTCCTCTTAGGATGTACTCTACCAATTTTCTGGGTTAGTTTCAACCAATTCTCCTTTTCCTAATTTGAGCTTTGACCTAGTTATCATTCACCAATCCAGCACAAGCTTGTCTAACCTTAGTAACCTAAAGCTCTGATACCACTTGATCTGTAAATGAGATCTAAGACAATAATAAGGTATTAGAGACTTATGTGCATGGATGTGCCTACGCTATTTTATGCAATGGATCGATCAGATTGTGAAATACATAGACTTTGAAGTAGTTAAAGACTATAATAGACAAAACACATAAAAACACAGTAGATTTAATAAGGAGTTCACCCAATACTCCTGGGCTACATCTCCTGGTCCAGCCTTTAGTGGTGGCCTCTCTATTAAGTCTTCAAACATAGTTTTTACAATAGTGAGCTCAATTTGAGCCTCACGCACAACAGATTCAATTACAAGAGCTTCACTTGAATCCCTCAATCTTCCTCTGAGTACACAGACTCCCTCACAACTCTCAATCTCTGTGCTCACTCTATCTTGAATTTGCTTGCAACATTGCCTGCGCGTTTGCTTTCTATCGCTGGCTTTTAAAGCCAACCACACTGCTTGTTCATTTCATATCCTCGGCTCTTAGTCTCCCTGGCCTCTGAACGCTTTGAATCCCACTGCCAGCTTTATACAATCATTGCTTAATGCATGGAGAGGAGGTGGCCACTCATTCCACAGTGCTAGAGTGCCTCGAGTCTCTGAAACGCCTGAAATGGCTGTGCTCTGTTTTTATAGTTAAAATACATTTTAACAGAGAAAGTCCACCAAAACTCAATATACCAGACTTCAAAGTCCTTTAAATATGAGTCATTCCCCTATCGGGTCCGTCCACAGGTCACTATCGCATATAGGAAGGAACCATTCCTTTGTATTTTAGGAATACATGAAAATCATGAAAATACATTAAAAGGGGCTCTATTATGGACTTGAAATTGTATCAAATTTCTTTTATAATGCTATCGCATCCGGTTGTCACATGGTGTATTGATATCAGCTCTGCTCCATGTTCCGACATGATATCACATATCGCACATAACCCCCCACGTAATCGATCCTCTACATGGTTCCAATGCGATGAGGCAATGCAATATATCGCAATCACTCATCGCAATAACCCTTGTGCCATTGTAATTTCTCCGCTGCATCCTTCGATAGTGATCCAACGATGTAATATGGGCTGTTGATTTCCGTGCTTGATCGACGATCCATATTAACTCCACCATTTGTCGTCGCCATATATATGTGTTAAGTATCGATCTCTACTGAAGGTTACCGCCAATTATGGTTACCGATCTGATCTGGACCATTCATTGGCTAGATCGGACGGCTACTGTGCATCACTTGTTCTACCCTCAATTACTCTGTCGTTTTCATTGATTTCACTGATTTTGGGCCTCTCGATGGTGTTTCTCTTCATTCTAAAGGTTTTCTCGGCCATGCTAAGGGCATCCCTTTTGCGATATTTTCGATCCTTTAAAGGATTTTGGGCTTTGGGAATGATTTTTAAAAGTTTCATGAAGACTTAGAGAGTTCTCTTGGATCCCTTTGGATCACCGCCATTATTGAGTGGTTGATTTAATATTTGTTTTGTTTTCCTAAATTAATTCCTTTCCATTAAAATATCATAAGGGCTAATACTTTCTTTTTCTTGTACTTTGAAGTTTGAATGCTTTGGTTACAACGACAAATCAATCAACCCCTCTCTTTTATTTAGGTATAATTTTCCTTCTTATGGGTGTTTGTCCTTTCCTCTCCATATCTGAGATTCTGCAATTACTTAAAAGTTCTAGAACTTATTTCTATGTGTTTCTATCCTCAATGAATATGGGTAGAAATGGTACCTTATTTTGTGACATTTCTAGCCAACGAAGTCAGTGTTCGGCATCTAACAACTCCTCCTACTTCCCCATAGTTCGGTGCTCCACACACAACCTGAAGGGGATATTCTTACAACACCAATGTCTTGTGTTATATGTTATATGGGATATAGCCCCTCTCTCTATCTATCTCGAAGATAGAAAATTCTTGAATGTTTTTTTTTCTATACGAGATTATAGATGGTAAAATAATTACTAGGAAAATAGCCTCAACTTAGAATTTGTAAATTGTGTATCTAAATCTAGGTTGTTACCCATAGCCTTCCAAAAGGCAATAATACATTTCAGTTACATTGAAACCCTTAGGGAATATATATATTGTTTCCTTTTCAATGTGATGCCTCTTAGCAAGAGGGTTTTCAATACTGTCTTGCTCCTATTTACTGTGTTATTTTTTTTATTGTTGGAAATATCATATGAATTGGAGTATTAGTTTATGTTCCTTTTTTTCTATTGTATCGATTGAAATATAAATTCCATTTTAGAAACGGAATATTAGGTTAAACACAATTTCATTTTTTTCCAGAGAATTGCATGCTTCAAGGAAATTGTTCCCTTATTATGCTTATTAATTATTTTCTTTTTTGTAGTTGGACAAAATAGGATATCCTTTATGGTCGGCCAACAACCAACCCTTTTATACCTTCCAATCATTCGTCTCTACTGCCCAGTAGCTAAAATGTTTATTATTCAATTTTCCTTCTGTTCTTTAGTTCCATAATGGGATAAATTTTGTTATAGTAAGAGATACGGTATGAGTTATATTCTTCACCCTTATTTTTTAAAATATCTTTTTCCTCTATAACTATAATTAGGACCTAAAACACATAAATATATCAAGTATTTAATGATTTTAATGGTGTTACTATTGTTTATGTGGTTCTTTGTTATTTTTTATAATTTCTCATAATGATATTCTACCTCTACGCAAGCCCTATAAAATATCAAATCTCCCAACCTGTGTCCATTTGCTGCATAAGGAGATCATAAAATAATTTATTGGTAGATACATGACTCGCATAGGTTCCCTAAGAGAAATTTTGTTCACCGCTTAATTCCACAAAAATTGATACCTAGATATATATATTTAGAAATGATTGTGGATTTTCATACCTCTATCTATATTACAGCTGACAAACTAACTTTACTTCACTTGGTATCTCCATAGTGATTGTGTACTGTAAATTTTCTCAAGTAAAATGTAACCAAGAAGGAGTGTTCTCCATTCCCCTTCTCATTCTACGAGTGCCTCATGTCCATGCATGCTCATTTTACTTTCAACCCTCCACCCTTGTGGTGAAATCAGAACACACACACACACAGATATATGTATATGTATATGTATATGTACATGTATATATATGTGTGTGTGTGTGTGTATATATATATATATCTATATCTATCTATATATTATAATATATTATATATATATATATATCATATACATATACATATACAAAATGACAGATTCACTTGCATGTTGAAATAAAAATGGGTATCCATATAGCGTACTCTTTGAAGCATTATTAATGGCATATCATTCTAAGTTGCATACACATAAAAAAAAAAAAACACATTGATTCTGCAAGGAATCATAATATATAGACAACAAGTTTCTTAGCTAAAATATTAAGCACAACTTTATGACTCATGCTAGTCTTCACTCTACCATATCCCAAACAATAACATGAATAACATCAAATTCCTTGTATTAAATAGAAATCAATTAGTAAATCCAGACTTACATATACCCAAAAGTCTAACTATGTCTGTTGTTGGAACAATACTTTGGAAAACACTATCATCCCAACAATGAACTGATCTTCCAATCACGCCCGCCCCACCCCGCCTCCCCCCCCAAGCTGAGATATCTTACCAATGGAATTCAAAAAATCCTTGTGATTCCAAATAATGTATTTTTTATACATTACTTCCCTAACATATTTTTCCCTAATAGCATCCCACTTTTTCGGGGTCTTCTAACCCATTGGTCTAGGTTTTTTCTTTTTCTTTTTTTCTTTCAAAAAGGGTATTTCCTCCTTTTTCCTTAAATCCCACCTTTTTCTCCCACAATGCTTTATTCCACCCTTACTAGGTGTTTTACAACTAAGTGATTTAATATATTTTATCTCCGATCATATTAAATGTTATTGATCAACTCCTAGGTATTTTTAGGAGTTATTTTAGGGAATATTATTTTGGTCTCCTCCACCAACACTAGTATCTGGATCTTGGCAAGAACCTCTTAACTTTAGCTTTTTTTTCCCAAGTAATTTCCAGATTTTTCTTTCCATTAATAAAAATCTTTTATTACATCATCATACTTTATTTTTTACCTTAATTAAAATCCATCATGGCTTTCTAGCCATCAAATCTAAAAAAAATGGATCAATCTAAAGGCAAAAAAATATTTACATAGAAACAGAGGGGTATTACATCTCCCCCCTCTTTTTAAATTAACACCATCCCTGATGTTTATTGTTCATTTGCTTCATTCATTAAACAGTGCCGGGTAAGCTTCTTTCATTATATTCTCTCACTCCCAGGTAGCCTACTCAAGTATAAAGTGCCTCCATTGCACCTTAACCTGAGAAAACTTGATTCTGGAGCAAGATATCTTTCCCATCTAAGATGCAGAGTGCCTTCGGTAAGAAATTTTCTTCGAGTTCCAGCTGTATCAATTTCCAATCAATTACTTGAGAATTATCATGGACATATTTTTTTAAAAAAGATACATGGAAAACATTATGCACTTTAATATGGCTAGGAAAAGCCAGTTGATATGCTACTGGACCAATTTTATCCAAGATTTCAAAAGGCCCACATAATCATGGTACAAATTTTGCATAGGTCCTAGCTCTTAAGGTACTTTTCATCAGTTTCACCATTAAGTAAAGATGTTCCCCAATCTTAAATTCTTTATAAATTCTTTTCTTGTCCACATAACATTTTTTCTGTCATGTGCCATTTTGTTGTTTTGTTTAGTCTTTCGTACCACCTATTCCATTTATTGCAAAGTGTCAGGTCCTAATATCAATATATCCTCAAGATGACTCCAATTGGGAGGTGTATGAAAATTTCTGCCATACAAATCTTCAAAAGGACTCATTTTTTATTGAATTTTGGTAGCTTTTGTTGTAAGAAAATTATACTAAATGCATAAAATCCTCCCATTTTATAGGCATGTCCATGATGTACATTCTCAACATATCTTCCAAAATTTGATTTGTTCTCTCTATCTATCCATCTATTTGAGGGTGATATTCAATGTTGAAATTTAGATGAGTTCCCATGCCCCCAAACAGATCTTTCCAAAATTTGGAGGTAAATTTAGCATCCCTATCCAACACTACCATATTTGGCACTCCATGTAGCCGGAAAATATCCTTCATGAAAATATTGGCAATCTGTGTTGTTCCATAAGTGGACTCCACTGGTATAAAATGTGTTTATTTACTCAAGGTGTCCACCAATACCACAATGGAATCATGTTGTTGTTTGTCTTTGGTAATCATATAATAAAATCAAATGAAATCACTTCCCATTTCCATTCAGTAATGGGCAACAGATTCAACAATCTAACAGGATGTTGGTGTTCCATCTTTACTTGTTGAAATTCTAGACATTTTTCTAAGTATTTTTCCACCTCTTTTTTCATGCCTAGCTAAAACAATTATCTCCCTAATGTTGTTATCATCTTTTGATATCTAGGATGGCCTACATATGGTTTATTGTGATATTCATATAGTATCATCTGTTTTAAAGAACTCACACAATTTTTCAAAATTTCCAGCATATCCTAGAACTTTCGTTTGCTGCAATTTTTGTTGAATTTCCAAGTATTTATGATATTTTTATATTGAATTTTTAATCTGCTCTAAAAAATTTGTACGAACATTGTTAATAGATATTCCCATTAAATCACGTGCATGCCTACTTAAGGCATATATTATTTTATTTTCCTAGCCACGTGCATGCCTACTTAAGGCATATAATATTTTATTTTCCTAGCCTTTTATGTGTTTAATAACAAACTTGAACTCACTGAGGAAAGCCATTGACCTTGCATGTCTAGCATTTATATCCAATTCGCTGAAAAAATATTTCAAGCTGATATGATCTATCACCAGAGTAATTTTTTTTACTAAAGGTAATGTCTCCACATCTTTAGGGCATGTATTACTGCAACCAACTCTAAAGCATGTACGTCATAATTATGTTCGTGTCGTTCCTAACTCATGGGCTACTGCTGCATTTTCATGCATCTAAACTCCCCCAAGGCCTTCCAAACAAGCATTAGTGCAAACAATAAATTCCTTGTTTAGGTATGCAATTTTCAGTATAGGAGGTATTGTCAGTAATTGTTTCAATTTTTCAAAACTTTCCTGGCATTTGGTTGTTCATTCAAACCTTATTCATTTTTTTTGTAAAGAAGTAATAGGGTAAGCCAGTTTAGAGAAGCCTTCTATAAATTAACACATCCTTAGGCATGGGCCAATTTAAAATATCCCTAACCTTCTCAGGATCAACAGACAAACCCTCCTTTGAAATGACGTGAAAAAATGTTGTATTTTGTCCTTATAGATCTCACATTTGCTAATTTTTGCATATAGTTAATGTTCTCTTAAGTTTTGTAGCACTAATTTCAAATTTTCTTTGTGTTCTTCTTCATTCTTGAAATAAACTAAAATATTGTCTACAAACACCAGCACAATTTTGTCAAGGTACTTATGAAATACATTTTTCATTAAACACATAAAGGTTGTTGTGCATTAGTAAGACCAAAGGGTAACACTACGAATTCGCACTGAGCATATCTAGTTCTAAAAGTTGTCTTATGAATATATTCATCTTTTATTTGCAGTTGGTGATAGTCGGTCCATAAATCAATCTTTGAAAATATGGTTTATCCCCTCACTTGATCGAATAGATCATTAATATGAGGCAACATGTATTTATTTTTTATGGTTAACTTATTCAATTGTCAATAATCAATGAACATTCTAAATGTGCCATATTTTTTCTTGACAAAGAGTATAGGGACCCCCGTGGCGAGACTTTGGTTCAAGTGTAACCTTAATCTATTAGTTCTTATAATGACATCTGCAATTCTAATCTAATATGAAATGATCATAAGTTAAGAATGATGTAGAATTGATTAGCCATTATTGAATTGAATGCTAACTGAGAGTGCGGAAACAGAGAGAGATGATTGAGAAGAAAGACTTTATGACAGCTGATAAAACATAAGTAAGATGCATAAAAGAAGTGAAAACAACAAAAACACAGCGATTCCAGACAACAAAATTGATTACGAAGTTTGTCCCTGAAGGACTACGTCTCCGGGTCCACTTTCAAGAAGGGCGACCACTTTATTAGGATTGAAAGAGAAGAGGTTGATTACACAGATATTTGACTAAACTGAATGTGCACATAGGCACTTTTAGTTAATGTCAAAGGATAGATCTCTGAACCAGCTTTACAATGCCAGTCACGGTTCCCAATTCTGACTTCGGATGCTCTTGTTACATTGAAAACAAAAACGACTATGACCTCCATAACCTGCATACAAAATCCAAAACCACTCTAACGTCCTTCTTCATGACAAAAAGGTGAATTTATGATCTAAAAATCACTCGTGAGTGATCTCAGTTAAATAATTAATGAATGAAGGTATTACGGACTCATGTGCTGGTGAGTGTCTATGTTATTTCAGGTAATGGATCAATTAGATTTCAAAATACACAAACACTGGAAAATGGAAAATAGTAAGGGAAACGCAGTAAGCAAATACAAGAAAACAACACATTAATAAGGGGTTCACCCTATTCTCCAAGGCTACGTTTCTGGTCCAGCTTTTAGTGGTGGCCTTCTTTTATTGTGTCTTTGAAGCAGAGATTTACAATGAGGAGCTAAACTTGAGTCTCCTGAAACAGATAATGCTTGGTAGGGTGGTTCTTGGATTCCCCAAGCGACTAGAGTGCACAGACTCTTTCCTCACCAAGTCTCGACCTCTCTAGTCTTTAATGGGAGGAGCCTAAATTGGTACTCAATTCCCGACAAATCCTCACAGGGATTTCTCAAACCTCTCAAGCCTTATGTCTGCTCAATGCTGCTTTATGCTACAGGTCAGCTCGACTCTCTATTTTTCTACCTCTTACTTCACTGTCTCTTTCGTCCCTTTTTTTTTTCACTGTTCCCTTCTCTTGTTCTTCTGTGTTATGTTCTCTTTCTATTCATGGCTTAAAGCCAATTTTTCCTTGATTGTTCACTTCCTCTTCCGCCCCTTCGAATCACCTGCTGCTATTCGCTTGGAGTTCCCTGCCTCTGCATCATTGCCAACGTCTCACAGGGAAGTGGCCACTTGTCCTCTCACGAACTGCGCCAGCTCTTCCTCAATGGTTCGGTATTTGAGTTACATTGTGGAATGACTCATCCACCAACTCAACAGTCAAATCAGACTTCAGCATTTTATGTACCTTGGCTTAATTCCACTGTCAAATTCAGTTTCCCATTGGGCACAATCTCCGCTGTCAGATTTGGAGCCCCCAGATCCTATGGTGTTCGCTCTCATCGCGCGGTTGACTTGCTCAACCATTAGCCCACGATGAGAGTCGGTTTTCTCTCTCATCTGCTGGATGTGCATCGTGCAATGAATGGAATCGCTTGTCCTCCTGCCAAACCCACTTATCACCCAATATACCTCCGACATTCTTCCTGTTTTGGATCACGGGACCCGCCTTTCACCTTAGCGCTTTCCCTATGGTTTCTCGGCTTCCCATGCGACCAAGCACTTGGGGCTAACGGCCTCTATTTTCTGATCTAGACTTCCTAACTGCTAATTTGCGCCTGTGCGGTCTCCACGGGCCCTGGTTAGTGTGCTTTGATCGGGGTCCTCATAGTTCCTTGCTAGCTACAAATTGCCATTGTCCAGACGTCTTCCTGATAGCTCTTTGTTCATAAATTTTGAAGTCTATCCTGATTTGATATAGTGATAGCACTTTGATAATTTTCATGGATCCAATTTGAATCACAACCTTCCCACTGAAAAAGCTTTTGGACCACCAAAAGTTGGTTTTCAAGCATTGACTAAGTGAGGGTACAATTGTCTCACTTGTCCAATTGCTATCCACTTTGCACTGCTCAGCTTTGAACCCTTGAGCCCAATTCTAAGGTACTCGACATCTCCTCTACGCGTCATCCTCACCTTCCTATCCATAATTGTGTCTTCCTACAATTCATTAATATATTTAGGTAGCAGGTCATCAATAGAAGGCAATTGACTCTACTCTTCGGGATGCTCAATTAGTGAAGGTTCAAGCAATCTCAAGCAATCTGCATTTACAACTGAGTAGATGTGCATGTAAGCGGGTATATCAAGGAAAAAAGCATTCTCACCAATCTTCTCAAGTATCTTGAAGGGTCCATACCTAATAGGCTTTAGCTTTTTACCTTCACCTTGAATCTTGTTTTTGCTGATATACAGCCAGACTTGGTCAGCAGCTTGGAAACTATGCTCCATCTGATGCTTGCATGCCTTGCCTTGTATTTGGATTGGCTCTTTTCCAGCTATTCTTGTACTGCCTGGTGGATCTCTTGGATCTGTTCAATGAACCTAGTTTCCCTATCCACATCACTGTGTCCCTCAATTGTGCTGCCTTTACCAAAGACAAAATCCAAAGGAGACCTTGGTGTGAAACCAAAACAGGTCTCAAAAGGAGATCTCTATGTAGAAGAATGTTTTACTCTGTTGTAAGTATGCTACACATAACATAAATTTTCATTCCAAAGCTTAGGATGCTTGTTGCAATATTCCCTGAGCAACTGGATCACTGTCCTGTTGACTACTTTTGTGTGGCCATCAGTTTGTGGATGAAAAGTTGTGCTTTTCTTTAGTTTGGTGTCCATCAGTTCCCACAGACTTGACCAAAAATTCCCCACAAATTAGGTATCTCGATTAGATACTATGGAAGTGGGTAATCCAAAATGAACCCATACATGTTGAAAGAATAGTTTTGTAGTTTGTCCAACTGTAATCTATTTATTACAAGGTATCAAAATACACATTTTGTTGAACCTATTCACAACAACATACAGATAATCATGACCTTTCCTAGATTTAGGTAGTCCTCCAACAAAATCCATGGAAAGACTTTCCCGAGGGTGAGAAGGAACTGGTAATGGAGTGTAAAGCCTAGTTTTCTATTGTTGGGCTTGCTTTTAGCACACATAGTACACCCTCTTACATATCTAGAAACTATCTCGTTCATTTTCGGCCAATAGCAAAATCTTTGTAGAATTGAGGCTTCTGTGATCCATCATAATTGTAAAAAGAGCTTCTGCGAAAATCACATAAAAAGATCATTGTCTCGTAAAATCTTTTTATGTGATTTTCGCAGAAGCTCTTTTTACAGCAAAATCTTTGCAGTTGTGCAACTGTTAAAACAAAGTGACCTGATATTAGAGAAGTGTGTGCTTCTCGAATTATCTTTACTTTTTCAGTTTGTGGAATGCATAACTTCCCACAATGGTATAAGAGTCAGTCTTTTACATGATAATTCAATTATTCTACTCATTTGCCTTGACTTAAAGTTGCATATACGTCTTAAAAGTCTATATCTTGAGCATATTGTTCAATGTAGCTCTCATGTAACATAGAATTATGCTTAAGTATAGTAGATGCATTTATAATGGGTCTACATAACATATATGCAACTTTATTGTGTATGCTCTTTTTATATCTGATGACTAAATGAAACTGTTGTAGAAAACCCATCCATCTATAGTGTCTTGATTGTTGCAACTTAATTTGGGAGTGTAGTTATTGAAGTGGTTGATGATCAATATGTATTACTGTCTCTCTACCCATTAAGTAATGTTTCCACTTTTTCACACTCTGTACTAATGCATACAATTCTTTCTCATACGTAGGATAGTTAACTACAGCAAAATTAAATGTCTCAGAATTATAATATATGGGTTTACCATGTTGTGTCAACACTGCTCCCATGGCATAGTCACTAGCATCTATTTCGATCGCAAATGGTCTTTGAAGATCAGGTAGTGCTAGTACAAGTGTTGCACTAATCTTTTCTTTCAAGATGTCGAAGGCATAACCAGCCACTCATACAATCCCTTCTTTGTTTTGAAAGTGGTCTTCCATGCATCTTGTTCTGCAACTCTAACCTGATGGTATCCACTATGCAAGTCTAACTTGGAAAAATAAACAACTTCTTTCAATTGATCTAAAAGATCATCTATGCGAGGAAGGGGATAACGATTTTTGATTGTTATCTTGTTCAGTGCTCGGTAATCAATGCAAATTCTCCACAAGCCATCTTTCTTTCTCACCAAAATGATTGGTGACCCACATGGTGATGTGCTAGGTCTAATGAACCCTTTCTTGAGCAACTCCTGCACATGCTTCTTGATTTCAGCATTCTCTAAAGCAGACAACCTGTACATTCCAATGTTAGGAAATGGAGAATCTTGCTGCAAAATAATATCATGCATTATTTCCTTTTTGGGTGGTAGACCTTTAGGTTCTTGAAACATCATATCATACTCTAAAACAACCTTTTCTAAATCAGCTTGTTGTTTAGCATTACAGTCTTCAAATACATTGGTTTTATCAGGTTTCTTTTCCTTTACAACTATCAGTAAGAATTGTTTGCATGAATTTATCATTCGTTTCATCTGCCGTAAGTTTATAAGAGTATAATTATTCTTGAGCTTATGAGCTCTTACAAAGTATTTGATTCCATCTTTAACAAGTAGATACTTGTTCTCATCTCTATAGAAAATAGCTTTTCTGTCATATAAGTAAGGACTTCCTAAACAATTCCACATATATCCAAAGGAATTATGTCTAACTCAACCTCATCTACAATGCTGACCCAAAAGAAAACTTGAGTTTGCATTGTCTAGTCACTTGTAGTTGTGCTTTATCATTTAACCATCCTAATGGGTATGGTTTCTTATGAGGTGTAGTTACTAATCCCAACTTCTTTACAATTTCTTCAGAAATTAAATTTACTTGTGGGCCACTATCGAACAAAGTATCAATCTTTTGATGTTTGGAAATAACTTGAATATGGAAAATCTCATGTCTTTTTCTCTCATTTTCTTCGTCAATAGTAGATTGTACAAAATTATTAGTAGATGCTTCAGAATTCTTACCTTTTATACATATGGCTGCAATGGTTGTTTCATCTCCTGAGTCTAACCCCAAATCTTTCTGAATAGCTGCAGCAGTCTTCTTCTTCT
>APFE030769212.1:253056-271305 GCA_000404065.3 Pinus taeda | reverse complement strand
GGATGATCCCCCAACTTCTAGACTTCCATTCTTTCCTCTAGCTTCTAGATGAGTAGCTTGTACAGATACCTCATCTATGCTAGTGGGATTAAACATGAGGATAGTGTGCCTCATGTAGATGTGTAGATCACCAATGTACTTCAACAGAGTCTCAGGTGAGTCTAATTAGATTCCTAGAATCAATGCTCTCTTTCTAAGTTCTTGAGTGTACCCTTGCACACTTTTCCCTTTCAACTATTGAAGAGTTTTCCAGCTCATCATGGATTGTTGC
The DNA here is from genome assembly GCA_000404065.3 of Pinus taeda. Taxonomy (NCBI): domain Eukaryota; kingdom Viridiplantae; phylum Streptophyta; class Pinopsida; order Pinales; family Pinaceae; genus Pinus; species Pinus taeda. The sequence continues at coordinate 271,034 of APFE030769212.1, read as the reverse complement.
ATGTAGGCCAATGGATAGAACTGCTTTTTGATTGCATAAACAAATTCTCTCCAGACAGAGATAATCTTGCCATGTCTCCTTAGGTCAGCTTGGGTCCTGCCTTCCCACCAAACCAAGGCAGTGCCTCCAAGGCGTAGGCTTGCCAGCTGAATCTTGCTCTTGTCTGAATCGATATTCTACACTCTGCAATAAACATCAATTTTTCTAATCCAATTGTCCAGCTTTTTTGCATTCAACTCTCCAAAAATATATAGGTAAGTCAAATTTGACATCTAGTTTGATCAAAGATGCTTTCTTTTTGTGTTCAAGGCTATTAGGAGGTGTGAGAAAGCTTTCCTCTTTCCCTTTGCCTTTTGAGTGGTCATGAAAGTGAAACTCATCTTTTCCTTTGTCTTATTTAGAGCCTGATGAATCTTCATCCTTATGTTTTCTAAAGTCCCTATACATTTCTTCTACCATGGACTTTATGGCTAGGAAAATATCTATGAATTGAAGGTCTCGCCCCATAGAGCCTTCTTCTGGCATTGTCTTCCGAGGATAGACTCTCCCAATTTCAGGATTAGTTTCAACCAGCTTTCCTTCTCCTAATTTGAGCTTTGATCTAGTTAGCATTCAATAGCTAAATCCAACACAATCTTGTCTAACCTTAATAGCCTAAAGCTTTGATACCACTTGATCTGAAAATCACTCGTGAGTGATCTCAATTAAATAATTAATGAATGAAGGTATTACAAACTCATGTGCTGGTGTGTGTCTATGTTATTTTAGGCAACGAATCGATCAGATTGAAAAATACACAGACACTAGAAAATGGAAAACAGTAAGGAAAACACAATAAGCAAATACAATAACACAACACATTAATAAGGAGTTCACCCTATTCTCCAGGGCTACGTCTCCAGTCCAGCTTTCAGTGGTGGCCTTCTTTTATTGTGTCTTTAAAGTAGAGATTTACAATGAGGAGCTCAACTTGAGTCTCTTGAAATATATAATGCTTGGTAGGGTGGTTCTTGGATTCCCCAAGCCACTAGAGTGCATAGACTCTTTCCTCACCAAGTCTCAGCCTCTCTGGTCTTTAATGGGAGGAGCCCAATGTGGTACTCAATTCCCAACAGATCCTCACAGGGGTTGCTTGAACCTCTCAAGCCTTTTGTCTTCTCGATGTTGCCTTACACTACAGGTCAGCTTGGCTCTCTGTTTTTCGGCCTCTTGCTTCACTGTCTCCTTCGTCCCTTTTTTTTCACTATTCCCTTCTCTCATTCTTCCTTGTTCTATTCTCTATCTATTCATGGCTTAAAGCCAATTTTTCCTTGACTATTCACATCCTCTTCCGCCCCTTCGAATCGCCTACTGTTGTTTGCTTGGAGTTCCTTGCCTCTGCGTCATTGCCAACATCTCACAGGGAAGTGGCCACTTGTCCTCTCATGAACTGTGCCAGCTCTTCCTCAATGGTTCGATATTTCAGCTACACTATGGAATGTCTCATCTGACAACTCATCATTCAAATCGAGCTTCAAAATTTTATGTGCCATGGCTTAATTCCCCTGTCAAATCCAGTTTCCCTTTGGGCGCAATCTCCACCGTCATATCTGGAGCCCCCAGATCCTATGGTGTTCGCTCTCATCACGTAGTTGACTTTCTTGACTGTTAGCCCACGATGAGAGGTAGTTTTCTCTCTCATCCACCAGACACACATCATGCAATGAATGGAATCACTCATCCTCCTACCAAACCCACTTACCGCCCAATATGCTTCCGATATTTTGCCGGTTTTTGAGCACGGGACCCACCTTTCGCCTTAGCACTTTCCCTACGGTTTCCCGGCTTCCCATGTGATCGAGAGCTCGGGGCTTTTCCTTCTCGAGGGGTTTTTCCTAGCGATGTGCAATTAGCATAAAAAACAACCTTTGTTTTTCGATCTGGACTTCCTAACTGCCAGTTTGCATCCTGCGCGGTCTCCATGGACCTCGGTCAGCACGCCTTGACTGAGATCCTCGTCGTTCCTTGCTAGCTACAAACTACCACTGTCTAGAGGTCTTCCTAATAGCTCTTCGTTCATAAATTTTGAGGTCTATCCTAATTTGATACAGTCATAACAGTTTGATAATTTTCATGGATCCAATTTGGATCAATTTATAAGGTTGCAGGTACATTCGGAGCCTCACAAGCCAAGATTAGCATGAACTGGCTGAAATTTTGGTTTCAAGTACTTGGTCTTGTCACTCAATGACACCTAGGGTCATTAGGCCATGGTCTTCGAATTAACAAATTCACATTAAACAATATAAAACCCAAAAATAACCTTATGATAAATTTGAACCACTGGCGGCTTGCTGACCAGGCAGAGGAGGTTGACCACCCATGTGAATAGGCTGCGGTCTAACCACCAACTTCCACCTCCACAGTCTTCACCCAGCGGTTCCGACTACCAATACTTCGGTGGTTAACATCATTTCTCACATGTTATGGTTAATGTTTACGGTTCCGCTGCAGTTAGAATGAACTCTGCCCCATTAACTAACAACTACTCATTCACATGGTTAAAATCGCCCTATTATAGTTGATGGTCTATGGTTAAGGTTGATATGATGGTTACCTCCACCTGTTCACATGCCTGCCTTCCAGGTTAGGTCTTTTAGCATAGGTTTAATGGTTTTTAATGCATTTTTGAATGATTGCATTAGGCTTTAGGTTTAGGGTTTACTATAGGTTTATACTTGTACATCAAAACCATTTACAACCAATTGTTACCAAGCGACATTAGCAACAAACATCACATGATGACAAACTCATCGACATCAAAACCTACGAAGGCATAAGACAACCACATGTCCAAAACCAAATCCTGCAAGGTGAATGACAAACACATGTCAATGACCAAATCTTGGTGGAACTGATGACAACCACATGTCGACAGCCAGGTACAAAACCATATCACCATGAAAACCATTGACATCACCTGAACAACCTAAACCATAAACAACACTATCGAAACTAAAAAACACTGGACTAAATTGTTGATGATGACTCTGAACACTGACGATGAACCTATGCAATGATCTAACAAGACCCTCCTGGATCAATCGTCTCCACTTGAAAGCTTTTGGACCATAGAAATTTGACTAAAAAAATAGTCGATGAGGGTAGAGCTCCCTCACTTTCCACCTTGCCATGATGATGTACCAATACATTCGATCAATCACCAGGAAGTGATGACCCTGATGATGCTAACCATGGCACATTTGGAATTGGTGACTTGTTCCATCCATCTGCAATATGAACAACTTGCGACAATGGTCAAACAACCTGTTATGAACATGGCAATTGATTTCTTTCCACAAATTACCATGAGTTAGCGATTCATAATCATCTTTGAAAACTGTCTCTGTAGGGTATTTTTCAATACCATTAACATCTATTAACAATCTATTTTGCGGAATGATAGAGACAATCAAAGACATTTTTGACATCAAACCAGCTACTTGACTTGATATACTTTCCTTCTTCCTGATTACTAAGTGAACTTGTTGCAAACAATCCATCAAACTGTAATTTGAAAATTTTTGCAACTTAGTTTGATTTTGAAAGTATTGAGTTAGTTGTTGGTTTGAATCACTTTTCCCTTATTCATTAAATGATGTTTTCATTGATTAGCACTTTTCCCTTATGCATAAGTTTCCCTTAGACACTTTGATACTACTTTAGAAAAGGCTTTGAGATGAAAACAAATAGGCTTCCTCTCCACTTGAAAAGAGGCTTCCAAAGTGTTTGAAAAATGAATAGGTGACACAATACAAGAGAAATTTAACACTAACATCCCCAATACTTACCTGCATCCCTGTAACTGATAATTTCCAAACTTGGACTAAAATAATTGATTTTGACATTAGGAAGAGGAGCTTTAGGCACAAACTGTAATTCATGTTGAGTTTCCCTGCTTGTGAGTAAGATGTTTGGTTTTACCATGAACTGGAATAGTTTCTATCTCTTTGATCAAACTATCTTTAAACTGGGACTCATAACCTGAACAAACATCCTGTCGACTCTTATGTTGTTCCTTTACACACATGATTACAAATCTTTTATTTGAACCTATTAATCGTTTCATCTTATTAGCAACAATATTCAAGTGATTTTTGTTTTGATGTGCCCTAACAATAAATTCAACCCCATCTTTCTTAAGGTGATATTTATGCTCTCTCCTGTAAAATATTGCATCACAATCATAAAGATAAGGACTTTCTAAGACAACTCCACATATGTCTACTGGAACCACATATAATTCCACTTCATCAATGTAATTAGCTGTAATGGAAAATCTTAAACGGCACTGCTTGGTGACTTCTATCTGAGTTGATATATTTAGCCATCCTAATGGGTAAGGTCTTGGATGATTCCATGTCTCCAAACCCAAACTCTTAACTAAATATTCAGATATTAAATTGGTCTATGATCCACTATCAAATATTGTATCTATCTTTGTGTGCTTAGAATTTATCCTTATGTTAAACAATTCAACTATTTTATCCTCATTTGAAGGATTTGTGTTTGATGAAGATATAATAGTTTTCAAACTTGAACCAGTGTCAGAAGTTTTACCTGTCATAACAATAGCAGTTATCCTCCTTTCATCACCTGAATCTAAACCTAGATCTTGTTGGACTGCTTCAATTTCCTTCTTTTCATCTTTCTCCTTAAGGAACTTTTTGGGTTTAAGTTTTGGATGAAGTTTCCAACAATGAGATTCATCATGACCGATTCTCTGGCAATGAGAACAAGTAGGTATTTCCTTCTAAGCTATTTCTGATTTCTTTCTCTTCAAATTGTTCTTTCCCCTACTGTCATTGGGATCTTTGATTTCCAACTCTTTGGATGATTGTGATTAAAACTTGAATGGTTTTCCACTTGATTCAATATGTATGGCCTGAACATGCACTTCATCAAAATCATCAGGATTAAACATTAATAATGTATGTTTCAAATATGAATGTAAATTGCCAATTTATTTTAATAAAGTTTCACGTGTATCTAATGAAATACCAAGCGCCAATGGTTTCTTTCTGAACTCCTAAGTAAACTTCTGAACACTCTTCCCTTTACCTTGCCTCAGGTGCTACCAATCACTAAAACCTTGCTGCATGTATCCTAATGGATAGAATTGTTTCCTAAGAGCTTTTAAAAACTTAAACCATGAAGATATGACTTTTCCTTTTCACTTTACATCTATTTGAGTTTTACTTTCCCACCAGATTAAAGTTGTTCCCCCATTCTAAGTGTAGCTAACTGAATTTTCATTTTTTCATCAGAAATGTTCTGAATGCGACAATACACTTCTAACTACTTAATCCGGTTATGTAGCTTTTCAGGATTCATTTCACCATCATAAATAGGTAATTCAAATTTTACATCAAGTTTCAAAAGAGATGTTTTCTTAGGTTTCTTTTATGTTTCAGATTCTGCACTGGAAGAGGAAAAAGATGATGATGATGGAGGTGAAGGTGGTTTATCAGCCTTTCATTTACCTTTTTCCTTCTTCGATGTCTTTGAAGAAGAAGTTGCATCTCTCACCTTCTTGTCTTCGTAGAGTTCTCCCAACATTTGTTGCATAGTCAAGAATGATTGCTAAAACTGTTCATCACTCATCTTGGTTTCAATACTTTCACCTGCATCAGATCTTGTCATGGTCAACTTTTGAATGACTCGTCACTTTCCAATCTCTAAATCAATCTTCTCAAGGATTCCTTCTCCACGTTGCGACTTTGACCTGGTTAACATTCAATGGAAAATTCTACAAGTGCAATGTTTCTCTGATACCAAATTATATAATTTGAAATGATCATAAGTTAAGACTAATGTAGAATTTATTATCCATTAATGAATTGAATGTTAACTGAAAGTACGAAAACCGAGAGAGATGATTGAGAAGAAAGACTTTACGATAGTTGATAAAACATAAGTAAGATGCATAACAGAAGTGAAAATAGCAAAAACACAGTGATACTAGACAACAAAATTGATTACAGAGTTTGTCCCTGACGGACTACGTCTCCGGCTCCACTTTCAAGATGGGAGACCACTTTATTAGGATTGAAACAGAAGAGGTTGATTACACAAATATTTTAACAAATTGAATGTGCACACAGGAATTTCTAGTCACTATCAAAGAATAGCTCTCTGAACCAGCTTTCCAACGCCTATCACGGTTCCCAATTCCAACTTCCGATGCTCCTATTACCATGAAAACAAAAATGACTATGACCTCCAGAACCTGCATACAAAATCCAAAACCACTCTAATGTCCTTCTTCATGACAACAAGATGAATTTATAAGGTTGCAGGTACGTTTGAAGCCTCACAAGCTAAGGCATGAGATGGATGAAATTTTCGGTTCAAGTACTTTGTCTTGTCACTCAATGACACCTAGGGTCATTAGGCCATGATCTTCGAATTAAGAACTTCACATTAAACAATATAAAACCCAAAAATAACCTTATGATAAATTTGAACCGTTGGTGGCTTGCTGACTGGGCAGAGGAGTTTGACCACCCATGTGAATAGGCTGTGGTCTAACCGCCAACTGCCACCTCCACAGTCTTCCCCCGATGGTTCTGGCTACCAATACTCCGGCGATTAACATCATTGCTCACATGTTATGGTCAATGTTGATGGTTCCGCTGCGGTTAGACTAAACTCCACCTCGTTAACTAACAACTTCCCATTCACATGGTTAACATCACCCAGTTATGGTTGACGGTCTACTGTTAATGTTGATGCGATGGTTACCTCCGCCTATTCACATGCATGCCTTCCAGGTTAACTTCCCCACGTGGTTAATCCCACAGTCTTATGACTGTGGATTCAATTTGTAATGTTTTTAATTTGTTTATAACATATATATATGCTGAGGGGTGATAGCATAGGGGTTAATGTGTTTTTGTTATTAGTTTTAGCACATTGTAAAGTGTATACATGCCCAATAGGTATAGAATTAGGGTTATGGTCTAGGACTTAGGGCTTAAGTCTTTTAGCATATGTTTAATGGTTTTTAATGAATTTTTGAATAGGGTTTAGTATAGGTTTAGACCTTTACATCAGAACCATTTACAACCAATTATCACCAAGCGACATTGGCAACAAATGTCACATGACAACAAACCCATCGATATCAAAACCTGCGAAGGCAGAAGACAACCACATGTCAAAAACCAAATCCTGCTAGGCGAATGACAAACTGTTGGCTTATATGGGCCTGACCTATGTTCAGAAGAGTTATTTAGCCAAACAAATCTTGCAGCTACCTTCCCTTTCGACAACAGTCCGTAGAGCGCGGACTGAGGTCTCACTCGAGGTAGCAGGGGAGGGTACTGGAACTAGGTTTCCACGCCCTAGGGATGTCTAGATGTGGTCTAGAGGTTTCGAGCACCAGTCTATAGCTCTGCGCTGCTCAGTATTCACATAGATATAGATTGATTATATCTTTCTTATTAGTGCACTATTCTATTAGAGGATGCAGTTATAAATCAGATCTATTCAACAGGGTCTTTAAGCAAACATTTAACCAACGCAACCAATTCACACATTTAAAATGACCCCAGATTTACATATATTCATATAATAAGCAGATTAATTAAAAAGATATTATGAAAGTCAGATTCACGATAGCTTAGAAGGAACACAAAATTTTCAAAAGAAACCTATCTTTATTTCCACTTATCCCTAATACATCTAGTTCGGCCCTACGCACTCAGCTGCACGGGTCTGCACACACAACTGTGGAATTTCTAGGCCTCTACACACATAGCTGCAGAGCCTCTATCTACTACCCCAACCCTCGACTAAGACTTACAAACGCTTTCATACTATCTTCTTCAAAAACCCATTACATTTCATATTCAAGATTAACCATAAAAACTTAACTATTTCTACCCATAGAGCCTCGCTCTATTTATACCCTTCCTTGCCCTGTGATCCCTGCGCAGGATGACTCTATTTACATTTTTTTTCATTCTTTTCCAGGCAAACTACACTTTGACTCAACCTATTAGAATTTGTGCTCCGTGCTTTCATCAAAGTGTTTTTCTTATCTTTACCCAAAACTTCGGGCTTCGAGCTCCCTCACCGTTGCACGGGGCTTCCGCCACCCAACAGTCCCCCAACACAATCATCGTGACTCGTCCTGAGTCACTTAGCTGGTGTGGTAATCTTCTTGTGTAGGGCGGTTAATAGCCTTTGTGCTTTGCTTGTACCAACAAAAAATTCTTCCATCATCCATTGCATCATCTCCATGAATGTGGCCGTCAACTCAGTCTCAGGGTGTTGTCTCAATGGTGGCATACTCGCTTCACATATAAGCTACCCTGTACTCTATGGTGGTCGAAACTGCAAATGCTTCATCCAGCCATGGCTGGAGATGAGCTTTAATCATGGCAGCCTTCTGTTAGGCCATGTTAGCTTAGATATTTAGGTCCTGGGCCTCCGTTATCTTAGCCAAGCGTTGCGTAATAATGACAGTCGACACGATTCCTTTGATCATATCATAGGCTTCCTGAAGCTCCCAAGCTTCGGTTTCCAGTTGCTGAAGGTTTGGATCCTCTTGAAGGGCCGTGAGCGTGACAATCGACTGCAAGAACAGGTCCATACATTCCTTCATTGTCCTTATAAGCATTTCACAGGCGACGGTGATGATGTTCTTGCGCTGCTCAATGATCTCAAGGGGCATCACCGGCTAAGTCTGCAATTTTAACTCTGCAATCTCCACACTAAGCTCCCATTGGATCCACGCAGCCTCCTCCTTAGCGTTAAGAAACCCAGTAGCCTGATTCTGAAGTTGGGTCTCAATAGGGAGATCAGCCTTAATTTCCAACTCAGGGGCACTTTAGCAAGCTTCTGTGACAATCTGCTACACTTGATGGTTCTGTGTGATGGCTTCGCCCCATTGGAGGCACAGCTGTTCGAGATTTATTTTCTGCTCCTAAATTATTTTTTCGGTATGGCCTTCCCGGGTGTGGATCTCTATCGTGGCGCTGTCCTAGAGCTGTTGCAAGCTTTCGCGTGGTAAAGCGGCTATTCTTAGCCCCAGTCCTATAAGTTGTCCAAGCATAGCTCTGTCTTCCGTGTTGTCGATGATCAACTGCCTGCTAGAATTGCAACAACATAGGTGACTTGGGTCTTCAATAATGGTTCTGTAGTTGACATACTAGAACCTCTTGTAGCAGTGCTTTCACTTGTTGGCACGATGCGGATTCCTAGTGTCTATAGTTGCATACAGAACTCCCCCAACACAATCTGCTGCTCGGACATGGCTTCATCAACTGCATCACGTGTGGCATCGGGAACAACATTTTTGATGTCATTCAGGTCACCCTCGTTTGGAGTGGTCACCTCGCTATTTGTCTTAGATGCCTTCACCTTCTTCCGGGGCTTCAATCACTCTAGTGTCGCTAAGTGCTTTAAAAGGGCACCAATAGTAGTGGATGGAGTATCTGTCACGACCAGCTAAGTGGTTTCCTTCTGACTATCTTTGTCCTTTGTCAATGTCTCCCTGCATGGTTGTGTCTTGCCTGCTGCTGCGAGTGCCACCTCCCAAGCTGCTTTAACTTGCATGACAAACTTTTCATTCCACCTTTTTTGTGCAGCGTGCTTGAATTCCTCCTTTTGTTTCTGAATGGCAGCCACATCACGCTCTACTACCAAGGGTCCACACCAGGATGCTGGCCAAGTATCCACAACCCGGTCAATAACGTCATTAATGGCAATAAACTGGAGTGAAGTCCATGCCTGGGCTGGGTCCTTTTGCGCCCTGATGTAGACATGATGTATGTCTGCCTTAAATTCGACAATGTGCTTCATGCTTTCATAGATCTTGTCAGTCAAGTGGGTTAAATTATTAATCCACTGACTCACAGTCGCATCCATCAATACCCAAAAGATTTTTATATTGTGAACTTGTCCCGCATCCCTTGTTGCCCAAAGGGAAGCATATCGAGCGGCTTCAAGCCATTCCAGATCCAAGACTGGAAACTGGCTTTCCTCAGGTAAGTCAGTGGTGACCAGCATGATGGATAGGAGCAGCCATGCATAATGGAATGTCTTGCCCTCCTCTTGCACGTCGCTGTAATTGGTTTGAAACTCTTCACAAAGGAACTGCGACTAATTGAATCGTACACCGGCTGTGCATTCCAACAAGAGCAATGACTATGATGGGGACCTCTGTGCCATGACATTTCCTCATGACTTTCCCTGCCAGCAACTGAGTGGCAACGTGGACTGCATTTTCTGAGATATTGTCAATGATGTACCCTCACTATCCGTTGGCAAGCTAATACTTATTTTTCAGTCACTCTATCATCGTGACATCGTTACCTTTATCAGTAATCTCCCGAGGGTCTCTTCTGTCACAGGGAAGGTACGGAACCTGAAGAACAAGTTCTGTTATGATACTGCCGAGTTTACCAACCCATAATATGTCCTCATGAACTAAACAGAACAACTGCTTTATGACCAACATGGTGATACGGGGCTGGAGAAAGTGAGGAATCGACAAGAGACAGAGCAATCTAGCTTTGTCCACCTTCTGTAGCCACTCCTTTGGTTGTAGGGTTGTCACTATCCCTTCTACCTCTGGTCCATTAGTTCGTCTATCACCAGGTGGGGAAATTTTACAATATCTACAAGGTCCCAATCTTCGAACTTCATTGTCGCAACACGGCCAACCACCAATTTTTCCACTGGAATAGCTTTTGGTAGCGATGGGGTAATGATTACAGAGTCGACTTCATCCAGATTTACAGGTACTTTGGCCTTCCTTTGCTTGGTGGCACATACTTGGGTCACGATACTGGCTGTATGGGATCTTCTTCAGGGAGGACTTCTTCAACGTATGTGGGAGGACCCTCATCTTCTTCCTTGCTTTCAATTAAAATGGTTTTAGTCTACTCCTCCATCAGGAATTTTCTAGATTGCAGGTGCTGGGGCGACCTTCTTACTGGGTCTAGGCTCTGGGGATCCTTCTTGTTCCGCAACATTCGAGGAGATTTGGGGAGCTCAATGGTCTGCAGCGTGGCTATCTGCAGTAGGATTTTTCACCTTCTAGATTGCATCTTGCTAATACTTGGGCAATCCTTGAAACCACAGACTATTTTTGAATTGCTTGTCACTCATCATGTTGTTGATGTAGGGCAATTTTCTTATAGAGTGGTAAGACATGGTGGTGTGACCCTGACTTTGATTATATATGGTTCGACATTCAAAATTGGCTGCTCGCCCTTGCGGTAGTTCATAAATGTGATTTTGGTGGTTATTATTTTGCCTTAATTACCTGCTGCTAGCTTCATATTGCTTTAAATGGGTCATCATGTCATGAACAGTACCTACAACAGTCACTTTCCATCTTTCCTTCGCGACAATGAATCCCCAAGGATGCAGATGTGGTTTTTTTGCGCAACTTCACAACAGCCTGGTTTATCATCCCGTGCCCTCTTTCAACTACATGGGGCACTCGGACTAGGCCTCCTACGAATAGTCAGGTGGGCGAACCCCTAGTGTGGGTCTTCTGTTTCCCGACTAGCCCGGGTCACGAGCACCCTATACATTCCTGTCACGCGGAATGAGTCGATCTTGTGGACAAGGTAGACCTTCCTAGAATCTAATGAAGACATAATGACAAACAAACCAACCAGACACTATCTTTCTCTAAATGCGCTTTATAACTAATGGCAAACAAATGTGTTTTAAGGCCTACCTCATGTCCAACGCAAGTTTGGAGATTCCTTCGCTCCTTTGATCCAAGTAAGTTCCTTTGTTGCAAACCTGCAAGCACAAACAAGGCAAACGATTAAATAGCACCTGAATATCCAATATTATAAAACATATTTAACATGAAAGTCAAGGAGTCCATGAAACAAATAACATGAGATACTTGTTGAGAAAAATGAGCTTGATTGTATTAATTCAAAAGAGAAGAACCTTACAACCTTTGCCTTGACGCTGTACAAGCTCCTCCCAGGGTCCAACAAGAAGTCTCCTCTACTTTGACAAGCTTCACTCACTCCCCAATGAAGCCAAAAAGGTATGTGATCTCTCCTCTTAAGCTCAAATAGGAAGTCTTGATTTCACTAGCATTTACCCTCAAAAGTTCAGCTTCTAACCTCCCTGGCCACTGACCCAATGCCTCAATTTATAGTGCAATGGAGATTAGTTACCAGGTCCTCCTTCAAAGGGATAGAATCCTGCTTCAAAGGGATAGCTCCTCTCAACAAGGGATTAGTTCCTCCTCTTATGGGATACATGAACCACTTGGAGCGAACAATCCACGTAACAAATGCTTCTAGAAAACTCTAGAATTAACCCAAGATGAGTTTTTTAAGATAAAGATTGCGCCTTGTGACTTTTACAGGGGTACGCACCCTCCCCTTTACATACGGAGCGTATAAGTATGCAGATATCCTGAACAGAAGGTGCGGGCCCAAAGGCAAAAGTGAGAGAAAGTGCGGAGCCAGAGTTACATTTCTTTTTTGATGTCTTTCTCTCATTTCTAAAGCTTGTTTTGAAGAGCTGAGGTTTGAGACTTGCTTAGGAAGCTCGTATAGGTGGTGATAGACCTACACCGACTGCAAATAATCAAGGTGACGATATTTTTGTGTAACAACTCCAAGAATATCAGGACTTATTCCTGACCATGTTTACGGATTTGAAGGGAATAATCAGAGATTTAGGGGTAATGAAGATCACGTTAAAACCCAATGCGAAGCCAGTTAACTAGAGGTCATATCGTTTAAATCCGAAATACAAGGAGAAGGTCTACATAGAGGTACAAGAAATGAAGCAGAAGGACAAAATAAGAATATGGGCGGTTCTCAGAAATTTGAACAATGCATGTGTACATGATTCATTCCCAACTCTGTTCACATATGAGGTGTTGGACAATGTAGGCCGTCAAGAAGCATATTCTTTCACTGATGTGTTCTCAGGGTACCACCAGATCAGAATTGCACTGGAGGATAGGAGCAAGACAACCTTTGCAACTAAGTGGGGCTACTTCCAATATACGATCATGCCATTTGGATTGAAAAATGCCCTTCTTATCTTTTTACATGTGGTTGTTGCAGCGTTCAAGGAATATATTCATTATTAGAGGCTTATTTTGATGAATGGACTATATTTGGGCTGGTTAGGTGCCATGTAGCAAACCCGTGCTTGATGCTAGATACATGCCGAAGATACCAAATCACGCTCAACCTCAAGAAGTGTATGTTCCTCATTCCTTTTGTGAAACTGTTGAGGCATGTGGTTTGTAAACAAGGGCTGATGGTAGACCCTGCGAAAATCGCAGTGATTCTGAGTTTGTATGCACTGCGCAGTGTGAAACAGCGGCACGCTACCTTGGGATATACGGGGTACTATAGAGAGTTTATCAAAATTTACGCTCAAATCACCGCGCCAATGGAAAAATTGTTGAAGAAGGATGTCATGTTCTGTTGGGATGATGACTGTAAGAAAATCTTGGATGTATTGAAGAAGAAGATGGTTACTGAGCCAATTCTTCTCTTCCCCAACTGGAAGAAAGAATTTCATGTTCATGTTTGTTGGGTTGTGTTATATTCTTTCCACGACTAGTGCACGTAGTTAACCGGGGGGTTAGAAGGGGGATGGAGCACCCCCTTTGTTGCGCTAATTGCGTAGCGGGGGGAGTCACAGGGGGTTTCACGGGTGTAGGTAACCCCACCCTATGGGGTTTGGGGCAGCGCCACGGAAAATTTTGTTTTTGGACCCTATATTAGGTTGGGTGGACCTACCTATGGTTTTGTGCATGATTTTTGCACATGGTTTTGGACGCGATGGTTTTTGGTGCATGGTTTTGGATGCAATGGTTTTTTTGTCCATGGTATTGGATGCTTCGACATGTATAAATATGTATTGTAAGATTGAAAGGAATATAATGAAAAATCAAGCTGGTAGTCCCGGTTTTGGGATCCAGGGGAAAATCTCTGTGTATATGTGTTTTATGTGTTATGCTCTCACATTGTTTATTTTCTTTATTTTAGAATTTGTATGCAGGTAATTTCTGTATGGGGTTAAAACTTACATTTGATATCAGAGTCATTTTGGCTTCAAGGGGACACCTTTGTTGCTGACGAGTTTCGCTTGAGCTTGTGGTAGACCCTGTTCAGTCGGACATCTGCGAGATCGATTCTAGTGGTGAAAGAAGATGGCGAGCAGTGGAAAGATAGAGATTGAGAAATTTAATGGTCAGAGTTTTGAGTTGTGAAAACTCAAGATGGATTATTTGTTGGTGGATAAAGATTAGTGGATCGTGGTAGATCCAAGTACTAAACCAACGGGGGTGTCCAATGAAGAGTGGAAGAAGTTGGATCAGAAGGTGAAGAGAACATTACGATTATGTGTCTCAAATTCAGTGTTGCTGAATGTATCAGGGGAAGATATGGCGAAGGATTTATGGGACAAGTTAGGGATTTTGTACCAATCTAAGTCTTTGGTGAATAAACTATTCCTGTGGAAAAAGTTGTATATCCTAAAGATGAAATATGGAGACTCAATGACAGAGAATCTGAAAACATTTAATACAGTTATTATTTGTTGATATTAAAATTTTAGATGAAGATAAGTGCATTAGTTTGTTGTGTTCTCTACCAGTTTCATGGGATACTCTGGTTATTGCAATAGGTAGCAATGCAATTGCCTTGTAGTTTGATGAAATAGTGTCATCCTTGCTGATGGAGGAGATGAGACGAAAAAATATGGAGAGCTAGAATAGTAATGCCTTGTTTGTACGAGGATAGTCCCAGAACAAAAACAAAAATAAGTCATCGAGTGGAGATCTAAATCTCCAAGAAAACCTGTAAATGTGGTGTGATGGAAATGTGGAAAGAAATAGCACTACAAAAGGGACTGTAAATATAAAGCTCCCGATAAAGGAAAGGGATCTGATGATGCTCGTTCTGTAGAGCCAAAAACCACCTCAGATGAAGGTGGGGATGTCTACTTGGCTTCTTCAAGTACACATGTAGATCATGAGGCATGGTTGATTGACTCAAGTGCATCCTTTCACTTCAATCCCCATAGAGAGTGGTTCTGTGAGTATGAGAAATATGATGGTGGTGATGTCTTCTTGGGGGATGACAGGAAGGCTAGAATTGTTGGTCGTGGAAAAGGAATGTTGAAATTGCAAGCTGGAAGGGTTAGAACACTTTCGGGTGTTTTGCATATTCCTGCATTAGCTAGAAATTTGATTTTTGTAAACAAGATGGATGATGCAGGTGTAAAAACAGTGTTTAAGAAGGATACCTGCAAGACGGTTCGGGGGGCACTGGTATTGATGCGGGGAGTTCGAATTGGAACTCTGTACAAGCTGCAAGGTGGCACTATTGTTGATGGGTACAATAGTTCTGTGGTTCCTGAAAGTGGAGCAAAAAATCTAGTGGTCTCTGGAGAGAAGACCATGTTGTGGCATCAAAGGCTTGGACATATTAGAGAGAAGGGCCTTCGAATACTTCATGGTAAAGGTATGGTAGAAGGTATGAGTAATAGTTCTCTGGATTTTGATTTCTATGAAAATTGTGTATATGGGAAGAAAAATTGAGTGAGTTCCCCTCTAGTGGTATGAGGGCAAAACAGATATTAGAGCTTGTGCACAGTGATGTGTTTGGACCTGTGAAGGTTCCATAAATGGGTAAGTCTATGTACTATGTGTCATTTATAGATGACTTCTCAAGGAATACATGGATATATTTCCTTAAGAAGAAATCTGAAGTCCTTGATAGGTTTAAAGAATTTAATGCTCTGGTGGAAAACCAGATAGAGAAGAAGATAAAGGTGCCGAGGACAGATAACGGTGGAGAGTTTTGCAGTAAGGAATTTGAAGAATTCTGTAAGAAGTGTGGTATAGAACGACCGAAGAATACTCCATATACACCTCAGAAAAATGGAGTTGCAGAAAGAATGAACTGGATGTTGATGGAAAGGGAAAGAAGCATGCTCATTGGTGTTGGGTTAGAACAAGAATTCTGGGCAGAGGCAGTGGAGATAGCAGATTACCTGGTGAACAGATCACCTTCATCAGTGTTGGAGGATAAGACTCCACAAGAGGTATGGACTGGTAAGAAACCCTCTCTTTAACATCTGAGGGTATTTGGATGTGATGCATATGTACATGTTCCAAAGGAGAAATGAACCAAGTTGGATAGTAAATCTGAAAAGTGCATTTTATTGGGTATAAGGATGGTTTAAAGGGTTATAAGCTTTGGAACCCAACAACAAGGAAGGTTGTGTACAACCGAGATGTGGTGTTCAGAGAGGTGAAAGATGTTATTAAACATGAAGTCCAACCAAAGGAACCTGTGAAGACAGAGTTTGAACTAAAGGAGGAAGAATCAGACTCTGTAGCAGAGGAGGAATCAGAAGATGAAGAGCCACAAACTTCGGCTGTGAGAAGATCAGCTCAAGAAAGAAGGCAGCCAGAAAGGTATAGTCCATCTGCTTCTTGTTCAAACTTTGCTTTGTCTGTTACTCATGCTGATCCTAGAACTATGAAGGAAGCAGTGGATTTAGAGGATGGAAAACTCTGGAAGAGGCCATGGTTGATGAAATGGCATCTTTGCACAAAAATGAGCTTGGGATCTGGTGGAGTTGCCAGCTGGAAGGAAACCCATTGGCAACAAATGGGTGTTCAAGAAGAAGCCAAATGCAGTAGGGAAGGTGGAGAAATACAAAGCTCGGTTGGTAGCAAAAGGTTATTCCCAGGTGCCGGGAATTGATTTTGGTGATATTTTTTCTCCTGTTTCCAAGATAACTTCTATTAGATTAATTTTATCTGTTGCTGCTGCTTTTGATTTTGAGGTAGAACAGATGGATGTGAAGACAACATTTCTTCATGGGGATCTGGAAGAGGAGATCTGCATGAAGCAACCTGAAGGATTTGCGGTGAAGGGTAAGAAAGAACTGGTATGCAAGTTAAAGAAGTATCTGTATGGGTTAAAACAGTCACCAAGGATGTGGTATCATAAATCTGTTACATTTATACAGGGACTTGGCTTCGCCAAAAGAAAAGCAGATCCCTATGTGTATTTTAAGTTAATTGGTGACCATGTTATTTATCTAGTCTTGTATGTGGATGATATGTTGCTGGTTGGAAATGAAAAAAGAAATTATCAATGATTTGAAGACCCATTTGTCCTCCAAATTCGACATGAAAGATCTTAGTGATGCAAACTATATTTTGGGCATGGAAATTAAAAGAGATTGGACAAAGAGGAAGCTCTGGTTAAACCAGAGGAAGCAAGATAGTAAACCGGTGAAGGTTCCTATTCCCGTAGGTATAAAGTTATCTGCTGAACAATGTCCCAAGACACAAGAAGAGGAAGAGAACATGTCCCATGTTCCATATGCCAGTGCAGTCGGTAGCTTGATGTATGTGATGGTCTATACTAGACTAGACATTGCACATGCAGTGGGATTATTGAGTAGGTTTATGTCAAAACCAAGGAATGAGCATTAGATAGTAGTGAAGTAGGTTTTTAGGTATTTGCGTGGCACTAGTGATTATGGTTTGTGCTACCAAGGAAGACCAGGATTGGACATAGTGTTGAATATTCATGGCTTTGTTGATGCAGACTGGGCTGGAGATCTAGATCATAGAAGATCTACAAGTGGGTATGTGTTTAACCTATTTGGAGCTGCTGTCAGTTGGATGAGTAAGAAACAATCTGTTGTGGCACTCTCAACTACAGAGGCAGAATACATGGCAGCCACTCATTCAAGCAAGGAAGCAATTTGGTTGTAGAGATTGTGTTCAAGTATGGGTTAGTACAGGGAGCTATAAAGATAGGCTGTGATAGCCAAAGTGCAATTTTCTTGGCAAAGAACCCTGCATATCATTCAAAGAAAAAGCACATTGATGTTCAGTATCACTTTGTGAGGGTTATGATAGAAGACAAAAAGGTGTTGCTGGTAAAGGTGGACAC
>APFE030769212.1:184121-249339 GCA_000404065.3 Pinus taeda | reverse complement strand
TGCTCTCGCATTTTTATTTTTCATGTGATTTAGAATTCGTATGCAGGTAATTTCTGTACGGGGTTAAAACCTACAAAAATGAAACATTAAAAGAATAGCAAGGACAGGAGTACTTTAGTATGCCCCAATCTTTCCAAGGGCATCATGGAGGGGAAGTATCAGCCCAAAAAAAAAAGAGGTATGTATAGGAATTAGAGGAGATTATCACTAAGTTCACTGTTTCAGAATGGGCTATGAGGAAGGAGAATGAGACTCTAAAAGAAAACAACCTACACATGTAGAAAGAACATGAGGAATGGCTTCAGAAGGTGGCCCAAATTATGAAGATGAAGCAGACTTGGATTGATCATTTGAAGAAGAAAATTGAGTTATATAGGGGTCATATTCTGGCAGAATCTAGAGGGAACCAATTAAATCAATTGGTTACAACAGTTGCAACCCAGGACAAGGATTGATTTCATTTTTTTGGAGGGTGCAACATTTTTTCTTGAATAAGGGACATGTAAGAAGCTAGCTGTGGGGGAGATGTTGAGACCCAGTTTTGCGAAATTTTGACAGCTTTCCTAGACTTCACCTCTCCCATTTTCAGCTCTCCTTCACCGCTAATTGTGCTTATTTGGGTTATATCATCTAGATTTTGGCCAAAAGGGTGTTATATGCTTGAGGTATGCAAATTAACATAAAAAGTTCCATTTTACCTTAATATTAAGCATTCCTTAAGCTAGTTGTTTCCTTATTGAATTATCATGCCAACTAATCTAGAAATCTAATGCAGTTTTGCTTTGGTTCGAAAAAATCCTGCAATTTCCTATAGATAGCTTGTGCGGTCATATTTCCTGCAGACGCTCTAAAATTCCTGCAGATGAAGATTTCTTGCAACTACCCAGATTTCCTACAAAAGAATTGGCTATTATCTATGTTCCTCTCACTTCCAAATCAAATGAGAACATGGGTTTTGTGGGGAATTATTCATACATGCATGTTGTCCTATTGGTTATTTCAAATCCACCAACGAAACTACTCAAATTTGCAGACCTCTTCTCATTGGCCACATGAGGAGAAACTCCAGCTATGTAATGAATTTTGTCTAATCCATGCTTTCAGTCATGGATTAGACTCAATAGAGCTAATTTTGACAATATGTACCAATATTGATAACTAATAACTTAGATTAGTAGTTTTCCTCATTCGAGCCAAATATGGGCTTTCAAACATGTATAAGTTTGACTATGTTTTATATTGTATGGGGTTTGTTGGGTTTGTCTGATAACACATATCATATTGTAGTCGATTGTAATATCTTCGTATTAATATAATAATTTATGTTATGTCTATTCTACTGAGAAAGCCCTTTTAATTTTGAAGGGGTTGTTAGTGAGGTAGGCCCCACTTTGCTCACAACTCGCTTAGTTGTAGAGTGTCTGCATTTTAATTATTTTATGCAGTAATAATTTGTTTACACAACTGATGTAGTCTTTTTGGCATTTTAGCAACAATGTTCTATTGATTGAATGATTAATTTTTTGTGTTAATGTGTTGATTTCATTTAATCAAAGATTTGATTTACATTGTTAAATTGATTTCGATATTGCTGTAAGTTTGATTTCTTATCTTTTCTAATCAACATCAGCAATATTGAGAGCCGTAGAGGGATTTTTAATTCCACTCCATAGCCTTTTTCTACCAAACGATGATGCAAAAAAGAGGCATTAGTTCTACGTATGATTGACAGGTGATTAGTAAGAATTCGAGGTATTAAGCCTGCATATATTTTTCACAACATCTCACAAGCTTACTTGCCTTGGGTTGATGATTTATGTTGACAAATTATAAGTCTATAATTTGACTCAACACTCTTACAAGATAAATTTTCAATGTACAAACAATATAGATGAATATGAAGCATTAAATTAGCCCCATGGGGGTAGGTGAGTTGGTAATCACAATGCGATGAAGTTCGTTAGAAAGTTGGGCTCCATACTGAACGTCACGAGTTTAACTCCCCTGAACTAACCCGAAGCTATGAAGAGGGGTGGGCATAGTTCCCAGGGGTTATAGTGTAGCGATCAGAATCAACCGCATGTAATGCGAGTTGCCAGGCTGCTATAGTTGCCGATTCCTCTGTAAGCAAAAAAAAAAGGAATATGAAGCATTAAATTTAGGACTACAACTTTTAAAGAGGTTAGGAGAAAAAATAATTTATGTGCATGGAGATTCAAAACTCATCATTAACCATAATAAAGGTGAGCACTCAGTTAAACACCCTAGATTAAGAGCCTATAGAAATGCAGTTTTATATTTTCTTCAATGTTTTCCTGAATATCAGTTATCTCTTATTCCTATAAGCCATAATATTTTAGTTGATCCTTTAACCACTTTAGCTAGTACTTGTAAACTTTCATTCCATCCAAATATAAAGTATGAGGTGGAAGTAAAACATAAGCCAGTTGTTCCAGATAATATAAGATATTGGCAAGTTTTTGATATTGATAAGAAAGTAGAAAACATTTTACAGTTGAAAGATGAATTTGAGTGTGTACATATTGACATAGATAAGGATGTAGATGAGAATAAAAAGGAGATAGTGTAAAATGAAAATGATGACAATCCAGAAGAACTTGACATTTTACAACTAAAAGACAAAGTGTTGCCATTGGAAGAGATTTTTATTTCAACAATGTAGCCAAGAAGCCAAAAATAGAACCAGTAGGAGCCAAGGTAGAGAACTGCAATATATGAACTCAAGAGTCCTAAAATTGTGAAATTGTCTAAACCCTTACTTCCTAAAGAAAAACAAAAACACATTGAAGTCTTTAAAGAATTTTCTTATGTGTTTGCATGGAGCTATGAAGATTCAATATCATATGATACAAGTATTATACAACATACTATTCCCATTAGGGAAGATCAAAAACCCTTCAAACAAAACTTGAGGAGAGTGGATACAATCTTATTACCTTTTATAGAAAAGTAAGTTAAAAAACTTTTTGATGGAAAAATCATTGTACCTCTAAGATTTTCAAAACGGGTATCTAATCTAGTGCCTACTAGAAAGAAAACAGGAGAAATAAATCTTTGTCTAGATTTTAGGAATTTAAATAAAGTCTCCCTCAAATACAACTACCCTCTGCCTAAAATGGATAACATCCTGCAAAAAGTAGTTGGTTCAAGTAGGATTTCTTTGTTGGATGGTTTCTCAGGATGCAACTAGATTCTAGTTCATCATGATGATCAACGCAAAACAACCTTTACCACACCTTGGGGAACTTTTATGTATGTAAAAATGTCCTTTGGCCTTATGAATGTTGGGTCCACTTTCCAAACAGAAATGGACTTTACATTTGTTGATGATATATATAGGTTCATTGTAATTTAACTAGATGATATCACAATCTTTTCAAAAACAGATGAAGAACACCTATTACACTTGAGATTTTTTTTTTGAAAAATGTAGAAAACATGGTATATTATTGAACCCTGAGACACCTCTTTTTGGATTAGAGGGAAAAATTATAGGTCATATTATTTAAAAAAAAAGGAATTAGAACAAATCCTAATAGAGTCAAAGCCATACTCAAAATTGACCCTCCCAGAAACAAGAAAGAAATTCAATCCTTTATAGGTAGGATAAATTTCCTTCAGAGATTTATTCCAAATATGGTCAAGATTTTAAGAGCCATTACAAACATGTTAAAGAAATTTATTGAAATAAAATGGGATACTAAAGGTAATAAATATTCTAGTGAAGTAAAGTTAGCTTTAACCACTGCTCATGTTTTAAGTATCCCTGACTCTACAAAGGATTTTATGATTTTTTTCCTTTGCATCTGAACATACTATTGTAGTTGTTTTGTTACAGAAAAACAGTGAAGGACATGAAACAACCCATAGCTTTCTTTAGCAGAGCTTTAAGGGTTGCTTAATTAAAGTATAACATCATGGAGAAACAAGCCTTTTCTTTGGTGAAAACATTGAAAAAATTTAGAGTGTACATCTTACATTCCCATATCATTGCATTTGTTCCAGCTGTTGTGGTAAAATATATCCTTACACAAACTAGCATGGATGGAAGAAGAGGAAAATGGATTGTAGTTATCCTAGAATATGGCTTTGAGATAACACCTACCAAGCTCATAAAAGGTAAAGGATTGGCTATGCTAATGTCTGAGTCCAATTTTCATGCACTAGATATTAATTTTATTGTTGTAGTTGATGAATAGGAAGAGCAGGAAATTCCATAGGTATCAGAAGCCTTTGATACCTCTCTGTGGTATGTAGCCATTATCTTTTTGTTACAAAATTTACAAACATCTCTTGGTTTAACAAAGACAAAAGCTAGGTTTCTCAGGTTGAAAGCTATTAAATATTGCATTTTAGATCAGATTGTATATTGAAAAGATGTTGGAGGTATTTTTCTAAACTGTTTGTGGAAATATGAAGTAGATAGGGTCATGGAAGAATTTAATCAAGGAGACTATGGAGGACATTTGTATTGGAAAACCACAACCAACAAAATCCTGAGGGCTAGGTTTTACTAACCTACCTTGTTTACATATGTTCAGAAGAAACTTACCACATGCCATCAATGCCAAAATTTGAAGGCAAGAGGAAGTTGTTGCCTTTACCTCTAAAATCCATTTCAATTGAGGTTCCTTTTCAGTAGCGGGATTTGGCTTTTATTGGGAAAATCCATCCAATATCTTTAGGACAACATAGTTGGATCTTGATAACCATTGACTACTTCATCAAGTGGATTGAGGCTATCCTAATCAGGTAGGCCACAAACATGGTGATTATTCAATTTTTAGAAGGTAATATTCTTGCCAGATTTGGATGTGTATTTAAGATCATCACTGACAATGCTGCTACTTTCAAGTCAAAGAGAATGATTGATTTATTCCATAAATATAGCATCAAATTAGGACACTCAATTGCCTACTATCCACAAGGGAATGGGTTAGCAAAGTCTTCTAACAAGATTTTATTCAACATCATCAAAAAAAATATTTTAGGAAAGTAGAAAATCCTAGCATAAGAAGTTGATTAATGCCTTATGGAATGACAGAATTAGCACTAAGAATTCTATTGGGAGGTCTCCATTCCAATTAGTATATGGAGTAGGTGGAATCTTTCCTACTTCCCTATGAATCCCTATGCTGAATTTATTGCAGGAATCACAAGTGGAAACAAATGATTTATAGAGATGGAACAACCAAACCATACAATTACAGCAGTCTAGGGAGGAGGTCTACAACATAACTCAACTCGTTCAGGATAAAATTAAGAAGATCCATGGGAGAAGGATAAAATCCGATGACTTCCAAATAGATGTTCTTATGTTAAAAAGGGAATCAAGGAATGAAGAAAAAGGTAACCATGGTAAATTCAATAGTTTGTGGAAAGGGCCCTACAAAATTGACGTTCAGAGGTAACAATGCATTCTTGTTGAAATACTTGACTAGAGAGGGAATGCCGGGTAAACTTGTCAATGGAAGACTTATCAAACACTACTTTCCTCAAGAATATATCATTTTTCATTTAGAATAATTGTAAATATCATTTTATTATTCTATTGCAAGAGTAAGGGTGGCAAACATCAAGCATTGAAGCCTGAAGAGAAGGCCCTAAGCTTCTGATGGTTTGTTTCCCATATTTAAGAATAACAACGATTAAATCAATTCAAGGGAAGAATAAGGACAACTTTCCCAATGGATGAAGGCTACTGATCTACAACGTTATTGACACCTCACAAGGAGGATGCCATCCCCATTAGAGAAATTGTTAGAGTCCTATAATGTATAGGATGATAATTTGATTATCTGTCAATTTTTATAATTATGATTGTTGTAAAAAATATTCCATCCTACTAATTATTTCCAAGAAAGAGAAAAAATAGAAAAAGAAAATAAAAAATAGAAAAAGAAATGAAAAAGAAAAAAAGGGGATACAAAAGAAAAAATGTATATCTATGTGTTTTTATATCTGCTACAACCACCCTCCAAAATATTGGCTTGCATGCAAATTTCATATCCTATCTTTGATCCTGTGATCGATCATTCCTTGGCCACTTGTTGGTAAGGTGATGATCTCAAGCCTCCTCCTTGATCGTAATAGTTGTCCAAGTTCTCATTTTTATACAGTATGTGTCATCTTTGGGCATAGGGATTTTTGTTTGTCACAGAAATGCAATGTTGTTTTGCTTCAAGAGAAATCTAGCGCATATGAGTTGTTTTCATTACATAGACAAGTTTCACACTCACATCTCACACTCTTGTCACGAAGGTTTGTGCATCAAGCTGAGTATGTTTTATAAATTCTAGATAGACTACGTTGTATCACTAAGTGTTCATGTGTGATCATAGTCAAGTCCTATCACTATTTACATATGCTCCCCGATCTCATATTTAGCCAATTTACCAAGCAACCTAGCCTCATCTAGCTTCCCAGAACTGTGCACTTTTCTTATGCAACCATTAATCGTTTTCCATTCCCTCCTAGAAGAGCATAGTGCAAAGAGACCCCATCCTCCCTTGGAACACAAAACTATGCAATGGTTTCCTCCAGTGTCCTTCCCTAGCTTGAACCTAATACCTTTAGAAACTATGTATTGTTGTCCCTCAGCTGCCTTTCCAACACTGCTCTCCAGAAATGAACAGATCAGTTATGCAACCAACACTACTCTCCAAAACTATGTAGAGTAGTCAAATAGCTAGCACTACTCTCCAAAAATATGTAGAGCAGTCTGACTTCCCTGCATTCATAAACTGCACAGAGGTGTCATCCTAGGACCTCATTCCGCATGAGTGTCTTACATCTCAAAACTGTGCAGTGTTGTCCTAACTTCTTAGCAGCCTTGCTCTCATAAATTGTGTAAAGAAGGAAGCCCAACCTTTCTCTGTAAAACTGTGCAGATCATTCTGTCATCAATCATGGCTTGTTGAAACAATGTTAATCTATCTCTCAATGACAATAGGAAAAGGTGACATACTGAGATCACTCCCAAGGAGTTGAGAAGAAGGAACAAAAGACTAAGTGATGTAAAGGTCGGGACCACATGCAAACTTTGTCGGATGCATGACCATCTTGACGGTAAGTATGGTAAGTAAAGAAAACCTTTCGAAGAATATCTCTTAGTTGATTTTGCAAGACTTATTTTCATTATGTATTTAGTAACATGCTTCTGTGAAAACACAAAAAGGTCATTTAATGTGTTTCTTCTACATGTCTTGATTCTTTTTTTCTTGTTTGACCAATTGTCATCTTCAGTGTGTTGATTTCTCTATCATGCTTGCAACCTTGTTCTCGTGATGTTGAAATTTTATGGATGAGTTGTGTTCGCCATGTAAACATCTATGGCACTCACACACAATGTTGTAAGCACTGTCACATAAGTGTTGTCACAGTGGCTTGAAGGTCTATCTTAAGTGTCATGCTTATCGCTTTCACCATTAGAGAGTCCTGTAGTCAGTCACACTAAGCATGTGTTGTCTTATGGTATGCAGTGTCTTATCATCAAGCCATGTTGAGTGTGTGTTCGAAAGGTCATGTATACATGAGTTCACTTGCTTAGATGCTTAGCAAGTTTTTCTAAAAAAATTTCAACTGGACCACCCTTCATCAATTGGGCATCCACTGAGCTACACTACATAGTCTCAGCCCTCAGTGACCAAGCACTATTGCCTAGAACTGTGCAGAACTTGAGGCTGCCCTCTTGGCAGTCTGCACTATGAAATTCTGGAATCATCCCAATTGAATGCCACCCAAAATAGCACATAAGTTGCCTAATAAGTTATCTCATTTTTCACTTCCCACAATCCTATCCATTAAGCCTCTCACTAGTCAACTTGATAATTTGACTTGGCAATGACCCTGGGCTTCACTCCTCCCAAACATTGTACAAAAGTTGCGCGCCTGCATGTTTGCACTACCTGAAGAAATTATGAAAACAAGAGGGACAAGCACACACTGCCTGTCACTACACTATCTCTGGGAATTGCACAATTCTGTCAGTTAGTCCCCCTATCAACCTATTTTCTACTCATCCTGAAACTTGTGCAGTTTTCATGGACAGTACACATGCTTCCCGGTACCTTGTTCAGCCCAGAAACTCTGTAATCATGTCCTATATCATTGCCTCCCAGGTCTGCGCACTTCTAGCCAGCAATCTCTTGTAGCCCAATCCCCACCTACTCTAAAAATATGTGTAGTTTTCATTGCCTGTGTCTGAACTACCTGCATTTCCTTCCCCAGAGAAAGTGCACAGTGCTGCCTCCTAGCTGAGCCAAATCCCATAGATGTCACTATTGTACCAGACCACTCAACCTAACCTCTCAGTGACCTTTACGCAATTTCTCCCAATAGTGTCTCAGAGTTTGCATCCCGCCCTGACATGTGCTCTGCAATATTTCAAAGAATTGTCCTCTCTTTTGGTCAACTGCACCTAGAAATGAAAGACAATGCATCATGGTAGACTAGGGGATTTTTGGATTTGATGTTGTCTCATCATTAGTGATTGCAAAAACAAGTACATGGATGAGACATGGCACGATGATGAACGGGATGAACAAGGAGTGCATGCTAGAAGATTTTCTCACGGTTGGAGAAACACATGAAGAATACTAAGTAGCAAGTGAAGGAGACACATGCAAATGCACGAACCTTCAAGCAAACCCCAAGACCATTGAAGACTTTGTACACTTTTCCATGCAGAGGTGAACCTATGACACATCACGAGCACAACCATCACTCAGTAGTACAACAACTTAATAGGAACAATACAGCCAACATATACATACCAAACAGTGTCATGTTCAGTTTTGTCATGAGTGACCTTGGCCACATCACTATTTTGGGTCATACTGTGTAATCAATGTAATGTAACGTAGAAGTCCAAGAGGTGCATGGATGAAGTTAAAGAGTCACATAAGTCAAACAATCATGAGGGAATTCAAAGAGTCACAAGGGTCAGTTTCAACCTTGGCTATATACACCCCTCATTTGTACATGTAAAGGACTCTTTTCCTTGGCTCCTCCCACATAACCTTGAGAGTTTGTATTATTTTCTTAGAGGAGCGATCAGTGGCTCCAACACCATGCTATCAAGGCTAGTGATGTATGGTGCACGGATGTGTGTTGGCAATTTTGCTTAATTCAGAAGCCTGTTAATAGGCCAACACATTTTCACACATGTATTGTATTCGTTTGTAAGGCTATTCTTTGGACGATTGTAATTCATGTTTCGTTATCATGTACTAAGATAGTTAAACTAGTTTGGTTGTTTTAGTGCATATGCCGTTGGAAATGTGTTTTATCATTTGTTAACATTGTCTCACCCGTGTGGACTATTCCAGTGGATGCTCAATAGATTCATTCTTGTACACATGTTATAACGACCATCGCACTTGTGTGGACTATTCCATCTGGTGTTGTATGTGCTATTTATTCACTTTTTTTTTGTGACTGTCATAGCCGTATGGACTACTCCGTTGGAATATGCATAGATCTTGTTGTGTTGTGTGCCTCTGACAAAGTTGGGACTATTACCTATCAACTTGAGACTCATTCTCACCCTCTCCCTTTGCAGTGAAAGAACTTTGACACAAGTGACACTAAGCACTCACCAAGCACACAAACCTCATTGTTTGAACAACGAGTATACCACTCTCATGTGCTGACAAGTAAAAGCTAAGAAATATCTTTAAGATAATGGTAATCGAACCATCATACTGGATGGGAATCCCACACCAAATGGTGTGAGGTCTAGTTGGGACTTCATACAGGGGAAATTCCCTCAATGTTGGTGAGTCTAGCACCATCAACATGTTGAAAAAATGAAAAAACCCCAATATGTGAGAGAATTTAAATGCCAGTAAATTTCAAAAAATAAAAATTAATGCATGAGAAATACCTTTAGAATGATGTGCTTCTAGTTAAAATGCCACATTAGAGCTAGATAAGTAGGGTTAGTTGGTTTAATCACATCATTTAAGCATGATTAAACTTGGTAAATAGAGTAAACATTTGACTGCAGAGTTTAATCGTGGTTAAAATAATTAAATAAAGATAAATGTTTGAGAGCCCAATCTAACTGCTCTCAAAATAGTGTTAATTAAGTTATTATATTAGTTAAACACATTATATAGATCGGAATTAGAATTTTAATAAAGGTTTTTTGGATACAACAACTTTTGTAACTTTTAATAAAATCTATGCACAAATGGAAGGTCGTGATCTCACCCACCTAGATCAATGGCAGGTGATGAGTTCGGAACCCCCCCCCCCCCCCCCCCACCGCTTCCGACAGATAACCAGGGTGGGGAAGGGGTCCAACAATAATTTCACTGCTCACTGCCTTGTAACATGTCACCCCTCGTTCCCATTTCCCCACTCCCCCCCCTACCTATAATCATTTGCAGCTCCCCACCCCCCTCCAAAATCCACCTTTCTACTCTCCCGTCTATTATTATCATTCACCCTTGCATTCCTGCTTCACTCCACTTCCACCAAGTGGAGCCTCCCATCCCCACCTCACTCCTATACAATGTCGCCACATGACGCTCCCCACTTCTCTCCTCTTCCATCATGGTTGCATCATTTCCCACTCCACATCAACTCACCCCCACCACATGGCACCTCTGTGCACCTGTTATCCAACTGTTCGAGCCATACTCATTCCCATGATAATAGACACGCTCCCGTTTAAACATCCAAATCACAAATGTAAGCTATTTTTTCATATAAAATAAGCCAAAGATTGTTCATTTGCCCTTCCTTGCGCTATTTTTAGACCTTAGTAATCAGATCTTGTTCCAGTACCCAGTAAGTCGATAGAGCCTATTACAACATCTAATCATCGAAAAAGCCCACCATTGTGACCAATCAACGAACAAATTACCTCTTTATGACTAGCCACTAATCTTCGACCAACATTTCTTGGGTAAATTCAAAATTTATAGTTATTTGCTATCTAGTATGTCTCCTAAAGGTAAAACTAAGGTTACAGAGGAAAAAGCCACTTCTACCCCTTATCATTGGTTTGGATCATCAACCACCAGTAGACCAATAATATAAGATCATTGAAACTAGTTGTGAGTTCAAACTCTACAAACTCCACAACTGGTGAAAACATAAATTCATTGACCTCAATGATGAATTCATCTTTTGGGACTCCTCCCTACCCCAATTCATTTATGCTCAGACCTACCACTTCCACGAATTTGTTTCATGGTGCCAATTCCAATATATTTCCAGTCATAGGGAAATTGTGGCCCAAAATAATGACATGATTTTCATAATCACCTTTTAATCTATCTCCCAAATTCTCTTTAAACTCTGCACCTCTGAAAACCTTTACAGTAGATTCCCTCATGGAATTCTACAAGAACCTCACCTTCCCTCACAGAGAAAGGATTTTTGAAACGTTTCTCCCTGAGGATGCTCATTTTCCTAAGAAATATCCTCCCTGTTCATCCTTCATGTTCCCTGAGATGAACAAACATATTATCTCCATTTTTTCATGTTTACTAGGCTATGAATTGATCAGTGGGTTGATGAGGCCATCATAATTTTTTTGTCATACTTTTCAACATGTGAGAAACTCACCATCGTCTTCTACTACAATGAGTTTCTAGCAGATGCAATTCACGAGCAGTTCCTGAAATTTTCTATAGAGGGAACCTTCAAATATGCTTCAGTCCTAGATTATCTATTTTTATACCATCGGATAGATAGATTTCAATTTCCCTTACAAAAATTGGATGAGCAAGGAAATGCTCAATTAGTAATTCATTGGACTTCCTTGGTGACAAATCATTCCAACGAATTCGCATTCAGTGAATATGATGATCAATCCTTATATACAATATCTTTCTTATTAAACAATAATGTGTAGCCAAGGATAGGACCTGAAATCGAAAGATTCCTTCATCTCAATGAGCATACCAAAACAAGTGACTCATAACTGTATTGGAACTACACAGAAATTAGGGTGTATGGGTGTGAATTTACACCTTACATGTCTCCAAATTTTCTCCCAGTGAGAATTTTCTCACTAGAGTACAGAAGATAGATGATTTAGATGGATGAGTTGCAGATTGTGGTAGCAAAGAAGAAATTCCAATTTGAGATTAAAACACAGGTGGGCCCTTTCATCTACAATACCAAAGCAACAACTAAAGTAGTATACATCCTCCTAAAGTAAATGAAATTCAAACTCAGGTTCACTTGGTCATATGACCCCTTGGGAGTGTTTTCGAAGCTACGATTAGAACATAAGACTACTCCATACATTCACACTCCTAGGCTAGAGATTGAAAAATTCATGAACTAGAATCAATGGCTGGAAAACACCTTGTAGGAGGAAGAAGAATATGTATTATCAACAACTATAGAAAAAAATCCTACACCATAGGAGAAGTAGGAAAAGAGGCAAAGGGAGGAGCTTTCCCCTTCAATCATAGAAATCAAGGGAAAGGAGCTCAAAATTTATAATAAGAGATAAAAGGCCTATCAAACAGAAGAATCCTTTCAAGAGGAAAATGTACAGTCCACTATTATTTTGACAGACCCCCATACTTCTACAAGGAATGAAGATATTTTTCTAGGACATCCATCCACTTCACACTCCCAAGAGCCACCAGATGCCTCTCACACAGGAGAATTGGTTCATGACGAAGCTTAACTAAATATATTTGCTAAGTATATAGAAATTAAAAAGACGAATGAAATTCTGAAAGCTAGAGCTTATACAGATTTTTGGAATTAGATAGCATCCTCATATCATACACTACTCTCTGCCTTTGACATGGAGAAAGCAAAAATCGAGTTAGCCTTCCTACAGGCTGAGGTCCCTTTCCCAAAAACTCCAGAAGATTACAAGAAATCAATCTTTCTGGTCAATAATGATCAAAATCATCCACTTGATCAAATAAAGATACTTAAGCAAATAGGGGAGATGTTATACTCATCCTTGAAAACTTCTGCAATGGTAGCTTCTAGGCTACAAGCTTCAGTCAAACTCAAATTACAGAAGATTTCTTCTG
This sequence comes from Pinus taeda, assembly GCA_000404065.3. Lineage (NCBI taxonomy): Eukaryota > Viridiplantae > Streptophyta > Pinopsida > Pinales > Pinaceae > Pinus > Pinus taeda. The sequence continues at coordinate 236,299 of APFE030769212.1, read as the reverse complement.
TAGCTAAAGACACAAAAATCAAGTCTTTAGAAGATCTAGTAATTAAACAAGGATATGATCGCAACAATGTGAAAATTGCAGAGGAAGTTATTAGAATGAAGAATGCTAACATTGCAGCACTCAAGAATCAGCTCTAGATTCCCTCCATAGAAGACCCACAAACTAAGGAAGTTAGACAAATAGAGAAGGAAAAGGAAGACATGTTCAGAATTATTATTGAACAAAGTGCACAGATAAAGAAAATGGAGGTTGATATGGAGAAATTGTTAAAGGAAAGAGAAGAATCAACACAGTTAGCAGCGATTCCACTCAAAGCAGTTCCTATTACATCTACATCAATAACAAGGGCATCCACAGCAGCAGCCATCACAACTAAGGTACAATCTATAGATTCTTCAGAAGAACTAATCAAAGAAATGGATGACCTATCAATTAGAGGATAGGAAATTGAGAAGCTGAAAACTCAGCTAAATAATCTCTTGGAGCAGAAGTTGAAAATTGACAGTGTGTACCTACTAGAGTTGGAAAAGACTTGTAAATTAACTCAGAAAATTGAACAGTTGGAGAATGAGTCTGCAATGGCACAAACACTTACACACAAAAAAGAAAGTATTTGGATAGAAATAAATGAGACCATGACTTAAATATGGCAGTCTATTGAGAAAATTTTTTAGTAGGAGAAATTAGTACAAAGATCTAGAGGAGTCATTGCAGAGGTGAAAGAAGATTTAGGATAGAAGCCAGGTGAAGCCACTGCTCTGATCAGGATTCTAAATTCAAATACTAAAGAGGAATTAGAAGACCTTGAAATTGCAGGCAGATCGGAGCTAATTCTATAAGTGAGGAGGGTCCTTACAAAAAATAACCTCATCCTTCAGCTAGGAAACAAGTGCCACAATTTAGAGTCAGGCATTGATAAGTTCCACATGAAATCCAATCTGCTAAATCTAAAGGGGTTTCCAGGTTAGATAAGAATTGGAGAGAAGTTGATTAGGTTAGATGATTATGAAAAGAAATTTTATACCATAGCCAGGGATAAGGCAAATTTTTCCACTATCAAAAGAATTGTTAGGGCCTAGATCTAGCTCAAGTTGCAGGAAGGTAGGTCTAGGGTAACATCAAACCATGCTTAACTTGGTATCTAGCCCTACCAGGTCGAGAGAGGGCTCTCTCATTGTCAATCTCAATTATGATATTGGAAATTAGGGCTTGAGATGACTGAATTTAATGTAGACTTTAGGCTAGGTATAGTAGTTCATGGTTTCTCGTTTGATTTTTAGGTTTTGGTTGTTGGATCAATTGGAGAAGGCAAATTGGGTCCGGGAAATCAACTCAGGGATACAGTCATGTTTTGTGGGGTGAGGTAGACAAGGGTTTATGTACTAGAAATGGATTTAACATGGTAGATTAAGATAGTTGAGGAGTTGAGGAGGTCATAAAGAAACTATGAATCCTCTTCAAACAGTTGAAAACATTGAAAACCACATGCATTCCCAAGACAAAGCACATCAGTGTATTTTGTCCATTCACCTTGATTCATTTAGTTTTAGAAGAGAAATATGGATTTTGGAGACATATAAAACATAAGAGAACCCCATTACCAAGAATAAACAATACATAAACCCACTGTCACAAGAATCCCACAAAAAATAGTTGTGAAACTTGGTTTTATTCCTTGCCAAGCTGCTGATACAAATGTTCAATGAGTGCCACCACTTCTACGAAAGTCCAACCTTTACAAATGACAAAGAAATTACATAATATAGGCAAGGAAACCACTCATGCTAGCTATTAGGGTCGAATCCATGAGAAAATGGGTGGTTTCAACCATATCTAAACTAGGAACACAAAAGTAGGCAGTGGAACTACTTGCCTCTAAAACTTAGGGAACCAATTCGTTACAGCTCAAAACCACTTGCAACTTGATGTATCTACCCTATGAGGTGGTTTTCATCTACACTTACATCAAATGCATCATTTACGATGCATACATTTACCTAAACAAGAAGAAAAGTCAACCACTGAAGAAACTGGGTGAAATTTTGAGTTATAGGCAAAATTGACAAAATCTGAATGATGTGCAGCCCCTTGAGCTCGATGCACAGTGCTAGTTTAGGGAAGCTTTTTGAGGCCTTCCACTCATCCAAATTACGCCCAAGATAGCTTTTTGGAAAGCCCTACCTGTCTAGCTTATGTAACATTTTTAATTTTCTGATTTGGAGTTGATTTTCCCCTTCAAATATCAATTCTCGCAAGATTGTTTCCTATGGGTCCAAAATGTGGTAAAGAGGGCATTTTTTCGGTGTTTTTTCCCTTTTGGTGGCCCAGATCTTCTCTAAAATTGATGAAACTTTCTGGGTTTTCTTATTTTCTGATGTTGAATCCAAATCTATAAGCCATTGGTTAAGAGGATGCACCAATTCAGTGCACAGCACTGGTCGCGTTGTGCATCAGTCGGAATTTCCTGTGTTTCTATTTTCAAAAATGCAAAATGACAAAAAATTTCCAAAATTTCCTCAAATTTGGTAAGAGGCAACCTCATTAAGTGCTTTGCTGAGCTAATGAAGCTTCAGCTAAGATTTTGAGACTATCATATTCTTTCTTGGCCCTCAAGGCTCTCGTTAACTTAGCTTTTAGCCTCTTTACCCTTGTTTTGCAAATCTTGTTCCGAGTTAAGTAATGATAGGCCATATGGTGCATCATTGTCTTCTTTTTTTTGCCTTTCTCAAGTAACTTCTCAAGGTGAACGTTCAACCTTTCCAACCATGTCTCTCGGTCATTCTCAATTTCTTGCTCAAGGGAGGTCATTTCAATCTTTGCTTTCTTTGCCTCTTGCCTATCTTCCCTAATCATTTGCAGCTCTATAATAGCTTTCTTATGTGTCAATTGTTTGTTTTCCTGCTCAAGATAGTTAATGGTCCATTTGGCCCTCTCAAGGTTAAGTGATAAGGCTTGTATTTCAGCCTCCTTCTCTTTGATAATCATGTACTTGATTCTTGAGCCTTGAGAGCCCAATTCAGTAACATCCTCCTCAATCAAAATAAACTCTTTGTCTTGCCCTTTAGTAGGGCTCTCCTCATGCATCTTTTGCTTCCATTTGTCTCTGCTCTTTGACTATTGGCCAACCTGTATAGCTGGAGAAGAAGGAAAAGTCCCTTCCACCCCCAGTGAAGATAGCATTCTCTTGTGGCCTGGTGAAGAAAACGAGACCCCTTCCACCCCCGGTGGAGATAGTACTCACCTGGCAGCATCCAAAAGCTTCCTTGTGCCTCTCTCATAGGTGACAAACACAGAAACCTCCTCTATTTTATTTTTAGGCTCCTTTTGTTGCTCAGAAGGTTCACCTTCCTCTTGGGGATCTGAAAATATTTAAGGCCCCTTGAAGCACTCATGGGCAATGAAAGTTTCCCATGGCATTTCAAACTGAGTGACCTGATGCAAAACAATAATTTTGATGACAGAAAAATGATAAATTCTATTGAGTTGTTGTGGCTATGGTTTTATTTTTGCAATCACTGTCATCCTCTATATGTTTTTGCATATGAAATAATGGATGCTCATCATTCTGACCCTGGTGAAGTGCATGAGAAATCTGATGTGGTAGGCATAAAGTATGGAGAACCTACCCTCACATGTAAAGTATTTAATGATAAGCTTCATGAGTGGAACATACCAGTCCTCCAAGAATTTAAAAGGAAACACTTTGTTGAGTTTTCCTTGGTACTTGGCCTTCATATACGGATCATAATGTTGCTTACTAATATTTTGCCTTTTGTTCCACTTTTCCCCTACATCTAGAATTCTTGTGGCCTCTGCAATGATAGTTGTTGAAAGAGTGAAGTTTATCCCAGCAAGATGTACCATATTGCTATCCATGTTTATCACAAATTGCCTTGCTAACTCATGGTGAAATTTGACCCTCTCAACCATTTCACAAAACTCAAAACAACACTAATATTTGAAACATGTGGTGGTTAGTGGGCAAGCAAGTAGTTTACTCATGCTGATAGGTTCCTCCCTGATGATTTTTCCGCCTTTGTGAGGCTTCCTAGACTGCACATTTCTTTCTCTTGAGCTATCACTAAGTGTGTCCTCTTCAAAATCTGATTCACTACCTCCTTTCATGCTTGTCTCTATGAGATAATGTGCTGATGCTATGGTGAATAATGGATAGTAGGTGGGAACAAAAAGATGAGTATGAAGAGATTTTGTAAATGGAACAATAGTAATGAGATGGGGTAGGGGAAATGAAGGGAAGGATTTGGGGAGCTAGGGTTTTGACGGAGGGAGTTTAGGGTTTGATAAATGGGTTAGTTTTAATAGGGAAAAGGGGAAAGGGAATATGAGTGATGTGAGATAGGATTAAATGGTAGGTTTAGGGCAAGTGAAAATCAGAATACTAAGACAAAGAAGAAGACTTTGCAGTGGTGAAAACTAAAATAGTAAAACACACTAGGGTTTTGAGTCTTAGTAGACAAAAATAAAATTGAAGCATAAAAACCCTACCTAGGCTACAAAGTGAGTGTACTTACTTGTTAAGAAGGAAAATGGAGCATTTGGGAAGATTTGAGATGAATTCGTTTGGTTTTGAAGCCTCACTGGCCAATGCACAGCGCACTCAGCCCAATGCGCAACATCCGCCTAATGTGCAACGCCAATGTATTTTTACATAGGAAAAAGCTGCATGATGTGCAGTGCCCCTCTGATGCATAACGTCGACCCTTTGACACATAGCACCAAGCAGGTTTGCACCAGATTTGCAATTTTCCTCCTATTTTTCTCACTCTTCCCTCAAAACATGATTTTGGCTCTCCACTTGGCCTTTTTCACAATATAATGACTTCCTATCATGATTTTCTTTATATACCTTACACTTTGATATTTCTTCATTTCAAACCCAATTTTCTAAAGTCTTGGTAACTTTTTCAAAAACTTTTTTTTTCAGTTTTAAGTTTGACTCATTTTCTTGGCAATTTGATGGACTGGTGTCTTGATACTTTTGCTTTTGTAGTGGTAGGAATTGGCATGGTGACCAGGAACAGCTGTTGAGAGCTTATTACATATAGAAACAATTAAATTACATGAAATTTTACAAAAATGGAACTATACTCTATTTTCACCTCAAAATAGAGTTTTGAAGTGAAAAAGATTTATTGAGCATATCAAAAGTAAACTTATGAATTTATGAACCTTCATGTGCCTGCTGACCTATTTATTTGAGCATGATTGACAAACCCTAAGACCTAATGGGACTAAACCCTAGGAGTATTTGTTATACATGAAATGAAACAGGATGACTGTGAATGACTAAAAAAAATGTGTAAACAGGCCAGCAGGTGGATGCCATCAGGGAAACTGACATGAAACTACTACCATCAGTTGATCCATGACCTTATGGAATGTAGCTCATCAAATGAGACACCTAATATGCATGCAAAAGAAAATTTTGATCACTGATGGAAGTGTGAAGATACTGAAACTAACATTGGCTCCAATGTGGATGGTAGCTCCTGAGAGGTGCCAAGAACCACAAATATTTGGAAAAGCAGACCAGTGCCTTCATCCATTGGGAAATATGGAGTCAATAACTTCAGAACACCAAAAACAAACACCTTAACTCAAGACTCATAGCTGAACTGACTCAACTGAGACTAACTCAAACAACTGACACTAAATACTCAAAAAATGAATCCAGACATTCAACTTTATAACATTCACTTCGGGCCCCAAGCTAAATGAATGGTGATAGTGCAAACTTTGCACTGAAAGGAACAAAATGGTATGTATAATGACAAAATGCGATAGCAGAAAACTCCTTAGAGATAGTACCATTTCATAAGCCAACCATTTACTGGTCCTCCTACACATTCTTCCCTGTTCATTTCTTTGAGTAGAAAAGCATTTTGCCCTCTATATGCAGCAATTCTATATGGTCCCTTCCATAGGTTCTCGAACTTGTCATGCTTTCCTTTATCCTCGTTTCTAGCATCCCACTGTAACACTGTCTTCAATCTAAAATTTGTCCGCCTTTGCCTTCCTATCATAAATATTTTTAATTTTCTCCTACAACTTAGATCTATTATGAAAAAAATCCTCCCTTTTCTATTGTAAATGAATCATCTGACTTATTCTCCACTAAAAATGATCTTCCTTGCCGCCAACTTCCTATAAAAATTTTACAACCGAGACCACAAGAGATGTGGGGAATACCGTGTCAATACAATATACAATCTCGAATGGAGACATACCTATTGACTTATTTTGGCTCACCGTATCAGCCTATAGTGCATTATCCAATTTTTTATGCTAGCTCTTCTTATTAGTTTCCAACAGCTTTTTAATGATGGTGACCAATGACTTGTTTGAGGATTCGGCCAATCCGTTACCTCACAGATAATATGCAGTAGAATGTCCTAAGGTAATTTTGTATTTGCTGCAAAAGTTAATCATATTTTTGGACTTGAAAGTGGTTTCTTTATCTGTAATAAGTTTGATATGATAGTCAAAACGTGACAAAATATTTATTTCAAGAAACTGAATTATTACCGAGTCTGTGGCTTCTCAAGTGGGGATTGCCTCAATCCACTTTGTGAAATAATCTTTCTCTATCAAAATCCACTTGTGCTGAGCTGAAGATGTGGGATGGATCTCACTAATGAAATCTAAGCCCCATTGTTGAAATGGTACACTAACTTTGACTAGCTTGAGAGGTAGAGGCTACAACATTCTTCTTCCCTGAAAAATCTGGCATTCATGACAGCTTGCGACAGTCTTTTAAACATCGGCAAACAAGGCAGGCCAGTAGTAACCTACTCTCAAAATTTTGTTAGCCATCGTCTTCCAAAACAAGTGACCTAAACAGTCTCCCTTATGAAAATCACTCATGACCTATTGGGCTTCATCTTCAGTTAAGCAATTCAGCAAAATGCATCCGAGATCCTTCCAATAAAGTGCATTGTTCAGAATGCAAAATCTAGCAGCCTTAAGTTTTAGAGTTCTACCTTTATTTTTAGCCATCCCCGGTGGCGGAGAAAGAAGCTAAAGCACATACACAATATCTGGATACCAAGGATATTGGAGACATCGCTGCAATAAGATTTATATCTAATGCATGTAGATTGGACTCCGCCATTCACTTTGCTAGACCCTGCCCCTTGATTAGCTTTGTAAGCTTTATCTCCAAGTCATATTCTAGTAATCCTGCAATCCATTTCCCTCACCTTCCTTCTGGATCTATTTGTACCAAAACATCTTTAACTGGTGTGTTAGGGACATAAGAAAGGATATGAGAGTGCATAATATATACCTAGAAGTATTCAAAGCTTTAACTAAAGCAAGAGCTCGCTTCTCAATGATGTTGTATTTTAAGGTTGCATCCCTAATTGTCCTACTGAAAAAGGCAATTGGTTTTTCTAGCTGATCTCTTTTCTGCATTAGAACTGTGGCCATAGTATGTTTAGAAGCGAATGAAAATAATATGAAATTTGTGAATAATCCAGACTAATCAAAATCGAGCTAAATATAGATCCAACGTTACTAGGTTCAAATACTTCATAGCATCCTCAGTCCAATTGACCACACTATCCTTCTTCAACATATTAGTAATTTCCCTCAAGTGTTCAGCTAGATTAGGCACAAACCGATGTAAGAAATTCATCTTACCATTAAACGCTTGGATCTCTTTCTTATTACAAGGAAAGTCTATCTTCTGTATAGCTTCCACCCTTGTAGGATCGATGTGGATTCCTTCCTTTGATATTATGTGACCGAGTAGCTTCCCTTCATCCATAGCAAAAAGGCTCTTTTTGGGATTGAGTGATATTCCATATTTTTTGCAATGTTGAAAAACAATTTTCAATTGGTAAAGATGCTCTTCATATGAATTTGGAAAGACTGTCAAATCATCAAGATATACTACTAAAAACACATCTTTTTCATTTACAAAGGCAATGTCCATGGCATGTTGAAATGTTGCTCCAACATTCTTTAAACCAAATGGCATCTTGGCATAGTGGAATGTTCCCCAAGGAGTGGAGAATGATGTCTTTTCCTTGTCATCTTCATGCACCAAAATTTGATTATAACCTGAATATCCATCGAGCAACGACATACGAGATGCTCCAACTACTCTTTGGAGAATGTGGTCCATTTTCGGCATCAAGTAGTTATCATTTAATGACACCTTATTCAAATTTCTGAAATCTATGCACAATCTAATCTCACCTGTCTTCTTCCTCACAGGAACCAGATTGGAGATCCGATCTGAAAATCTGATCTGAACAATTATACTAGCCTTGTACAATCGGTCTACCTCTTTTTCTATTGATGGCAGCAACTTCGTATTTATCCTTCTCATCTTTTAGTGGAATAGATTCTGATTTGGCTTAATAGGAATTATATGCTGGATTATATTTTTGTCAAACTGCTTTAAGTCTATATAGTCTTTGACAACTTCACCATCTTTAGATTCCCAGTTGTTCCAATATTTACATCTTCAACACCCTTCTTGGTCAACACTAAGCTTGGCTTTCGGGTTACATCATCTTGATCAAATAGTTCCTCTAAAGGTATAAGACCTTTAGGAATAACATTATCTTTCAACTGTAAGACTTCTATCTGATTTACCTCTATTTCTAGTTCACCATCATCTCGCTCACCATATACAGAGGTGTCTTTATACTTGCCTTCATTTTGCAGAAAATCATCAATTTCTTTGTCATCGTGAAACACCTGCCAATATCTCAGATTTTCAGGAACAACTGGGTGATGCTTCACATGAATTTAAAACTTATTGTTTGAATTCATTGGGATTTTCAAATTACTTGCACCTGTAGCAAGAGAATCTGCAAGGACATTTTGTGTATGAGGGACACATGTCAAAGGTATAATCTGGAAACATCCTCAAGATATCTAAAAATGCACTATGGTAAGTCCTCATTCATAGATGTTTGGCTTGGTATTCACCCTTGACTTGTTTGATTACTAACTCTAAATCTCCATAAATAGAAATTCTCTTTACATTCAACTTCTTAAGTATCTTCAACCCTGCAATCAATGCCTCATACTCGGCTTCATTGTTAGAACAATCGAAAACTGATTTATATGAACAAATTCTTACATTGCTTGGGACTTTATTTGGTAGGAAAACAGGGTTGTGTATCCAAATCCAAATACCTACACCATCCTTACGTATTGTTCCTTCAAAATCCATACTCCATAAATTGGCTTCTTCCTCCAAGTGCTAGAATTATGTCTGCTCTTCTACCTTTGGCTATTGTCCATCAATTATCTGTTGTTGTCAGAACATAGACTACTCAGCCGTACTTGCAAGCTTTTCTCTCTCTTGATCAAGTACTACCCTAAATTTTTTTGTTATCTCTGGAACATCTTCCACTTCAACTAACTCGCTATTTACATCATTAAAACCACTATCTGAATAAAGAACAAAAGATTCTAATTCTGCATGTGTAGTGTTAATTCGATGATTCAAAGGTTTCTCCTTGCTTGTGATCATATACTTCATTTTCTTCTCCTTATATAATTTTCTCAGCTGACCAAACACAGGAATAGTGGCATAGGAGAAGTCTAATTGCAATATCGTTTTTAGTTTTGCACCCCACGACCTAGATAAAAGCATGCCAAATCTAGGGGGAATGTCCACCACAACTACATCCATGAGAACATTATTTGTTGGAATCTGATCTAAAGTCACAACCAAATCCTTGATGAGACCAATACATATGACCCTACCGGAATCAAAAGAATAAAGATCATGATATTTACGAGTCATGTCGAGGCCCAATTTTTCCATAATTTCCTTTGGCATCATATTGTGGGATGCTCCTGAATCAATAATGGCATTGTGCAAGACATACTCATGCAATCTGAGGCTGATGTAAAACAGGGGTACTTCACTATCCTCAGATTCGCCTTCTAACGCAGGACCAAAAATAAGATCGGGTTGGTCATCCTCCACATTAACCATATCAGACAGGGGATATACATTCAAAATCTTTGCACTTGACCCTTATAACTACTATTCTTCATTAATTCTGTCATAGGTGTCGACACTTTTAACTTAGCAATCTCATTCTCTAAGCTAAAGGCTATAATTTCATCTACTTCTTTGACCGGAGAATCCTTCTTTTCAGGCTTTTCCTTTGTTGTACTCGGCTAATTTGTCTTCTCATTTGTAGATTGTACTTTGCTGGAAGTAGGATCCACTAGCTCCTTTCCTTTTTTCTAAACATTTGAAGAATCATTCTTAGGCTATGCTGCTTCCTTTCACTTTTGGACCATATTGACTGGTACATCCCTGCTCCTAAGTGAATATTATTCTTGTTGCACTGTCAGTGCGTCCATATATCCCCTCTAATATTCATCTGATTCTTCTTCCAGGACTGTTTCATTGGCTAGTATAAAATCCTCATCTTTCTGTACATCTGATATCTCTCAATATTCCTCATCCTCCGTGATATATATAGGCAAACCCTCTGCTGTAAAAAAGTGTTTTTCCTCTCCTATTGGATCGTCATCATCCTCTAACTCTGGGCCATGCACATAATTTTGTTGTAGAGGTGTTTTGATTTGCTGTTGCGCTGATTAATCTTATGCTCTTTGCTCCCATTGCTTGATCCTGAACTATGGTTGCTGCTGACCGCAGAAATTTGGATTTGTGATTGATGCCTCGGGCTTATCTGCAATTGTCAATCTATCAAACATTTTTACAATTTTACGAAGCAAATGATCAGCCTTTAAATCTAAGGAAGAAGCCTCTTCCTTTATGCCACTTTTTTCTCGGTCTTCATCCTAGCTCTTTTAGCTAGCAGATTTGCCTCCACACTCACGGCATTTTTCTGCACATCCTCCAATGTAGTAGGATCTCATTCTGTCAATTAGTATGCCATGTCGGGATCAAACCATCAGGAAATTTTATCAAAGCAACCCCATCAGTGGCTTGATATCAGTTGGAATAGCATTATAAACAGTATTGAATCTCAGGCAATAATCTTGAACACTTTCACCAGCATTCCTATTTATATTTTCATACTCAAAAAGAATTTGGAGTGGATTTTTCTTTATCTCCCAACAATCCAAGAATTGTCTGTGGAGAACCGAAAATGTATTGATAGTCCCCGCGGGTAGTGCTCTGAACCAATTCTGAACCTCGCCTCCAAAACTTTGCACAAACAATCACATGATTACATTCTCTTCATCTATCTCATGAAGATCAAAGAAGTCATTCATCCTGTCAACATGTTGCTGTGCTGTGATACCTTGAGTAGCATCAAACAATGGTATCTTACTTTGGTAATCAGTAGGCATAACATCCAAGTTCTGTGGCAAAACGAGAGGTGCATATCTAGCAGCCATTACTCGAGGTGGATTGGAAACTAACCTTGGGGAAACATGAGGATTTATAACAACAAGGGTAGTCAATGTGATGGGTGTTTGAGGGGTTGAAGGAGGAGTAGAGGTGACAAATTTCTAATTAGATATGCTAGGTCGAACGGGAAGGGTAGGGATAAACTGAGGTTGAGAATGAACCTCATAAATAAATGAGAAAGTAGATGAACCAAGAGTAGCAGATGTTGATTCTAGAAGCTCAGGGATATTGGTAGCTATAATGGATAACTGAAGAGAATTCAGGATATAATCATCAATTGATCTATTCGCCCTTTCATTTTCAAGGTCTTCAACAAATTGCAGATTTAAAATGGTATCATCAATCGCACTTTCAGATTTGGTTTCAAACAAAGAAATATCAAAATGTTCGTCAAAAGGGAGATCTTCAAGATATTGAAACTTGCCCTAGGCAGGAATGAGATTTGAAAACTTGTCTACGACTCAATGAACTTTCTTGCTTGAGTATTCTTGGAATGAGATTATAATTTTCAGACACGGGAGGAGGATTAGGATTAGGATTGGCCCTCGTGTATCTTCTTGAAGCTAGTGTGTTTTATTTTTCCCCAAAATTCAAATGGACATTACAATTTTGTCAGCCTAATGAATTCTAAACCTATCATCCAAAAGTCTAGAATTTTGTTTCAAAAGTACTGGGGTAAAATATTTAAGTTCTTCCCCAGTATGGTCGCCACTATGTTAGGGCCTCTGTCTACCTCAAGCTAAAGGAAGGTAGGTCTAGGGTAACATCAAACCACACTTAACCTGGTAGCTAGCCCTACCAGGTCGGGAGAGGGCTCTCTCCTTCTCAATCTCAATTAGGTTATTGGAAATTAGGGCTTGAGATGACTGAATGTAATGTAGATTTTGGCCTAGGTATAGTAGCTTATGGTTTCTGGTTGGATTTTTAGGTTTTGGTTGCTGGATCAATTAGAGAAGGCAGATTGGGTTCGTGAAATCAACTCAGGGATACACTGATGTTCTGTGGGGCAAGGTAGACAAGGGTTTATGTACTAGAAATGAATTTAAGATGGTAGATTACGATAGCTGAGGAGTTGAGGAGGGCATAAGGAAACTATGAATCCTCTTCAAACAATTGAAAACATTGAAAACCAAATGCATTCCCAAGACAAAGCACAACAGTGTATTTTGTCCATTCACCTTCATTCATTTAGTTTTATAAGAGAAAGGTGGATATTGGATACATATGAAACATAAGAAAATCTCATTACCAATAAGAAACAATACATAAACTCACTATCACAAGAATCCCATAAAAATAGCTATGAAACCTGGTTTTATTCCTTGCCAAACTGCTGATACAAATGTTCAATGAGTGCCACCACTTGTACCAAAGTCCAACCTGTACAAATGACTAAGAAATTACATAATATAGGGAAGGAAACCACTCATGCTAGCTATCAAGGTCGAATCCATGATAAAGTGGGTGGTTTCAACCATATCTAAACTAGGAACACAAAAGTAGGCAATGGAACAACTTGCCTCTGAAACTTAGGGAACCAATTCATTACAGCTCAAAACCACTTGGAACTTGATGTATCTACCCTATGAGGTGATTTTCATCAACACTTACATCAAATACATTATTTACCATGCATATATTTACATAAATAAAAATAAAAGTCAACCACTGAAGAAACTGGGCTAAATATTGAGTTTTAGGCAAAATTGACAAAATATGCTTGATGAACAACACCCTGAGCCTAATGCGAAGTGCCTCTTTAGGGAAGCCTTTTGAGGCCTTCCGCTCATCCAAATCAGGCCCAAGATAGGCTGCTGGAATGCTCTACCTGTCTAGTTTCTGGAACATTTTGAATTTTCTAATTTGGAGTTGATTTTCTCCTTCAAACATCAATTCTCCTAGGACTGCTTCCTATGGGTCCAAAAAGCGGCAGAGAGGGCATTTTTTGGGTGTTTTTTGCCCTTTTGGTGGCCCAGATTTTCTCCAAAATTGATGAAATTTTCTAGGTTTGGTTATTTTTTGATGCTAAATCGAAATATATAAGCCATTTGTCAAGAGGATGCACCAATTCAATGAGCAGCGCCGGTGGCGCTACGCATCAGCTAGAATTTCCTGTGTTTCTATTTTCAAAAATGCAAAATGACAAAAATTTCCAAAATTTCCTCAAATTTGGTAAGAAGCAACCTCATTAAGTGCTTTGTTGAGATAATGAATCTTCAACAAATATTTTGAGTTTATCATGTTCTTTCTTGTCCCTCAAGGCTCTCCTTAACTTAGCTTTTAACCTCTTTACCCTTGTTTTGCAAATCTTGTTCCAAGTTAAGTAATGAAAGGCCATATGGCGGAGCTTTCTCTTCTCTTTGCTAGATTTCTTGAGCAACTTATCAAGGTGAATGTTCACCCTTTCCAACCATACCTCTCAGTCATTCTCAATTTCTTGCTCAAGGGAGGTCATCTCAATCTTTGCTTTCTTTCCCTCTTGCCAATCTTCCCTAATCATTTGCAGCTCCATAATAGCTTGCTTATTTGTCAATTGTTTGTTTTCCTACCCAAGATAGTTAATGATCCATTTGGCCCTCTCAGCTTTAAGTGATAAGGCTTGTATCTCAACCTCCTTTTCTTTGATAATCATGTCCTTGATTCTTGAGCCTTGAGAGCCCAAGTCTGTAACATCCTCCTCAATCAAAACAAACTCTTCATCTTGCCCTTTAGTATAGCTCTCCTCATGCATCTTTTTCTTCCCTTTGTCTCTGCTCTTCGACTGCTAGCGAAACTATATAGCTAGAGAAGAAGGCAAAGCCCTTCCACCCCCAGTGAAGATAGCATTTTCCTGTGGTCTAGTGAAGAAAACGAGACCCCTTACACCCTCGGTGGAGATAGTACTCACCTAGCAGTAGAAAAAAGCTTCCTTGTGCCTCTCATATAGGTGACAAACATAGGAACCTCGTCTATTTTATTTTTAGGCTCCTTTTCTTGCCCGGAAGGTTCACCTTCCTATTTGGGATTTGAAAATATTTGAGGCCCCTTGAAGCACTCATGGGCAATGAAAGTTTCCCATGACATTCCAAACTGAGTGAGTTGATGCAAAACAATAATTTTGATGATAGAAAAATGATAAATGTTATTGAGTTGCTGTGGATATGGTTTTCTTTTTGCAATCACTGTCATCCTCTCTATGTTTTTGCGTATGAAATAAGGGATGTTCATCATTCTGACCCTAGTGAAGTGCATGAGCAATTTGATGTGGTAGGCATAAATTCTGGAGAACCTACCCTCACATGTAAAGTATTTAATGATAAGCTTCATGAGTGGAACATACCGGTCCTCCAGGAATTTAAAAGGAAACACCCTGCTGAGTTTGCCATGGTACTTGGCCTTCATATAAGGCTCATAATGCTACTTACTAATATTTTTCCTTTTGTTCCACTTTTCCCCTACATCTGGAATTCTTGTGGCCTCTGCAATGATAATTGGTGAAAGAGTGAATTTTACCCCAATAAGATGTGCCATATTGTTATCCATGTTTATCCCAAACTGCCTTGCTAACTCATGGTGAAATTTGACCCTCTCAACCATTTCACAAAACTCAAAACAGGACTAATATCTGAAACATGTGGTGGCTAGTGGGAAAGCAAGGAGTTCACTCATGTTGATAGGTTCGTCCCTGATGATTTTTCCACCTTTGTGAGGCTTCCTGGACTGCACATTTCTTTCTCTTGAGCTATCACTAAGTGTGTCCTCTTCCAAATCTGATTGATTCACTGCCTCCTTCCATGCTTGTCTCTATGAGATACTGTGGTGATGATATGGTGAATAATGGATAGTAGGTGGACACAAAAAGGTGAGTATGAAGAGATTTTGTAAATGGAACAATAGTAATGAGATGGGGTAGGGTAAATGAAGGCAAGGATTTGGGGAGCTAGGGGTTTGATGGAGGGTGTTTAGGGTTTAATAGAGGGGTTAGTTTTAATAGGAAAATGGGAAAGGGAATATGAGTGAAGTGATATAGGATTAAAGCGTAAGTTTAGGGCAAGTGAAAATAGGAATACTGAGAGAAAGAAGAAGATTTTGCAGTTGTGAGAAATAAAATAGGAAAACACACTAGGGTTTTGAGTCTTAGGAGATAAAAATATAATTGAAGCATAAAAACCCTACCTATGCTCCAATGTGAGTGTACTTACTTGTTAAGAAGGAAAATGAAGCATTTGGGAGGACTTGAGATGAATTTGTTTGTTTTTGAAGCCTCACTAGACAATTCGCAACGCACTGAGCCCAATGCGTAGCGCCTGCCTGATGCACAGAACCAGTGTATTTTTACATAGGAAAAAGCTGTCTGATGTGCAACGCCCCTCTGATGCGTAGCGCTAGGCATGTTTGCCCCAGATTTGCAATTTTCCTCCTGTTTTGCTCACTCTTCCCTCAAAATGTGATTTTGGTTCTCCACTTAGCCTTTTTCACAATAGAATGACTTCCTATCATGATTTTGCTTTATATATTTTGCACTTTAATCTTTCTTCATTTCGAACCCACTTTTCTAAAGTGTGGGTAACTTTTTCAAAAACTTTGTTTTTCAGTTTGAAGTTTGACTCTTTTTCTTGGAAATTTGATTGACTGATGCCTTGATACTTTTTCTTTTGCAGTGGTAGGAATTTTCATGGTGACGAGGAATAGCTACTAAGTGCTTATTACATATAGAAACAATTAAATTACATGAACTTTTACAAATATGCAACTATACTCTGTTTTCACCTCAAAACAAAGTTTTGAGTTGAAAGAGATATATTGAGCATATCAAAAGTAAACTTATGACTTTATGAATCTTCATGTGCCTGCTGGCCTCCTTATTTGAGCATGATTGACAAACCCTAAGTCCTAATGGGACTAAATCCCAGGACTAGTTGTTATACATGAAATGAAACAAGATGACTGTGAATGACTAAAAAAATATGTAAACAGGTCAGCAGGTGGATGTCGTGAGGGAAACTGACATGAAACCACTACCATCAGTTGATCCATGACCTAATGGATTGCAACTGATCGAATGAGACACCTAATATGCATGCAAAAGAGCAATTTGATCACCGATGGAAGTGTTAAGATACTGACACTAACAAGAAGCATCATAAGAAAAACGTTCATGGAAGCTTTGGATTTTGATTTTCTTATCAAACATGAGATAAATCACTTATTCATTTTCAAGCCTACTTTTAAAAAGTACATCAAGGTGGATGAAACATATAGGAAGCTTGTTAAATTGTCCACTACAAATGAAGACAGATGGGATAAATTATGTCAGTTACTTGGGTAAAACAATTTCTCACCTTCAACAACAAAGCAACATCACTAGCAATCCTCAAAGATAGTGCAAGAGGACTACAACAGTTTAGTGGCCTACATTTCTATTCTATTTTTATAAATTGTTTTAGGATATTTTGTAAAAATCTTGATATTTCAAATCAAGATATTTTTGCTAATTTTTGTATAATTACTTCATAAATCGAGGTACAAATATTGGGACTTCTATCAAGAAAGAAGACTTTGATGTAATTTTTTTCACTGTGCTGAAAGTGATCATTTCATTAATATAGGAGATCGTTCCAAGATTCATTTGTCAAGAAAATTGGTTATTTTTTTCTATTGTAAACATTTTATATATCTATTTTTCATGTGCCTTTCATTTCTATATTGTTTAAAAGAAGATGAAGGGTTGAATTTGCTTAATTACACTCTGTCCTTTCTTTTAAGAAATATATATGTTTTCAAACTAAGATTAAATATAGAATTCATGTTAAAATTCTCTATGTTAGATTGAATATGAATCTTTTCCTCCCTTTCACTCCACAAAGAGTCAAAGATCCAATAGCCTACCTACCTTGCCTTGTTTCAATCTATTCTGATATTTCTGTATCTAATCACCTTATGACTTTGACCCCATTGCCCAATTGCCTTTCCTTGTAGTTTCATCCAAACATTTCAAAAAACCAAACTCTGAACCTAGGAACTAGCCTAAAATCTCACAACAACAAATATAGATCCAATAGAGAGATCCCTCTTTTAGTTTAGAAGGGCTAGCTTCTAAGATTAAAAGTGGTTCTATGGTTACCGATGTGTTTCTTTCACAACCTTAAGAAATTATAGAATGCTAACAGGTCTTAGGTCATTAACCGAGTTCCTTTCTTAAAAATGAGAACTTTTAACCAAATAAAAATAGTTTTAAGACAACTTGATGAATGTCTAAAGCACTATTTTAGCGTCTTTATTTTCATTTTAAATTTTAAATATTAAAAAAAATCTATTTAAAATTGATTTTTTTCTAAATTTCGATATAAAGACTTTTGAGAATTACTTTAAATGACTTGATTTACCATGACAAAATTATAATAATCAAATAGATTAAAAGAAATCTCAAATTCTCTAATATATTGTTATATGTGAGAATATTTTCATTACTAGGCAAATATCCGTGTTGATGATATTTTCATTGTTAAGCAGATTTTCATGTGTGAGAAAAACATGGTACTTCTTTCTAATTAATTTTTTATGTGGATGCTCTCTCTCCTTGGATAGTCTTAAATTTGTTGAAATTAATGGAGAATATGTATTATTGGGGAGAGTTTGTTTCTCGTAGATTAGGATTAGTTCCTATTTTCTAGTGTTAGTTCTAATTCTCCCTATTATGATGTAAAATTATATATTCTAATTTTAATTATTAATATGTAGATTATTCTCTGCTTGAGCAGTCTCCAGGTGCAGCTTGCTCACCTGTGAGCTGCTAGTTTCAAAATATAAGTCTGATCTTCCATTTTTTAACATGGTATGAGAGATGGTGAGCCTTGGCGGCTGAAGTGAGTGCCTTAGTGGCAGAATTGAGCGCTAGTGGTTGGAAAGCCCCAATGCCACTGTAGAGCCTTGGTGGCTAAATTCAAAATCCTTAGTGGCAGTGCGGAGCCTTGGTCATTGGAGTGACTTGGTGGAAGAATTGAAGAGCCTTAGTGGTAGGAGAGAGGCATTTTTTTTTATCTCGTGTATATTGGAGTAATGTGGAATTTTGACAAAATTTACGTGTTGGCCAACTGAGATTTGGTCAAGGTTAGCATGAGTTTGAGGCTCGTTTACGCATTGTTCCACCATTCCTTACAAGAATTTGATTCAACACTCCAAGGAAGCACGGATCTGACCTATTAATTGCGTGTTGTAGATGTGGTGAGTTGGCATGCCCAGTGATTTGGTATATATCCCTTATGTGGTAAGCTATGTGGAACGACTGGCAGATCGTCATTTGTGTGGATCGATTAGAAAATTGGAGATTGGCGGTAATTTCTACGTGGATGTTCATGAGAAAGGTCGTGTTGTTCATGCAACTAAACAGAGGTGGATGTGTGAGTAGACCTGAGTTTGCCTGGTGCAGTGGTGCCTTTACGTAGGAGGCCAAGTAAGAGTGGCAGTGTAACATCAGTTGCATCGTGGCCAAAGTGGTAGGTTGACTGTGGATTCAAAGTGGCAGCTCGAGCTCATTGATTTTCATGGTATCATAGAGGCATTTTGGTAACTGCTGAATTTTCACTTTTGAAAGCTTAAGAGTATTTGGTTCTTGGTGGCACGAAGTTCGTTGAACTCAATATTTATAGTGGAAAATGGTGATTGTGGGTGTTTTGAAGTTTTTTATGACAAAAATGTCGATAACCTTGGTTCCGAGAACCTTGTCATGCAATGACCTATACATACGATAATAAAATCAAACATGGATCGGCAAATTCCTCTCATCTTTATAGTTGTGGTTGTGGCTTTGTTGATCCTACTTTTTCCATGCAGTGGTCCTCTCTAATATATGATATGACATTAAGAGGTGCTATGAGAAAGCGAAGTCAAAATCTCAATTTGATATTTTTTTCATTTTTTTTGTTTTAGATGTGAAACTGCCAAGATCCTCTGATGTTTTGGTATGTGTTGGATTTACATTTAACCAGAGATTGTAGGCACTTGATCTAATATTAGTGTATCCAATTTTTTCGTTGGTCAAGATCGTAGATCGCTCCGGTGTGTATTTTTTATTGAAAGCATCGCTATCAATTGTTGGATATTGTAAATTCTATAATAGATTCATAAATCGATCTTATCACAATGACTAATCACATTGTAGAAGCATACCTGAATGAGAGAAATAAGCTCGATGGGTCCAATTATTCAAACTAGAAATTCAAATTGCAGACACTGCTTGATGGATAAAGTGCATGGGTGATTGAAAATGGGGATGAATTGAAACTGAGTATAGCCGAAGCAGGAACAACTGCATCAATTCAGGATTGGGAGAAGAGGGAGAATGAAGAGAAAGTGTTTTTGAAATTATCATTGGAAGATTGCATTATCCCTCACATCAGAGAGTGTAAATCAACGAATGATATTTGGGCTACTCTCAAGGATCCATATGAGATAAAGAATAAAAATCGCTTATTGTTACTAAAGAGTAAGAATATCTTCAATAGAATGGAGGAGAATGAATCAGTCACTATATTCATCTCTTGGATAAGTTGAGCGATATTGGGTAGAAAATGGAAAACGTTGATCTTGTCATGATTACCATGAATGGTATGACTGATGATTATCATATTTTTATTACATGATTGAACGTGAGGGAGAAAGCCCCCAAATGTTGAAGAATTGACATGGATCTTGATGCAAGAGGAAGAGAGGCAGATGACTCTGAAACCCCAAAATTCAGAACTCCCATTGATGGCGAAGAAAAAGGCTTTCAGAGGGAAACTAGGCACACGACAGAAAGGTGGTGGTACACCCCAGTGAAAGCCATATTAAGGCATGTCTTCAACCAGAAATGATTTAGGAACAGAGCAATTTTACTATGTAAATCTGCTCACATTGCTCGAAATTGTTTTAAGAAAAACACTGATGATGATTGACATAAACAGAAGAGACATAGAGGGCACTTTGCTGATGAAGACCAGAATCATGAACTCAAATTGTTTTTGTTTGATTCTTCTCTTTGTATTGAAATTGATGAGGCCCAAACCTAGTTTGTGGATTCTGAAGCATCCATTCACATGACAAGTAACAAGCATTGGTTTCAAAGTTTTAAAGAAACTAGTAGTGGGGCTAATATGTAGCTTGGCGATGACAGAGACTATCAGATCAAAGGATATGAGGATATTCCTATGATATTGACTGATGGCACTATCAGGCACATCCAAAATGTGATGTATGTATCGGCCATTAAAAATAATTTGATCTTTTTCTCTATGCTTGTAGATTATAACTTGAAGGTAGAGTTATCTAAGACTTGTTGTGTCATAAAGGATTTGCTGGATAAACATAAACCAATTGCATCTAGAATACATGTTGGAGGCTTGTACAAGTTGAATGTTAAGAGCACACCACATCAAGCGTTAACTTCAACATCTATGATAGCAGAGAATTTGTGGCATAAAAGATTCGGACACATCAATCTTCCTTACTTATTGTTGCAACAAAAGAAAGGTATGCTTAATGGACTCCCTATTTTAAAAAATTCACATGTTGACTATGAAGGATGTGCACTTGGGAAGATTCATAGGGATGAATCTCCGTCAAATTCAAATATAAGAAAGAGAGATATCCTCGAGCTTGTGCACACTAACTTATGTAAACCAATGCAAACACGATCATTATGTAGTGCATATTATTTTTTATTATTTGTTGATGATTGCACAAGATACACCTGGGTATATTTTCTAAGAAATAAAAGTCATATATTTGAATATTTTAAAGAGTTTAGAAGTATGATTGAAAAACAGACAAGGAAGGTCATCAAAATTCTCCTCTCATATCAAGGGGGAGAATATAAGCTTGGAAATTTTGTCAAATATTGCAGGGACCATGGAATAATTCAATAGTTTATAGTAATCCACACTCCACACCAGAATGAGGTTGCGGAGAGGAAGAACAAAACTCAAGTTGAGTGTGCACACAACATGTGGAAAGGTAAGAACCTATCTAATGGCTTTTGGGTAGAAGCTATTAATATTGCAGTCTATTTAAAGAATAGGTGTCCATCAAAGAGCCTTGATATGAAGACTCCGTTCAAGGCTTTATATGGTTTTAAGCCTACAATTAGTAATTTACGAGTATTTGGTTCTAAAGTTTTTGCACATATTCCCAAGGAGGATAGAAATAAATTGGATTCAAAGTCCATACAATGCATATTTTTAGGGTATTGTTCTGAGTTTAAGGCATACAAACTGTTTAATCCATCTACACACAAGGTGTTTATGAGTAGAGATGTTATATTCCATGAGCAGGTTGATGAAGGAAACAAAGAGAAAGGCTATGAGGAGTGGCACATTCCTTTGTTGATTAAGGAAAACAATGAGGAAATTAAAGATAGCCATGTGCAACAACAACAAAAAGAAGAATAAAGTGATGCAGTTACATTAAGCAAGCCAAGTCCACTAAGGAGTGAGCACAACAGATTTGAAGCAAGTCCTCCACTAAGGAGATCAGGTAGGAAGACTCAATTACTAGCAAGATATAGATACCATTCTCTTATAACTAGTATCTCAAATGTTGTTGAACCCTTAAACTATAATGAAGCAAGTCAGCATGATGAATGGAGGGTAGCCATGGAAGAATAATATGAGTTAATAATTAGGAACAAAACTCGGGATTTAGTTGAACTACCAAATGGGAAAGAACCTATAGGTTGTAAATTGTTATATAACGTAAATTTAAAGGAGATGGTAGTGTAGACAGATATAAATCTAGCTTGGTAGCTAAAGGTTACTCACGGAAAGAAGGAATTAATTGTGAGGAAACCATTGGTCCTATAGCAAAGTTAAACACTATTAGAATGTTAATAGCTTTAGCTACAAAGTATCATTGGAGTCTATACCAACTAGATGTCAAGTCTGCATTTTTTTATGGAGAATTGAAAGAAGAGGTTTATTTAAAAAAACCTGAAGGGTTTATAAAACATGGGCAAGAGATTTTAGTCTAAAAATTAAATAAGGAATTATATGGATTAAAATAGGCACCTAGGTCATGGTATGAAAAAATTGACTCATGTTTCTTGCAGCATAGTTATAAGAGGAGAAAAAACCACCTAAATCAATATATTGTGTTTGATGAAAATGGGCAAATGGTTTTGATTTATTTATATGTAGACGATTTAATTATCACTGGGAATGCTCATGAGTTGATTAAAGAAATCAAAGTGCAGATGTGGCAAGAAATCAAATTGCAGATGTGGCAAGTTTTTGAAATGAAATATATTAGAGAATTACATTATTGTTTGGGTCTGGAAGTTTGGAGGGACTCTGGGCAGACTTTTCTCACTCAAGGGATGTATGTCAGAGTGTTATTGAAAAAGTTCAGAGTGGAGCAGTGCAAATCTGCCTCAATTCCTTTACAGTAGAATCTTAACCTTCAGATTGAGGATGATTTTAAAGAGGTGGATGCAACATTGTATAGATAGTTGTTTGGGAGCCTGATTTATTTGACTACTATTAGACTAGACTTAGAATTCTTAGTCAACGTGTTAAGTCAATTTATGTCAAAACCTCTTGAGAACCACTGGGTAGTAGCAAAAGGTGTCTTGAGATTCCTTGAAGGAGCCACGAATTTTTGGTATTAGGTACACTGATTATTTTTATGTTAGTTTGACAGGTTTTTCATATTCAAATTGGGCAGGAAACCTGGATGAAAAAACATCCATAACAGGTTATACTTTCAAGATTGGGTTTGGGGTAATTCCTTGGAGCAACGAGAAGCAAAGTATCATTTCCTTATCTTCTTTAGAAGCGGAGTATAAGGAAATGTGCGCAGCCATGTGTGAGGCTATTTGGTTAAGGAGACTTCTCCACCATGTTGGAGAGGCACAAAAAGGTGCACAAATTATTAGATGTGACAACCAAAGCTCAATCAAGCTAGATAATATCCTCGTGTTTCACAAAAACACAAAACATATTGGTACTCAGTTTCATTTTATTAGAGAGAAGGTTCAATCTAGAGAAATTTTTATTGAATATTAGAATACTTGTGATAATGCAACATATGTTTTTACCAATCCCCTTGGGAGGATTAAATTTGAAATGTTTAGGAAGATGTTAGGAGTACACGTGAACCCTTTATGCATTAAGGGGGAGTGTTGAAATTAATGGAGAATATGTATTATTGGAGAGATATTGTTTCATGGTTGTGTGTGTGTCCTAGATTAGGATTAGTTCCTATTTTCTAGGTGTCAGTGCTAATTCTCCATATTATTATGTAAACTTATATATTTTGATTTTAATGATTAATTTGTAGAGAGTTCTCTTCTTGAGCAGTCTCCAGGTGCAACTTGCTCACTTGTGAGCTACTAGTTTCAGAATATAAGTATGATCTTCCACGAGTGATCATTCATGAGTGATTTTCAGATCAAAAATTCAAATGAAACTTTAGTTGCTATAAAGGAATATTATTTTAGAGTGTGGAAAGGGGTTTAAGTGTTATGTGCAGTGAATACTATAGTTAGTGATAGCATGTTATATTGTTTTTGTTTTTGTAAAAACGAATTTGTATTTCAATCATTTTTCACAATTTTGAACAAATTTTATTAAAGTTTATTAAAATTGTGAAAAAAAAATATTTATATAAATATTTTAAAAATTAAAAAATAATTTATGATTTTTATAAAAAAAAAATATATTTTAATTGGTCGTAGGTTTGAAGACCTGTATATGGCTAATTTTATGGGGTTTACCATTCATATGTCATATTTTTTTTTGTTAAATAATAAAATTAAAAAAAAAAAATCATAACTACACCTAGCATAGATGTACAATACCATTAAATTTGGATATTAAAGCTGAATTAATATTAAATGTGTACAATCCAATCTTTATAAAACATTTTGTTTTGTACGGAAATCGTCACTTATTTTAGAGTTTAGTCTTTTTCAAGTGCCCACTTCAAACTATTTTAGAGTTTACTCCTTTTAAAATGGTCACTTTTGCTCATTACCCTACGCAATTTACAATGATGCAAATAACATGGACGCACTTATATTTGAATTTTATAGTCCTGCCATATTAATTTAATGGCTTTATGTTCAATAAATTAATGACTTCCAATTCGATATATCTGAGATAAAACCCACAAGTATTAATTTCGAGCAATATCGTAATAAAGGTCATCTATCATAAGAACTAATTTCTAAGGGAAATCCTATTAACATCGTATCAAATCAGATCAAATTTTAATTTAAATCTAACGATAAATAATGTCAATTTCGTCTATCATAAGAACTAATTTCTAAGGGAAATCCTATTAACATCGTATCAAATCAGATCAAATTTTAATTTAAATCTAATGATAAATAATGTCAATTTCGTTGTAATTTATTTCACACATTATTACATTTCACGAATAGCATACAAAGCATATGTTACTATGTACACTTACTTGGGAGGGATTTGGATGAATTTTATTTTATCGTTTTTTTATTATTATGGTTGTAGTGTGTAAATTTAAATAATTTGAGCTAATTTATTTAGGTTCTTTATTTTATATATATCATAAAATGGTTAATTCAATTTATTGAATTATTTGTTAGCAACATGTTATATTAGTGTTAAAACAAAGAGGGATATTTTCACATCAATATAAAAATATGCAATTCAAATCTAATTTTAATTAAGAAAGACTTATAATATAATAAGTAATGCATCATAGATATTTTCTCTTGTTTCAACACATGATAGTTTTCTATGCTCATCAATAAAACTTATTTTTAAAAGCAAGAAAAAATTTAATATGATAGGTCATGTATTATAAACTCTTTTTGCGTCAACATCCAAATTTATTCACCATTCATCAAAAATATGCTAAATGAAAAAATAAAATAATTATTAAAATGGAAAAACTTCCATCAACCCAATTTAATCTCATTAAACATTATATACGTATGAATTAGTGGAATTTGCAGCTAGGAC
The DNA here is from genome assembly GCA_000404065.3 of Pinus taeda. Taxonomy (NCBI): domain Eukaryota; kingdom Viridiplantae; phylum Streptophyta; class Pinopsida; order Pinales; family Pinaceae; genus Pinus; species Pinus taeda. The sequence goes on along the minus strand of APFE030769212.1, from coordinate 210,955 downwards.
AACCCTTGAACTATAAGTAATCAACAAACTAGAAACAATTTAAATCTTTCCTTGAGGCATCCAATTTGTTTATGATACCAATAAATTTTAAAAATAATGACATTATCTTTCCCTATTTATAGCCTAAATATTTTTTTGAAATACCGTAGTATTTTTTTTTATCTTAGTTACAATAATGTCTTACATTTCGCATACAAGGCACGTACTAAGTAGCAGCACTGCATATTACCCTTGTTTAGAAAAAAGTACAAGTTAGTTTTTATGTTAGACAACAAAAATGAGCTTAATGTTATGTTGAGTTTATGTGACTCCTTATGACATGGTTCATTTAGTAGCAAGTAGAATTTTAAACAATAAAGTAATCAATAATCGAAGATGATACAAAAGAATTGAAGGAAACAGGAATTGTGATAAATAGGTTAATAAGAAACAATAACATTTGAGAAAAAGAATAGCCTTAAGGTTAGCTTAATTGGTTAAGTGTTTGTTATTAAAGCACTTTTCCTATGAAAAGGTCATGAGTTCAAATCTCTTGACACACTTAGGGTCAAGCTCTATGGTTAAGTGGATAGGAAGTGATCCCTTTGGGTGGATCTACCTAGTACAAATATTTTGTTGGCATAGCAGTCACTCATCTTCAGGGTCTATTAACGAGGTAAAAAGGACATTTGAGAAAAGGAATTTTTTTTGAAATAATATAAGATGGAATGGTAAAATTATTATAGAAGAAAAATGATAAAAATAAACTGAAATGAAGGAAATTTTGATCATAAATATAGACTCGAAACTCACTAAAAGAGGAATCAAGACCAACAACGTTAATAGGACAATATATAAGGGCATATAAATAAAGAAAACCTTTTTACCTTAATATAAAGAAGAGTGAGAAATTTAAATATGAAACCTATCTAGCCTTATTGCCATAGGTAACATATGAATAAATAGAAAGATCACACTAGCCAATCCTCTGAAAATATTAACACTTTAATGTTTAATAAAAATTCAAACACAAATATCCTACCAATCATTCCACCGAATAATAACGAACTAAGGATATTGGGGGAAAGGAAATATGGATCATTATGGCTATATAGGATGAAACATAAAAGCTCAAAATTGTTCTGAAGATGTAAGACCCCCTCGTTGATTTCCTATGTAAATAAGTAAAAATAAGACCAAGGTCGTGGGACATGTATTCCAAGCTAAATGTTGCGAAAAAAACATAGTGATGGGTATCACTTGTGATTAATAAATGACTATAGAAATTGTTAAAGGAATTGGAAAAGGAAAAGTGACATTAATTGGCATTTTATTTATGAAAATAATGGAAATTAAGAGAAAAGGGAGATGAAAGGTCACATAATTGCATGAGTAGGAAATTGGAGGAAAATTAAGGAAACGCGAAGAAAATAGAGGCCTCAATAATAAAAATGCTTCTAAGGATAAGTTCAAGTTTTTTTTTTCGTCATAGTCTTTGTCACTCTCTTTCTATTCTCTCTCTCACACACTCTTGCACACTTAGAGAAATATTGGAGCATTATTGGAGCATGTTGGGAGCACTCTAGTTTTCATTGGATTTGGAGAAATATGGAAAAGGAAAGCAGGAAACCATAAGGGAACAACAAGATCATCAACTATAGAAGGATTTCTATCCAGGTATCATGTTTCATGTATGATTTTCTTGCTACTTTTTGCATTCATGGTATATGCATGTGCTTATTTGCTTATGATTTATCATTGGCAAGGAGGATTTCCTGGATTGATGGTGGCTTTTCCTAGCCTTGCCATTTCCTGTATAACCATGGCGTTGTGGGTTTTTCCACTTGTTGCTTATGATTGGTTCTCAGGTTCCTTATGGTTGCGGGTTGAGTTTATCAGGTTCCTAGAGCCATTGGTTGGAAAAAACACTATGGAGCCTTGGAACAACTTGGGTTGAGTTACTAGTCCTAGAACCTAGGTTGGAAATGCTCTAGATCCCTTGGTGGGTTGAATTACTAGTCCTATACCCAGGTTAGACAAATTCTCTAAAGCCCTAGAAAGTTGTGGGTTGAGTTATTAGTTCATGGAGCCGCGGTTGGGAAAAATGCTTTGGACCACTTGGGTAGAGACCGACCTGGTTAATGTCAGTGATGTTTGACTGTGAGGTGGAATCACTTCTTTAGGGTTCAGGTGGTTTTGCCTCTGGAAGCCCTGGTTTGGTTTTTTTTGGCTTATTACATTATATCCCACGTAACACTTAGAATATGGCACAAGGGTGATTGGTTGAAATAGAGATTTGGTTCAACCCAATCTATGGTCTAGTGGCACATGGAAGTCCTTGGCTTGGTTGGATTTTCATATGTTAATAAGAGCTATTTTCTTCCTTTATTTCCATCAGTAATTGTACTTGTTATTAGGTGTCATTGATGGCTAGTTTATCATGCTATATATTGTTATAGACATTTTTGGGCACTTCAACCGCAATCACAAATGTCCATAAACTGAGGGCTCTTAAGTCCCTAAAAGTGTTGCTTCACTACCTAAAGGAACAATGTCAACTGATTACATCATCTCCCAGAAGTTATCCAATGAAAACTGCTCATAAATGGTCAAAATTGGACCATACTGAAAGCTCAATGCAAAGGGTGCGATGCATATCACCTTCCCAATGTACAAGGTGCGATGCATACTGTTTTGCTCCTCTGTAGGGTGCAATGGTCGGGAATGGACAAATGGCAGGGACAAAAATGTGAGGTGGAAGATCATGGAATCTTCCAGAAGCTTCTCCTCTAACACTTGCCACTCCATTTTCGATCAGGGATGAGTAAGAGATCATCATTCTCCAAGTGGAAGCAAGAACTATCAGAGAGAGGACACTAATCAAGATCCCAAAAGATGACTCACCTCTCTATAATCATCTATATATGGATCCCTCATCACAGAGATCCGGAGGCTGGAATTTTGTATCTTATAGAAAAGTGTTGTTGGTATTCTGGTGTACATTCACAGTGTTGGGTGATCTAGCTTTGCTTGAGGTGAAGAAGGGCTTCTTAGCTAGAGGATGATGCTGGGTCAGAGCACATGGTTTTAATCTTCTTGCTACTTTTCGTCTGAATAAAGCTATTCTTGTTTCCTTCCATATTCTTGTGTACTCATTTATATATGCATGTATATGGTTAATACACATCTGATCCTGTATTATTTATGAATTTAGATCCTTGTTTCTTGCATAGTAGTATGTTGTTGTGATTCCACAGGTTCTTTTGAAGCTCGGCAAACAAAGAAGAAGTGGCGAAACTCTATCGAGAAGGAGAGGAAATCAAGCACAAGACTCAGGCTAGTCCTCTCGGTTCTCCTCTCGTCTATTTTCATAAAAGGAAACAATAGTAGAATTTGATTGTTTGTTTCTAAGATAGCCACCCATCTTAGTGGGAATAGCAGCATCCGAGTGGACACTATTCCCGGATAACACTATCTTACTCTTACAGGTGCATGAAAGGGTAACTTACGAAAAGCAAACCCACAACTGATTTATCTTATAGATTGAGAGGGCCATAGTGAATATGAATTCCAAAGGATAGCTAAGCCTTGATCGAATGACCAAGAATATAACAAAGAATTGAATCTAGAAGTTAAATGTTGAAATAAGGATACACTAAGGTATGCAGAAGAGGATTGCATTGAGAAAAGGGTCAATATGGACAAAGAAGGAGAATTGTTACAGAATAAGGAGGTTCAACACAAGGTCAAAAATATGGCACCAATATTACTCGTCCATTTCAAATTAACATTGAAAAAATAACGTATTACTTTTTAGTACTTGGAAAAACTAACCCATATAACTTGCTAGAATCCCTACAAACATATGATAAAATATTCAACATCACATCTATCAACATCAGTCACTCCAACAAGAGGTATCTGTTTTTTTTTTCAAATTTCCATTCCAGATTGTGCAATATATCCATCCTTTTTCATTCACTTATTAGCCTCTCAACTTTGAACTTTGTTTTATGATTCAGTAGTGTATCCATTCTTTTTCTCAGTATACTTTATAGTCTTCTGTGCAACAAATTCTGCAAGTGCATAGACGTGTAGATTCATGTGTTGAATCTAGAAAAGTTCAGTTTATTAATGCGGATTAAGTTCTATTTCGTTGCAATTTTGATGTAATTCAGGAACAAGTGACGCAAAGAGGAAGAGCCACGAGGATCAACTAACAGAGCAGGATGTTTCCACTTCCAGTGGTAGATGGTCTTCTATGCAAATTCCTCTCCCTAACCTTGATGGGAATATCTCTTCTCCAAGTACTGGTATTCAATATACTTTACAGCATCCCATGCAAGAAATTTTGCAAATGCCTAGACCTGTACATTCGTGTGTTGGCTGCAGAAAAGTTGTTCAGTTTATTAATGTGGACTAAGAACATTTTTATTGCAATTATGATGTAATACAGGAACAAATGATCGAAAACGGAAGAGCCCCGAGGATCAACCAACAGAGTAGGATGTTTCCATTTATGGTGGTAAATTGTCTTCTATGCAAATTCCTCTACCTAACCTTGATGGGAATACCTTTTCTCCAGGTATTGGTATTCAGTCTACTTTGCAGTGTCCCATGCAACAAATTCTACAAGTGCCTAGGCCTATAGATTCATGTGTTGGCTGCAGAAAAGTTGTTTAGTTTATTAATGTGGACTAAGATCCTTTTTATTGCAATTATGAAGTAATACAGTAACAAATGACCAAAAGCGGAAGAGCCCTCAGGATCAACCAACAGTGTAGGATGTTTCCATTTCTAGTGGTAAATTGTCTTCTATGCAAATTCCTCTACCCAACCTTGATAGAAATATCGCTTCTCCACGTACTTGTGTTCAATCTACTTTACAGTCTACCACGCAACAAATTCTGCAAATGCCTAGACCTGTAGATTCATGTGTTGGCTCCATCTCTTCTATCTCCTTAACAGATGTGCCTGTGACATGACCCCTTATGATGCCTCATCAATTAAGGACTATTTATGGATATCAGTTCCTCATTTTCGTACTTGAATGGCCGCTTTCATATGGTATTCCTTTGGATATCTTGGAAAATCTGGGAACATCACCTAGTCCATCACTTGATAACATATCTCAGTAATTGTCACCCAGTAAGGTGCTTCCCTTTGGAAAAGACTCCCCTGATTGCCACTCTCCACCGTTTTTCCCCGTTGATCTTTGTGTTAGACGATTGAAGTATTATTCACCGTCCACCTGAGTTTTGGTTGGTTAGCGTTTTTCATTGGTTATACAGTATAACGGCTTTTGTTGTGGCTTACCTTCTTGTTTATTTTTAAATTTGAGTTTCCTGAAAATGGGAGGAATCCTCGACAAATTGCACGCCAATAAAGTGACAACAAATGAATGTGAAAAGATGGGGACCGGAGTCGATCACGAGTCTATGACTACAATACGGAAGATTCACAACAATTCATCTGAGCCGTTCGGAGATCTATTTAAGCCACCCAATGTTCTCCTTCAATTCCCCCCTTCATTTCATTAACATCGTTAGCTTGTTTATTCCCCTCTGTATTACATTTTAGTCTGCGAGTCCCTGTTTTTTTCTTTCAACATACCTAATTTCCTATTGCATTTGCGTATTCTTTAGAGCCAATCTTCTTTGATTCTTCTGAAATTGTCGGAGTTTTATAATTGGAACATAATTATCTTGTTTTGATGCCTTTGATGTGCATATACTTCAGTGTATCGGGATGATAATTTTCGTTATATGTATTGCAGAGTCATCCATAATGGTGCTGGCTGAGAATCGACTCGTGACAGAGCAGGGCCCTCGATTTGACTACCTTTTGTTTGGTGGGCATCACACTTCTTTCTTTGGCTTTTATGTTTTTCCCTTTTAAATGGTATTAAGCTAAAGTTGTATGTATTTGTTTCTGATTCAATCCGTTGTTCTAGATCTCGATGACACATTATATCCCTTAAGCTCTGAACTAGCTACAACATGCACCAACAACATCAGAGGTAATCTTGTAGCTAATCTGCCCCTTAAAAATTGTGTAATTTCAGTGTTCCTTTTAAGGAAATGTTAATCTTTAGATTTTAATCTAAACCAGAGTATGAAATGCAACTCGGAAAGCTTGGAGTTGCATATTTAGATTGCCATCGAATAATTTCTTGGAATTTACATGAACTTGTTATATACATCTCCAAATTTGCAACTTGAAGGTGATGAGACCCAGATAGACTATGGGCTTAGTGTTGATATTCAACATGCCCAATATATCGTCTGTAACTAACGCACAGTTGCACACATAGAGTTGGATCACCCCACCCCTACTAGGGTTGTAGATGCAATTAGGACTTCTCTTAAGCCATTGAGGTAACTTTTGAGGTTTGAATTTTGTGTGCGATCCAGTTGTTGTGTGAGAGATTATGTGAATCAAAAAACTGGGAGTTGAAAAGAGCAGAGTCCCTGACTTGAGCAAGAGAGCTCTATAAAACTTATGGGATAACCATGGTCAGACTCAAGGTAAGCATTCAATCCCTATTGTTTCATGTAATTCAACATGGTATTTCAACTTTTAAGGTTAAAATCACTGATTTTTAGCATTGGGAGTCTTCTATAGCTGATTACTGAGGAATTCAGCAACCCCCTTATGTGTCATTGGTTAGCAAGTAGCTTAAGAGTGGGGTCTCTTATGTGTCATTGGTTAGAAAGTAGCTTAAGAGTGGGGTTATGAGCTGCTTTCAATCAGAACCTGCTTCCTCGAATGACTGCAGAACATCTGAGACATACTATCCATAATTACTCCATGGTTTTCTATGATTTTACTAGCCACTACTCTGCGAGGATACCTTTTGCAAATTCATGAGACTGAAACCCTATTTCTCATCTATGGTATTTAAGCCTCAAGGAACTCTCTTCTTGCTCCCTAATGATAATATATGAATGCAACTATAAGGTGTTCTAGATGTCTTTATTTAATAACTACTACCGATATCAATTTCTAAAATATGGAATTATGATCAACGTTATGGCTAGGAATTGCAATTGGATTGAGAACCTTTTTCTCAACTTTCATGTTCATGAATTCCTTGCATATTTTGACAGTATTATTTGTTCTACGCAAGCAGTGGGCTATGAATTTGACTATGACGATTACCACAGGTATGTAAGAAATCTTGTATCATCTTCTCATTGGTAAATTTACAGCTATCTAATGTTTCAACTTTCGACAAAATCAGAGAAAATGCCAGTGATTTGAATTTCATTATTTAGACTGTTTGGAATAGCATTGCTTGCTTTTGGCCTTACACGCTATCCTGTTTCACTCACTGGAGACAAAAATTTCTTATACAATTTTGTTCACGGAAGATTGCCATATGAGAATCTTAAACGAGATCCTATGTTGAAGAACTTGTTATTAAGCATGCCTCAGAGGAAAATTGTAAGATCATATGGATCCCTTCAAATTCTTTTTACGATGATATTAAATGAAGTCCTAGGTTTTGTTTGGAAACTTATTAGTGTGCCTGTTAACTGCTTGTAACTTTTTTCTGCAAAAACAGATATTTACAAACAGTGACAAAGTTCATGCTGCAAAGGTCCTTAACAAGTTGGGATTGGAAGCTTGCTTTGAAGGCATAATATGTTTTGAGACACTTAATCCTCTTTCAAATATTACTGAAAGCAATAATGAATGGAATATGCCCGCTAATAACTCTACAATCCCGAAGACATCCATAATTTGCAAGCCCTCAAAAGATGCTATGGAGCAGGCTCTTTGCCATGCAAACGCTGATCCACAAAAAACAATATGGTAACAAAGATTTTGATGGCCATTTTCCTTCAGCTATCCATTTTTTCATGAAAAGATTGACTCATCCAGGTATCGTAAAAAGTTTATACCAAATCCCCCTTAGTAAACAAAGAAGGATAGCTAACACCTCCGCTTTGGCCCCAGTGTGAGGGTACAGGGGTATCCTATAGCGATATGTTTTCTAAAAATGACCATTCTGGCTAAAAACCCCCAGGGTGAATGACCTAGTTGTGTCTTGAGAAGTTATGTTGCTGTGGTATTTTCACAAGAAAAAGATGCATGTTGCTCTGATCATGTACCACATATTGCATAATTATCAACTTGTCTCTGAAAACAGTTCTTTTTCAACGAGGAAGATCTACAAAGAGAATATTGTATTGAGTCACAAAACATAAATCTGAAGGTGTGTGACAGAGATGTTTAAATAAGAAAGAGATGTTTGTTAGTCTGATCACATCCCACATACTGATCAATTATACATCTGTTCCCGAACAACCCCTTTTCAGTGGGGAGGAGCTACAAAGGGACTGTTGTACGCAATTGTAATCTAGACTCAAACCAATCTCGCAACCTGCAATTCGAAATCATTATATTTTATTTACCTTATGCATATCATTTCAACAACATTTATTGTAAGAGTTTCCATTTAATCTATTATGTTTCCGTGCAAATTTTCTTTGATGACAGTCTCCATACCGTATTGGTAAAGACCATATAATTGTAAATGGGATATAATGCTTTTGTAAAAATACATAATTGGTTGAATCTTCATCTAATTGCGCCGTAAGGCGTTTCCCTTTGGAAAAGACTCCCCTGATTGCCACTCTCCACCGTTTTTCATCGTTGATCTCTGTGTTAGACAATTGAAGTATTATTCACTGTCCACGTGAGTTTTGGTTGGTTACCGTTTTTCACCATTGATCTGTGTGTTACATTATTCAAATATTATCCACTATCCATGGGAGTTTTGATTGGTTAGAGTAAAATAGTTTTACAGTGTAACGGTTTTTGTTGGGGCTTATAGTTGGTTAGGGTAAAATCTTTATACAGTATAATGGCTTTTGTTGTGGCTTACCTTCTTGGCACTGTGTCAGAGCATGGACTCATTTACATTTACGTTGCCGGCAGAGATGATGAAGATCAAAATCCCTTTCACGACCCGCAGTGGTTTATAATTTGTTTGTAGACCATTACAATTCCCAACATGAATAGAGGACGCGATGAATGCTTTGGTGCTTTCATGAGCGACAATTTTTTCGTTATTAACCGTGATCTAATCAGGTGGAGTGCGGAAGTTTATGATCCAGAAACAAGGGCATGGACAACACTGGAGACTATGGGAGATAAAGAGAAGGGAAAGGCCCACTCGCATGTCTGGTTGTTTCTTCTTGCAGCAAGGAGTGATGGAATGTGATTCCAATGAAAACGTGTGGAGGGCACTGGGTTCCCTTGCTAAAATCCTTGAAAGGATTTAGTGTTCTCGGAAGATTTTTGTTTATGGTAATGCCGAGAGTAATGTTAAAGTTTGCTATATCTATGAGATGCCTATAAGAATTGCAGCAGGAAAGCAAACATAAATGTTTGGGATGTACAAAGTATTGAGATTTGAAATTAAGTAACAATGATTACCATATTGTCGTTTGAATAATGTAGTAAGAAATTTCAGTTTCTTATTATCCTTGAAGGAACATTGGTAATAGATTTTGTCAGTTGAATAGCCTAGTAAGAAATTTGACATTAATGTTATACTTGAATGAACATTGGTAATAGATTATGTTATACTTGAATGAACATTGGTAATAGATTTTAGAGAGTTCCTGCATTAAAAATGATGTTATTTTTGGATGAGTTTAGAGGTGCACAACTGAGCAATGTTGGTTGGTTGTTAAAAATTTCATAAGTTTTATGGCATCCCAAAATATTCCAGAATACAATTCTACAGAGATTGAAACTCAAAACTTTTTTTTTAGGTAAATTATGTGTGATTATTGATTATTAAATATTTCTATGGCATTCGAGAGGACAATTTTACGGAAATTGAAGCTAAAAATATCTTTTTGAGGTGAACTATGTGTTGTTATTTTTTATTAAATATTTCATTTGTTTCATGGTATTCCAGAATACAAATTATGGACTTTAAATTTGTTGCAGTTTCTCGATGCATATCCCTTCTCTTCTCATTTCATTTTGTCAATTTTACTTCACCAAAATTATACACACTTTGATCAAATCAGAATATTTAAGCCTCCACTTAATGAATTCTACTCTCACCATCCCATGAGTCGTGAGATTCGGTAGTTTTGATATTCAAGTTTTTTCATAATTAAAGTTTATATGTTTAGCATAATGTTAGATTCTGTATTTAGTCTTGTCGTGATTTTAGCTTTTATTATGGGTAATTTATATATTCAATTTCATGTTTTACTTTCTAGATTCTATATTTAGTCTTGTCATGATTTTAGCCCACAACGACTCAACATGCTATATGTTTTGGATTTTCAAAACAATACTTTCGTTTTATGTTTTGACTAGATCATGTAAGACATTTTACGATTAATGTAAGAATGTTTAGTTTTTTTCTCATGGGAAGAAAATAAAAAATAAAAAGTTTCATTTAATTAAGAATTATGTTTTCATTTTTTTAATACTAGAGAATTTAAAATGATGTTGTTTATTAATTAGGTGAACAAAGTATTACTATAATACAACCTCTAATAATTATAATTTGTGTCATGATACATTCAAATAAGCTAACATTATATGAAACACATTTATTAATGTAGTAATGTTAGTTAATTAAAATAAGTTAAAATTTGTAAGTATTGATAAGAGTAAACCATTAATATTATTACTCATAGTAAGAATTAATGGTAGTTATCATCATGAAAAAATTCAGATAGCCAAAAAAAATTATAGTGTAATTAAATTATGTTAGGAAAATTATTTTAAATTGAAATTATTATAATATATTAAAAAATATTTCTTTATAATAAATTAAATTTCTAATAAAGTAGTACAATATATTGAAAGGAAATAAATATGTATTACAACAAATTACAATGTAGTTGAAGAAATTGAAGGCATATGTTGAATCATATTAAATAATTTCTTAAATTCAAAAATTTTAATGTAGTGATGATTTTCATATGGTCAATAATAGAAATAATAAATTACAGATTATTATAAAAATAATAGAATGAGTTCCATGTATTGATCCACCCTTCATTGTACAATTATAAATGAGTAGTTGTTAGTGTTGACAACTGGCAAAACCACATTATTAAATGTGGTTGATGTACACTGTAAGCTGCAACTTAATATATACTATATTATAAACTTATAATAATATTATAAGCTCACAAAATTAGAAAATGCAACATATTATTCATATTATAAACCCAAAGGGTTATAAAGCACAACCAAATTAATAAATGTGGTTAATGCACACTGGTATACATAACATATTAGTAAATGTAGTTGAAATTACCCAATAGGCATTAACTGTATAGATTTAACATCCGTATTAATATTGATAGTGATAGATAGATATAAATAAAAGTAATATTATAAAAATAATAATTATATTATATTATTAAACCCTATCATTATTATAAATCGAGGGTACTAATATTATTAACTCTTTGGAATTTATTGTGAGTATTAAGATGTTTAGATATTTGTTTTCAGATATTCTAATATGATCCCACTATAGCAGAGAGAGGTGCAAATGTTGGAGAATTCCTAAAACAAAATATACTTGTGCCATTTTGTCTTCTTTTGAAGTTGGAAATTCTTCAGAGAAAGACGAATTTCTATATCTTGTAGTTGTTTAAACACTCGGACATAAATAGAAAATGATCTCTAAAACACTAAAGCATGGCACCAATATTTACTGGTCCATTTCAAATTGGCATTGAGAAAATAACGTATTACTTTTCAGTACTTGGCAAAACTAACCCATAGAACTTGCTAGAATCCCTACAAACATATGATAAAATATTAAACATTATATCTATCAACATCAGTCACGCCAACAAGAGGTATTTGTTTTTTTTTTTCAAATTTCCATTCCAGATTGTGCAATGTATCCATCCTTTTTCATTCACTTCTTAGCCTCTCAACTTTGAACTTCATTTTTTGATTCAATAGTGTATCCATTCTTTTTCTACCTTTTCTTATTGTGCGAGAAATTTTTTTTTGTATTTTAGTAATTTGTCCATTCTTTTTGTTTACTAATTGAGCAATGTTTGATATTGCGGGAGCCTTTATCACTGTTGAGGACAATACCACATTCACTAGGCATTAAAACAACCTCTCTGCTGTCTTCTTGAGGCTAGGAAAATTGAGCAATGTTTGATATTTTGGGAGCCTTTGTTACACAGTATTTTGTCACCACCTATGTTACCCCTTCTCCCGTACATTGGAGGACCTATTCTGGGACCTGTGAGAAGTGAAATAACGTGAAAACACCTGCATTTTATCCCCTTGAGTATGTACTCCATATGCCCTTAAGACACCTTCTGCAAAATACTCATAAATGCAGCCCTTTTTCCATTGGCGCTGTTCCACAGTGTATCACTCGCGCCAATGGGGGAAATCCTCCAAAGAGGACGCGCCAGCTGGCACTCTGTGTCAGAGTCGCATTAGCACCAACCCAGTTGGGTAAAGTTTTTAAAAAACAAACTTCCGAAGGTTCCTTCTAACCTATCCATGAACTGATTCCAGTTTGAGTTAGTTCAGTTGGGCTTCGAATCTCCCAAGGAGGGAAGTAGTTCTCCACCTCTCATGGAAACTTCCTTATGATAAGGACAATCCCATGAATCTGGTGGATGGTCTTACCTACTCCTCCTACCTCTATATAAGCTTGTTATTTTCGCTTTAACAAGCTAGTTAGTAATTCTACTCTTCAAGCTCCCAAATCTAAGTCCCAAAGTCTGAGAATTGCTAAGCTCATGTTACAAGAGGCCTTGTTCATCCCCATAAAGCTATACCTTTAAGGAGGAGATCCATGTCCAAGTAATCAAGGAGAGAGAGGCTTGTTCCCCATCCCCTACAAGCTTTGTAAGGCATGTGTTGCTAATCACCCAGCCAAAGGAGGATTTGACGTTAGAACTTGGTTGTATTCTCTTTTGTTTATCAATAATAATAGACGACTATCATTGTGGTTCTACTCATGTGTCTTTATAATGATGTTTGAGTTATATCCTTTCTGACTGATACATAGTTGCATTTCTTGGATTTTATGCTTGTACTTGTCTTGTTCTTTGCATGTGCAGGTGTCTGTTCACGAGGATCATGAGGATTGTGACCAGTTGAAGCGAAAGAACGGAAGCGACGACTCTTCTACGAATACTAGCGTTGGATTCGAGGTAGGCTCTCATCATTGGCCTTTACTTTGCAATTAGGAACCTACGTGTTAGCGTTGTTTGATTGTTGCTATACCCCATTTAGGCTAGTGGGATGGCCTCTGTCCGCAGAGGGGATTTACCTACACAACAATTTGGCGACTCCGCTTGGGAGTTGGCTTTTGCCTTGTTTGTTTATCTTGTCTTGTTGTTTGATTTGTAAACTTTAGACGGAGCCTGAAGTCTGGCCAGATAGCCTTCGAAACGCTATTGCTTTGCATTAGCGAAGTAGATCAACACTACTTCAGTCCATCTCCGGTTTGGTTTGCAAACTGAACGACTTGGAACTTGCCTTGTTCCTTGGTTATTTCCTTGGTTTCTCCCGCTTGTTTAACTTTCTGGGTTGAATACGTGTGTTGCTTTTTGCCTCTTGGTGTACATAGGTATTGTTGTTTTGGCCTCGGCTCTTTTGATTTTATTTTTCCATAGCAAACTCGGCTGGCGCTAGTTTATAGCGTGACAGTCGCGCCAGTTGGCGCAAGTTGCACATTTACAACCCGCGCCAATTCCTGAAAGGCACTTGTTGCAGCCTGACAGTCATGCCAGGCTTGTAAAATTTTGAAGCTTGCTTGGTTGTGAACTTTTTGAGCTTTGGTTTTGTCCTAAGTACCTTTATTAGACTACTTGAGTGTGTTGGAGTGTGATTTGACTGGCTTTGATCACTACCCTTTGGGTGTTTTCTTTTTTCTACCGATTTCGCATTTATAGCCCTAGGGCATCTAGTGGCCTTGTGAATCGAGCCTTCCTAAGGTGTTTTGATCTTTTTTTGGTCTAGTCGGCTCTTTTGTTTGCTCCCTTACACTTGTTTTGTAGTTGTGAATCATTTTGTTGCGTTATTTGGGTGATTTGCTTCGTCTTCACTTGAATTCCGCTTCGTCTCACTTTGAGCCCAGATCACACGGCTCATTGTTGTCTTTGGGATCTTTTTGGTTCTTTGGGTGTTTGATTTGTGATTTGAAGGATTCAACGTGTGTGTATTGGATGGGATTTGTTTGTGTTATTTCTCAAAGTTTCTTTAATGCATTTTGCCATTATCGAAAAGAAAAATGTCTTTTGCTTTGAATCAGTTAATGAAAATTAGGACTTTTCATTTCGATTAATGATTTAGTGATCTTAAAGAAAAGTTTATTGATTTGCAATAGTTGCATTAGGGAAACTCTTTTGTTGTTTGTGATCATTTCGTTTGCATGAAAGCTCTTTAACTCTCTTGTAATTAGCATTCGTCGAATGGAATGACATGTTTTGGCATATAGATTGCATTTAGGGATTTTGAGAGATTACATACGATAGGACCTGAAAACCGAAACTTAACTCAAGATTAACTATAAAATAAATCGAATAAATCTAAAAACACATTGGAACATAACGCTCACATTCTAGAGGTCTAGGCTAGAGACGTGCTCTAGCGTTGTTAAGCCTAGTCACTTTTGTTTTCACTTAAGGTTGGGTGATTCCTCCTTTTGTGACTCAACTGTGGTCTAGTACGAACTTGTGCTCCCACGTACCATCGCGTATATATGGGGAGAATCCACTAGGTTATCATCCTTGAACCACAAGAAGTCATGTCTGCCGCCTTACAGCCCGTAACGCACCGAACAAAGCATTTGGGAAGATTGACTGACATACGGAAAGTCCTTGGCTTTCATATGATTGCTAAGGTGTATATGCAGTTTTACGGATTGTCTGGTAAACCCCTTGCCTAGTTTCTCCAGAGTAGTCACTTTTTGATCCTTTTCAGACTCCTTAAAAGAAAAGGCTCACTTGAGCATTTGTCACTTTGGGCTCACTAAATATTCAAAGGCGACTATAGTCATCTTTCATCCTTTTCTTGACTCTTCAAACATGAAAAGGTCAAGTTGTGTCCTAATGTCTTAAAATTTATTCAACCACGATCACACATACCTTGTTAGATCTTGGTTGCGTTAGTTTTGAGTAGGGTCTTTCTTCGTTAGCTTATCTAGGATTTTTGAATTCGATTATCCTGGCAGATCCATCGATCCCGTCTCCCGTCCCTAGTGACCAAGGGTCTCCTTCTTCTGTTGCTCCTGAGACACCAGTTTGTGGTGACACTTTCATTGTTATTCCAAGTGTCCAACTGTTGAGCTCTCGTGCTCCAGAGGACGAGCTTCACGATCTGTTTTGGAACCCTGTTTGGGAACCTTACGAAGAGGATTATCCCTCTACTCCTATTGGTGTTTCGACCCCGATGGCTTCCTCTGATATGGAGGACACATCTCCTGTAGCGAGTGGAACACATGTTGTGTCAAGTATTGAGACTCCTATCCCAGCCACATCCCCGGTCATATCTACGCCCTACACTATTACCCCTCTCAGTATTACAGTGCCTGCGCATTATAGATCTCTGAGGGATGCCATGGGCTCTAGGAACTCCTCTTCTGGTACCATGTGGGATCATAACATCGTTCCCACTACGGGATCTTTTGTTTCCCAAGTTCACAATACTGTTGTTACGTCAGTTCCGACCAATCCGACCGTTTGTGTCGCATCTTCAACTCTGGTTGCTAGTGCTGTTACGACATCTTCCAACGTAACTATTGTTGCTGGCCCGTCTCGTGGTCTAGTACATAGTGGTCAGTTGGCATATGCTGCCAGATTGCTCATCCTGCGAGCAGTGCCCCGCCTTCTTCTGGTGCCATTCCAGCAGGGGGGCATATTCTCAATACTTGCATGCTGTCCAAAATTCAGGCGCGCAAGGCCCTTATTATGACCCTATCAGTCATCATTTGTATACCTCCTTGCCAGCTCAGCCCGCTGTTGAGGCTTCCATTCCGTTGAATGTCGCCTAGGGTACCACTAGCTATGGTGGTGGCCAATTTCGTCCGGATCAAGGGCAGCCGCACCAAGGACCATCATACCAAGGTCAGCCATCCTACACGCAGCCTAATTATGGGCAGCAGTATTATGGCCAAACCTATCCAGGGCAACCTGGAGGCTCACAAGGACAACCTTCGGCCTATGGTGGTCCATCTTTTACTTATCTTGGGCAACCTTCTGGAAACCCGGGACAACCTTATGCTCAACAAGGACAACCTGGAGTCTAGCAAGGATACCCTTCGGGTCAACCCTACGGGAATCTGGGACAACCTTACGTGCAACAAGGACAACCTGGCACCTAGCAAGGGTACCCTTCTGGGCAGGGTGGTTAGCCTTAGATGTAGCAAGCCCAGCCCGCTGCTCAGCCTAGTCAGCAATCGGGTCCGCAAGGACAACCTTCGGTTGCACAAGGACAACCAAACACCCAACAAGCTCAACCTTCTGGGCAAGTAGGTCCGTCCTTAAACCAACCAGGACAACCTTCCGGCCAGATGGCCCAACCTCAGTCTTCCCAAGGACATCTCTCTGGGCCTGCTCAACCGAGCATGCAGATGGTCCCTGCTTCTCAAACTCAACCTGGTTTTCAGCCCTAGACTCAAACTGGTCTCCAACCGCAAGGTGGGTTTCAATCCCAACCTTCTTACCAAACGCAGCCTGGTTCCGAGGCTCAGTATGGAGCCCAACAACCGTATGGATACCAGCAACCCCAGGGGAAAACTTAGTTTGCCCCGTATCAAAATTATCAACAACCACAGGTCACCCCTTATCAAAATTACCAGTAGCCAAATGTTGCTCCTGCAGGTCAGTATGGTAACCAATGGGGCGTTGGGGGGTAGATCCAGAATCAACCGTCCGATTATGGATATAACCCTTATGGACCTGGGCCTTGTCCGGACAAGGTCAATGGGGGCAACCAGAAACTGGGTGGAACTCTGGCCCTGCCTCATATCCGCAACAACAGATGTCCTTCAACCCTCAGCTACCATTCTTAGCAACGTTGGAACTGCCTGATGTGTCGAAATTAACCAATGATGTTATCTTGCATAATCCACAATGGCCGCCAGTTCCGACCAAGATACCCGGCGATTGTCCCAAGTTTGACGACAAAGCTGGAGAGGATCCTCAAGCCCATGTAATGACTTACCACCTTTGGTGTTCGTCTAATTCATGGCTTGACGATTCAATTCGGCTTCGCCTGTTCCAAAGGACTCTCACCGGTTCTGCTGCTAAATGGTACATTGAATTGACCCATGTGTCCTTTCAAGATTTCAATTCATTGGCAATGGCATTCCTCACTCATTTTCAGTTACCCATTCAGTATGAGACGGGAACACATCTCCTTACGTCTCTCAAGCAGGACACGGCTACGCACATCTCCGATCATACACATGAATGGAGAAGGTGTTGTCGGTTGATCAAGTTCTGGATTCCTGATCAACTCCTCACCGATTGGTTCACGACTTCCTTTGTCCCTAAGATTGCACGGGACATTGCTATGGGAGCTTGTGTGACTGAAGAGCAAGTTATCGCACGTGCTCAGTACCTTGACTTAGTTTATTCTCAGTTAGTTACCTTATATGAGTATTTGCTTGATGCCCTAAGACGCGGTACATCCAAAGCTCCACCAAAGCCATCTGTTGATGGGGTTATTGGCTCTGTGAATCCATCATCGAAAAAATCATCCTCGAACCCTGGGAAGCAAAAATCGAATGCTTCTAACGAAAATACTTCTCAGGGTGGTTCTAATTCTGGAAGTACTTCTGAGGTTAACGCCGTCTAGTCCACCACGGCTAACAAGGCCTCGAAAGGGAAGAAAAAGGGGAAAGTAAAAAATAAGTTTGAGCAACCCAAACAGGATTCCTCCAAACCTCCACCCGAGGAAGGAGCCAAGCGTAAACCAAAGTATCCTTGTCTCATCTGTGAGGAGGATCACTATACCAAAGATTGCCCGAGGAGGTCCGAGGTTAGTCGTTTGTTGAAAGGCACTCTTGGGATTCCTGCGGTTCTGAAAGAACCTTTCCCCTCTCAACAGACTCAAATGGTGGCTGATCCATCTTTGTCTTCATCTCCCTTTGGTTCCCAAGTGTTCATGGCTGGAACCATTCCCGTTCGTGTAACGACTCGAACAAAGGAATATCTGTCATCCGGTGGGAAGGAGCCTAAGGTTCCCTCGAGCGCTCCTCTATCCAGTTCTGATTCGCTCCACATCGAGAGACCTACTAATGAGACGCCCATCCGACCCCCTCCCAAAGGAGTACTCCGGAGATCATCTTACAACCCAAATGCTCATGCTGCCCAGCACTATAACATAGTTGAGGACTTAGCACAGGCTCCGCCGGCTATGTCCGCTTTAGAAGTTCTCCAGAGATGCCCCCCTCAGAGGAAGTCCCTGCTATCGGCCATCGGTGGCATCGACCCGACAAATTCGGATTTGATCACCTTTGATCTCGAGAGCCATGTCCCAAGGCTGCCTCATCAGATCGCCTTCCTCATACAAGTCATCATCAATTCGAAAACGATCCATCGTATGGTTATTGATAGAGGCACGTCAACTTGCATCATGTCTGTTGCTTGTTGGAAAGCGATCGGGTCTCTGACTTTGAGCCAGTCTCCCACGACACTGGAAGCCTTCGATGGGAGAGAATCTCATCCCTATGGTATCCTTCAATGATTGCCGATTACTTTAGAAGGGAAAACCATTGAAGTGGAAGTTGAGGTCATTGACGCAAATCTTACTTACAACCTCCTTCTGGGCTGGAGTTGGACATATGCCATGCGTGCCGTGGCTTCGTCCCTCTTCCGTGTCATTTGTTTCCCCCACAAGGGGAAAATTGTCACGGTAGACCAGCTATCCTTCTTCGCTTCTTCTTCTTAAGGCAATGCGCCTTTCATGGAGCATACCTCCATCCCTTTTGAGAGTGTGGGAGCCAGGCTTTTCAAAGATCCCACCCTCATGGGTGTTTTTTCACTCCCACCTCCAAACCTCGCCTCCATCAGTATGATTTTGGTTTGTTTTGATCCCTGGGTCCTTCCTCCCATCGACCAGATAG
Organism: Pinus taeda; assembly: GCA_000404065.3. NCBI lineage: Eukaryota > Viridiplantae > Streptophyta > Pinopsida > Pinales > Pinaceae > Pinus > Pinus taeda. The sequence continues at coordinate 191,868 of APFE030769212.1, read as the reverse complement.
AATCGTGGGGCGAGGAGATGCCGTTGAGTCCCACTGAGCTCAACTACATCGAAATCGCTGCTGTATCGGCCCCTCTTGCTGAATATGCTTCTTTAAGCGGAGCTCTTGACTCATACGACTATTCCCCTTGGCTTGGAGAATGCGCCTCCTCGGACCCATTAAAAGAAATATTTCCTTCCGACGAAGCCACCATAGAGACCATGTCTCTCGAGGAACCTCCATGGTTTAATCTTCATCACTGTTCCTCGTTTCTCCCTACCCTTCGGGAAATGTTGGCTTGTCTCAAGTGGTTTGCTCTGTGTCTCCCTTCACAACCTCTTCAGACACCTATTCAGGTCTATCAAATATCTTCTGAGGGGAATTTGGGGAACATTACGCAGACCCAACCTATCGACATCTCTGTCAAACCAGGGATTGTCGAGCACATCTACATAGGAGTCACTTGCACTCCTGAGGAAATTCAAATCTATATAGCTCTTTTTCGCAAATTACGTGACGTCTTTGCATGGTCTTATGAAGAGATGCCCGGCATTGATCCAAACATCGTAGTGCATGAGATACCTACGTATCCAGGAGCTAAACCTATTCGTCAACGTTTATGCCCTGTGCACCCCCGCAAGGCTGCGGCAATCAAAGCGGAAGTCAAGAAACTTATTAAAGTTGGTTTCATTTACCATATCCCACTCACAAATTGGGTCTCTAACATTGTCCCTGTGGATAAAAAGCAGGGTACTATTCGCGTCTGTGTCGATTATCGCGATAACTACCCCACACCTTTCATTGACCATCTCATTGATGAGTGTGCTCGGAGTGAGATATATTTGTTCATGGATGGCTTTTCTGGATGCAACTAGATTAATATCGCGCCTGCTGATCAACACAAGACGACCTTTATCTGTCCGTGGGGTACTTTCGCTTATAAAAAGCTCCCTTTCGGTCTCAAGAATGCTGGTGCCACTTTTCAACGTGCGATGTCTTACGCTTTTCATGATACCCGACACATCATATAGCCTTATCTGGATTACCTTCCCACTCATTCACGCTAAGACCATCCGTCGCATCTCCACGAAATTTTTCTCCGCTGTCTACACTACAATATTCGACTTAATCCGCATGAATGTGTCTTCTGCGTAGAATCTGGTCGACTTCTCGGGTTTATCGTCTCCCGAGAGGGCATCCGCTTGGATCCCCTTAAAGTCGAAGCCATTTTGAATCTTCCTCCCCCTGCTTCTTTGTGGCAACTGCAGAGTTTGCAGGGTAAAGCAAACTTTTTACGACGATTTATCCCGAATTATGCGAAGGTGGCAAAAGGTTTCACGTGGTTACTCAAGTGTGACACCCCGTTTCGATGGGATGCCATAGCTCAAGAGTCTTTTGCACATCTTAAAACTCTTCTGGTTTCCGCCCCTTTGTTGTGGCCTCCGAATTACCATCGCGATTACACGTTGTATCTGGCCGTTGTTGACACCACTATTGGTATGGTTCTGGTTCAGGATGACAATGATGGCACTAAACATGTTATTTATTACCTTAACCGCAATTTGTTATACACGGAATCTCGATATGATTATGTTGAGAAGTTGGCACTAGCCGTTGTTTGTGCTGTTCAACGCTTCCATCATTACATCTTGTTGCGTACCACGATAGTGATCTCTGATTGCAACCATATGACTTGCATTCTGTCACGTTAGTTGCTGGGAGGCAAATACTCGAAGTGGATAGTCATCCTCCAAGAGTTTGACTTGGAATTTACTGCTGCTTCCTCTCAGTTAGAGGATTCCATTCCAGACGAAACTCTCTTCCTCATTAGCACCCTCGATCCGTGGTACGGGGATATTATTGTCTACTTGTAGATGTCCTCCTTCAGTCCCGAGACCTCCAAGGAGGCTCACCGACAGATCCAACATCAAGCCCAACCATATCGCATCGTTGGGGACACCGTGTACCGTCTCGACGTTGATTCTGTTCTTCGCCGATGCTTGACTTTCGAAGAAGCAAAGAGAGTTTTAAATGACTGCCACTCTGGCGCTTGTGGTGGTCACATATCTGGATATGCCACTGCACAAAAAATCCTCTGTGCTGGTTATTTTTGGCCCTCCATTTTCAAGAATTTCATTTTTGTTGTCCGTTCATGTCATGAGTGCCAAATTTACCAACGGAAGATGCGTGCACCCCCTGCTCCACTGCACCCCGTTGTAACCGTCGACCCTTTTGCCAAATGGGGCATCGATTATATGACTTGTAACCCTTGCTCGGCCGGGGGGCATGGGTACATCATCGTTGCTATTGATTATTTCACGAAATGGGTTGAGGCGATGCCTACATTGTCTGAAGACGGTCACACCGCGACGCAGTTTTTGTTCAACCATGTTATTTCGCAGTTCGGAGTACCCCAAGCCATCGTCACTGATCACGGAAAGCATTTTTGTAATCACATGATGACCGAGTTAACAACCCAGTTGGGCCTAAGGCATGATAGTTCGACCCCGTACTATCCTTAGGCAAACGGTCAAGTGGAAGCCGGTCACGATGCTTCAACGAACTGTTGGCATGCATAAGTCCAATTGGCATCTGATGTTGTTCGCTGCTTTGTGGGCTTACCGTACCTCCATGAAGGACGCCACCGGTTTATCTCCCTTTTAGTTAGTTTACGGACTGGAGGTTACACTTCCTATTGAGTGTGAGATTTCTTCATTAAAGATAGCCATCGAATTGCTCCCTGATACTACTCCAGTAGAAGAACGTCTTCTTTACTTAGAATGGCTGGATGAGACTCGTCGTCTAGCCTCCTTAGCTATTGAAGCTCAGAAGAAGCGAGTGAAAAATCACTTCGATAATACTATTCACCCCCACTCTTTCATTGAGGGAGACTCAGTACTGCTCTATGATCAAGCTAACGATAAGCTGGGCGCAGGAAAATTCGAGCCTATGTGGTACAGGCCTTACATTGTGAAAAGAGTTTTGAAAAAAGGAGCCTACGAGCTTATTGATTATCAAGGCAATCCCCTGGATAAGCCCCAAAATGGGCTTTATCTGAAAAAATACTATGCATGAGTCCAGGCACTCTCTTTTTGTATATACGTGTGCTTTTAGCAAGTGTGTTGTGTGTGCATGTTTTCATATTTTTGTCTTGGTGTGTCGGCATGATTATCGCTTATTGTGTCTTTTGCTTCTTGGACAGATGTCTGGATCACCTTACGTTGGTTTCGCTGATGGTGCCTCCCGCAGTACACGCAACTTGTCATCTGCGGCATGGGTGATCTACGATCCTCATGGTGAGTTAGTAGACATTCAAGGGGTTTGTATAGGTTGTACAACGAACAATGTTGCTGAATATAGTGTTGTGATTGAATTATTAGCTGAGGCGATTAACCTCGGCATTCGAACATTGGTTGTAAACTTGGACTCTCAGCTTGTCGTCCACCAACTCAATAGGCGTTATTCCGTCTGAGATCATCGGATTTTAAGGTTGTATTTACGTGTTAAGTTATTAGAAATGGATTTTGATTTCATTACTTATCAACATATTCCAAGACGACTTAATACGTTAACTGATGCATTAGCTAATTATGTGTTGGACAGGCATTTGCATAACATGTAGTTCAACATAATACAAGAAGCATAAAGTACAATAAACCATAAAACATATGTATATATATATGTGTGTGTGTGTGCGTCCAAAATGTTGCACCTCGTGCACCATCAAAAAATAATACATGTTTGTCTGAATACATCCGGAGACAACATGTCTCTCAAAAAATATGCATGAAAAGAGATAGCCTAGATATCTAGTCTCGGTGGTGCTCATGGTAGCACGTCACCGCTTGCACTAAATGCCTCAGGAGTCGGTGGATGCGAGTTGGCACCCCCACTGTGTGCCTCTGGTATGCTAGCGGGACATCCGCTAGCCGAGGGTAATCTGGAATCACTCGAGTGGTAACCTCGAGGTTCTGAATAAGCTCTCCTCTGTCACCACCCTCCTCCTGAGGATCCGCTGTTGCTGTTGCTGCTACTTGGTGTCTCCTCGCAATGGGAGACATGCCAGCTGGACGCTCTGGGCCGACGTCTGCATATGCATATAAAGGTAATTAAGACAAGTATGTACTAACAAAAAAAAGCATAAAAACACAAAATCAAAAAATGAAGACATACCAATCTCCTCATCCCAGTCCTCTCCCTCTGGCAGGGGAAGGTCAGGGTCTCCGGTGAAGTCTGTCCCTGCATACGGCTAGTCCTCCACCACAATCAGTTGGCGGCGAAGCCACCCGAAAAACTCAGGTCTAAAAGACATCTACTGATCGCCACCACCCCTCGGCATCAGTGCCACCCATCGAGCCATCCTCGGCTCTCGAGGTGTTGGGTCTGCAACAAAGGCCCCTTTGCCCTGGAAGATTGGCACGCGTTCCAAGAAGAACGTCACCAAGATGGAGCCATATCCGAACTGCTGCAGCTTGCCCTGCTTGGCTTTGGTCAGTTGCCTCTTCATATTGGTCGTCACTGCTGACGCCCAGTTGAAGATCGTCAGACTCAGACACTTTGTCGCCAGGATCAAATGGTTCTTTGTAGCCTTATGGGGCGCTTGTGCCCCCGCAGCTCGTGTGATGGCAAACAACAATGCTCTCAGGGTCAAGTCCGGAACGGTGGGGATATCCACCTTCGAGTTGCCCTGCCCGTATCTGGCACCTGGACAAACTCGGGCCTTCACCTCCTCCATCTTCTCTCTAGATGGTCTGCTACCGGTCAATCAAGGTACCGGCCCTCGTCGTGATAATCCAGTGAGGAAGTAGACATCAGATATGTCTAACTCCAATACTTGGTCACGTATTCGGAAGACCTGTTCCTGTACGTCCCATAAGTCGACCAAATACTGTAAAAGCTCTGGCTGAGCTCGCAAATAAGATAGCATGAAAAATTTCTTGAGCCCACATGCTCTAAGTGCCTCCATGCAGTCTTCATCTACTAAGGCCAATGAATCTACTTGGTCATGTTCCCGTTCTTTCCACACAATCACCATCTTTGTGTATTTCCCTGCAAACACAAGCCCAAAACCATGAATTAGACTCTTACATAAATTGAAATTGTAGGTAAATAGGTTTAAATTTGTTAAAAAGTTGCCCCAAAATCCGTGCGGCCATTGGCGCGACTGTTTCTAAAACAGTTGCGCCCATGGGCACCTACCCTATAGGAAAGTTGCCCCATTGGCGCGGGTCTGTGCCCAAAACCCGCGCCAATGGGTGCAACCCATAAATTTAAAATCCTCCCTATAGGGGATGAAAATGCAACTTAAAAAAAATTCTAAACGGATAGAAATGGAGCTAAGGACAAGACCTCTTACGTGACACTCATGACGCTCCAAATGGTCCACTGGATTTGTTGCAATCGCCAACTGAAGGTCGCACTCCAAAAGTCCTAATGTCGCTCTCCAAAGGTAAAAAGTGAAAAGTAATTTTTTATTTACCATTTTCACTATTTTATAACTTTTTGACACCTAAATAGGTTTTAAAGGTCAGTTTATGAATATTTGTGTCGAAAATGGATTTTACGTCGATTTCTTGTGCAGCGACACGTTTTCATGCAGCTTTGGCGGCGAAACGAGTTGTATTTTATACTTTTTCGGACTGGGTAAACACACAAAAAAGTCACTGTGAAGTCATATTTTTCTCTTTTCTGACTCTCTAAACGTGAAAAGAATGCCGAGTTGGTCCTCTCGACTCGTTAAACGACAATGAGAGGTGGTCGTCTTTAAACCCTTTTCTGACCGTTTAAAAACGAAAAGATCGTCGGACCCTTGTCGTTTCTGGTTTGTTAACGGTCACGAAGCGACGTGGTTTTGATCACCTTTTTATGTTTTCATATCAAAATCACTACTTATGAAAAGTACTCCTCGGTCGTAATGATTGGGCGGTTCTTTTGAGCATGGTTTTATACTTTTTCGGGCTCGAGAGACACAACTTTATGAAAAAGGACACCCCTGGAGTTTCCTTTTCGCTGTCTTTTCAAACTCTCTAAACATGAAAATATGTCGATTTCTTCCTTTTTCAGACTCGTTAAAACTTAATGACATCGGATTCCGTCGCAAGGATGCCTCTCAAGCATATGCTATCCCCGTCAAGCTTGTCATCCAAAAATAACCAGGGTACTCGCCAGAAATGGTGGGGGAATAAAGGGACCACAATCATCGTCGTGTCGACAGTATGTCGCTCTTGAACATGGCACTTGTCTGCATTCGTGTCTGGGTGGGGACATCTCATCTTGTTTTACACTTGCCTCCGTGGGTTTGGGTTATTATGTTTGACCATTCATCTGCTCATCGTCTTGTCACCATGACCCCTGATCGTTTGATGACAAATACTACCAAGTCCACTGTCGTGCCGCCGATATGTTCAAGAGAAGTTGACCTCTGCAGAATACTCAGCCTCCCTCTAATACCTCACACAAAACACTTTATCCTTCTCTGTCTCGTATCGATGATGTGGGAAACATTATGGCCCACCTTTGATCAAGGTCACTTCCTTTGGACTTCAGCTCATTATCGAGGAAGTTGACTTAGAGACTCCCTTCAGGTACCTTGGAGCCTGCATGCCTCAATGGTAGGTTCTTCGTGTTCGACACGAGGTTTTCATCATTGGCCTCCGATCAGATGATTCTATGGTGTTTGACACTGGCTCACTGATTCACACACCGTGGATTGTACCTATAGTACCTTGAGGACCATTGTCATTATTGGTGGTACCTCTCGCGTCTGTTAACAATTTTCGTCATTGAATGGTAATCAGATGATGTTCTCGCATGTTCGACTTCGACTCCCATATTCGCATGCTTGAACTTGTACTTAGCTCGGGTCGAGATGGAATGCAAGACCCTGGAGTTTGTCTATTGAGATCCAGGTTGCATTTTGTGGATTATTATAATCACTACGTGACTCATTCACTGGATGACTACGACCATGCTTGAGTCTATTCATCGATCCTTGCTGGATGGCTACGTCCATACCTTGGATCCAGATTTTTTATGTACTCTGCTATGGATTGCTGCGCCCATACCATGTACATCACGTACTTGAGATATCAGTTGTACTTCGTGCAGGTTCTCTAGCGGCTGTGTTTTCAGTCGACCATGTTCCTGTAAAGCACTTCACCCTCTCTCTCTCGGGCTTCATACTTTAGGGGGCATCTGTTACACAGTATTTTGTCACCGTCCCTGTTACCCCTTCTCTCGTACATTGGAGGACCTATTCCGGGACCCGTGAGAAGTGACATAACTTGAAAACACATGCATTGTATCCCCTTGAGTATGTACTCCATATGCCCTGAAGACACCTTCTACAAAATACCCATAAATGTAGCCCTTTTTCCATTGGCGTTGTTGCACAGTGTATCACTCGCGCCAATGGGGGAAATCCTCTAAAGAGGGCGCGCCAGCTGGCGCTTTGTATCAAAGTCGCATTAGCACCAACCCAGTTGGGTAAAGTTTTTAACAAACAAACTTCCGAAGGTTCCTTCTAACCTATCCATGAACTAATTTCAGTTTGATTTAGTTCAGTTGGGCTTCGAATCTCCCAAGGAAGGAAGTAGCTCTCCACCTCTCATGGAAGCTTCCTTGTGATAAGTACAATCCCATGAATCTAGTGGATGGTCTTATCTACTCCTCCTACCTCTATATAAGCTTGTTCTTTTCCCTTTGACAAGCTAGTTAGTAATTCTACTCTTCAAGCTCCCAAATCTAAGTCCCAAAGTCTGAGAATTGC
>APFE030769212.1:163065-183946 GCA_000404065.3 Pinus taeda | reverse complement strand
GGTGTAGCATTGTTCGATTGTTGCTAGACCCCTGTTGGGCTAGTAGGGATCGCCTCTATCCGTAGAGGGGATTTACCTATACAACAGTATCCCTTCCCGACTTCCTCTACATCTTCCTCCCCTTTTTTCTTCCAGCCTAGTAATCATGTTAAAGTCTCCTCGAGAAATCCATAAAGGGTGCGGCCTGTCATGGTTGATTGCAGAGAGAGTGTTAAGGATTCCGGCTTTAAGTGATGCCTCCTGTGGAAAATATACATTGGTTGAGAGCCCGTGTATATTTGTCCCGATGATTCGAAAGGTTGCTTGTAGGAAATTCCTACTTGCGTGGATATTGTCTAGCTTGATTGCTCGGGAGTCCCAGACAATTGCCAGACCTCCAAAAGCCCCATCAGCATCCATTGCAGCATTGAAACTTCCTGGCCATACTTTTGCAACAAATCTATCTAGTGCACTTGAATTGCATTTGGTCTCTTGCAAGAAAAGGATTTGAGGTTTTTCTTGCTTTATCATGTTTTTAAGGATTCGATTTTTCCCTGGGCCATTGAGCCCTCTTATATTCCAAGAGATTAACTTCATTGGGAAGGATTATGATCAGAGTTGTAGTACTTGGTTAGCTTGGAATACCTGCCTAAGTCCACTAACATTTGTCCTATTTTGATTGTTCGTTGGAGATCTATTTTCCTGCCTTGCTTTTTGATATCTTTGGTTATAAATCTTCCGTCCCAAGGGCCACTAGTCTAAATACCTAAATATTTTTGCCTTTGTGCATGAGATAAGACTTCCTCCAGATTCTTAAGTTGTCCATCTGGAATGTTGTCAAAATTGTTTGTAGTACAAGCCTGCTCGAGGCCTGGAATGTCCAACTCCCTCATATCTATTGCTTTTGTTTCTTCGTCCATGATCTGTGGATAATTTAACTCCTCACTTGGTTCTTCTTCTAAACTGGCATTAGGTTGTAGGGCATCCACCTCCATAACTTGAGTATTCCATGCTGGTACCTTTTGCTTATCTGAGGAAGAGGCTCCCTTGAATCGAGGTTCTGCCTGAGGCGTTGTGGGATCTGCCTGCTTCAAATGTTTATCTTTCATCGACTCTGTCTCGGGTGGAGTGGGAAAATCCAAGCTTGGGTCAGTTTGGTTAGCTAAGACTTCAAAGTTGTTGCTTGTAGAGGGCTTAGAGGAGCTAGTATATTGCATTTTGGAGTTTGAGGCCTGTTTCTTGTGGGATTTCTTGTGATTTGCTAATTTGGTAAAGCCATTTGCCTCAGATGAATCTAGTCCAAAGGTCGGAGAGGGTTTTTGAGTTAAAGGGCAGTCCATATACAAAATTGCGCATATACGGAAATTGTACATGTACGGAAGATATGCACATATCTTCTGTATATGCACAGTTTCCATATATGCGCAATTTCTATATATGGAATTTGCACATATACGATGCATATACATAAACAACGCGCATATACGAAAGATATGTATATACACGAAAGTTTGGGATATACAGAAGATATGCGCATATCTTCTGTATATTTCCAATTTCTGTATATGCGCATATCTTCCGTATATGCACAATTTCCGTATATGCGGAATTCGTGTATATGAAATTTGCGCATATACGATGCAGATACATAAACAAAGCTATGTACAAATTCCATATACAGAAATTGCGCATATACGGAAACTGTGCATATACGGAAAATGTGCGTATATACGGAAATTGGGGATATACGGAAGATATGCGCATATCTTCCGTATATCCCTAACTTTCCTGTATGTGCATATCTTTTGTATATGCATGTCATTTATGTATCTGCATCATATATGCACAAATTCCATATACATAAATTATGCTATACGGAAACTGTGCATATACGAATGATATGCGCATATACAAAAGATATGCGCATGTCTTCTGTATATCCCTAACTTTCTTGTATGTGCATATCTTCTGTATATGCACATCGTTCATGTATCTGCATCATGGATGCGCAAATTTCATAGACAGAAATTGCGCATATACGGAAACTGTGCATATACGGACGATATGTGCATATACGGAAATTTGGCATATACGGAACATATACGCATATCTTCCGTATATCCCAAACTTTCCTGTATGTGCATATCTTCCGTATATGCATGTCGTTTATGTATCTGCATCGTATATGCACAAATTCAATATACAGAAATTGCACATTTATGGAAACTGTGCATATAAGGAAGATATGCGCATATACAGAAGATATGCGCATATCTTCCCTATATCCCTAACTTTCCTGTATGTTCATATCTTCCATTTATGCACGTCGTTCATGTATTTGCATCGTAGATGGGCAAATTGCATATACAGAAATTGCACATATACGGAAACTGTGCATATACAGAAGATATGCGCGTATACGGAAAATATGCGCATATCTTCCGTATATCCCTAACTTTCGTGTATGTGCATATCTTCCATATATACACGTCGTTTATGTATCTACATCGTATATGCGAAAATTCAATATACAGAAATTGCACATATACGGAAGATATGCGTATATACAGAAATTGCGCATATTCAGGAGATATGTACATGTCTTCCGTATATCCCTAACTTTCCTGTATGTGCATATCTTCCATATATGCATGTCGTTCATGTATCTGCATCATAGATGCACAAATTCCATATACAGAAATTTCGCATATACAGAAACTGTGCATATACGGAAGATATGCACATATACAGAAATTGGGCATATACGGAAGATATGCGCATATCTTCCGTATATGCCTAACTTTCCTGTATGTGCATATCTTCTGTATATGCACGTCATTTATGTATCTGCATTGTATATGCGAAAAATCAATATACAAAAATTGTGTATATACGAAAACAATGCATATATGGAAGATATGCGTATATACGGAAATTGCGCATATACGGAAGATATGCGCATGTATTCCGTATATCCTTAACTTTCCTGTATGTGCATATCTTCTATATATACATGCCGTTCATGTATCTGCATCGTATATGCGCAAATTCAATATACAGAAATTGCGCATATACGGAAGTTGTGGATATACGAAAGATATGCACATATACGGAAATTGGGCATATACGGAAGATATGCGCATGTCTTCTGTATATCCCTAACTTTCTTGTATGTGCATATCTTCCGTATATGCACATCGTTTATGTATCTGCATCGTATATGCGCAAATTCAATATACAGAAATTGTTCATATACATAAACTGTGCATATACGGAAGATATACGCATATACAGAAATTGCGCATATACGGAAGATATGCGCATGTCTTCCGTATATCCCTAATTTTCCTGTATGTGCATATCTTCCATATATGCACGCTGTTCATGTATCTGCATCGCAGATGCGCAAATTCCATATACAGAAATTGCGCATATAAGGAAACTGTGCATATACGGAAGATATGTGCATATCTTCCTTACATGCACAATTCTGTATATGGAAGATATGCGCACATCTTCCGTATATGCCCAATTTCCGTATATGTGCAATTTCTGTATATGGAATTTGCGCATCTACGATGCAGATACATGAATGACGTGCATATATGGAAGATATGCACATACAGGAAAGTCAGGGACATACGAAAGATATGCGCATATCTTTCGTATATGCCCAATTTCCGTATATGCGCATATCTTCCATATATGCACAATTTCCATATATGCGCAATTTATGTATATGGAATTTGCATGTATACGATGCAGATACATAAACGAAGATATGTGCAAATTCCATATATAGAAATTGCGCATATACAGAAACTGTGCATATACAAAAAATGTGCGCATATACGGAAATTGGGGATATACGGAAGATATGGGCATATCTTCCGTATATCCCTAACTTTCCTGTATGTGCATATCTTCCGTATATGCACGTCGTTCATGTATCTGCATTGCAGATGTGCAAATTCCATATCCAGAAATTGCGCATATACGGAAACTGTGCATATACGGAAGATATGCACATATCTTCCGTATATGCACAGTTTCCGTATATGCGCAATTTCTGGATATGGAATTTGCACATCTGCAATGCAGATACATGAATGACGTGCATATACAGAAGATATGCACATACAGGAAAGTTAGGGATATACGGAAGATATGCCCATATCTTCTGTATATCCCCAATTTCTGTATATGAGCACATGTTTTGTATATGCACAGTTTCCGTATATGCGCAATTTCTGTATATTGAATTTGTGCATATATGATGCAGATACATAAACGACGTGCATATACGGAAGATATGCACATGCAGGAAAGTTAGGGATATACAGAAAATATGAGCATATCTTCTGTATATGCTCAATTTTTGTATATGCGCATATCTTCTGTATATGCACAGTTTTCGTATATGCCTAATTTATGTATATGGAATTTGCGCATCTACGATATAGATACATGAATGACATGCATATATGGAAGATATGCACATACAGGAAAGGTAGGGATATACGGAAGACATGCGCATATCTTCCGTATATGCGCAATTTCCGTATATGCGCATATCTTCTCTATATGCACAGTTTCCGTATATGCACAATTTCTGTATATTGAATTTGCGCATATACGATGCAGATACATAAACAACGTGCATATACAGAAGATATGCACATACAAGAAAGTTAGGGATATACGGAAGATATGCGCATATCTTCCGTATATGCTCAATTTCCGTATATGCGCACATCTTCCGTATATGCACGGTTTCCGTATATGCGCAATTTCTGTATATGGAATTTGCGCATTTACGATGCAGATACATGAACGACGTGCATATATGGAAGATCATATGGATCCCTTCAAATTCTTTTTACGATGATATTAAATGAAGTCCTAGGTTTTGTTTGGAAACTTATTAGCGTGCTCGTTAACCGCTTGTAACTTTGTTCTGCAAAAACAAATATTTACAAACAGTGACAAAGTTCATGCTGCAAAGGTCCTTAACAAGTTGGGATTGGAAGCTTGCTTTGAAGGCATAATATGTTTTGAGACACTTAATCCTCTTTCAAATATTACTGAAAGCAATAATGAATGGAATATGCCCGCTAATAACTCTACAATCCCGAAGACATCCATAATTTACAAACCCTCAAAAGATGCCATGGAGCAGGCTCTTCGCCTTGCAAATGCTGATCCACAAAAAACAGTATGGTAACAAAGATTTTGATGGCCATTTTCCTTCAGCTATCCATTTTTTCATGAAAAGATTGACTCATCCAGGTACCGTAAAAAGTTTATACCAAATCCCCCTTAGTAAACAAAGAAGGATAGCTAACACCTCTGCTTTGGCCCCAATGTGAGGGTATAGGGGTATCCTATAGCGATACGTTTTCTAAAAATGACCATTCTCGCTAAAATCCCCCAGGGTGAATGACCTAGTTGTCTCTTGAGAATTTATTTTGTACTGGTATTTTCACAAGAAAAAGATGGATGTTGCTCTGATCATGTCCCACATATTGCATAATTATCAACTTGTGTCTGAAAACAGTCCTTTTTCAACGAGGAGGATCTACAAAGAGAATATTGTATTGAGTCCCAAAACATAAATCTGAAGGTGTGTGACATAGATGTTTAAATAAGAAAGAGATGTTTGTTAGTGTGATCACATCCCACATACTGATCAATTATACATCTGTTCCCAAACAACCCCTTTTCAGTGGGGAGGAGCTACAAAGGGACTGTTGTACGCAATTGTAATATGGACTCAAACCAATCTCGCAACCTGAAATTCAACATCATCAACTTTTATTTACCTTATGCATATCATTTCAACAACATCTATTGTAAGAGTTTCCATTTAATCTATTATGTTTCCGTGCATATTTTCTTGGATGACAGTCCGAGGAATATAGCCGCACAAAAGCGTGTAGGCCTCCATACCATATTGGTAAAGACCATATAATTGTAAATGGGATATAATGCTTTTGTAAAAATACATAATTGGTTGAATCTTCATCTAATTGTGTCGTAAGGCATTTACCTTTGGAAAAGGCTCCCCTGATTGCCACTCTCCACCATTTTTCACCGTTGATCTTTGTGTTAGACGATTGAAGTATTATTCACTCTCCACGTGAGTTTTGGTTGGTTACCATTTTTCATTGGTTACCGTTTTTCACCATTGATATGTGTGTTACATTATTCAAATATTATCCACCGTCCACGGGAGTTTTGATTGGTTAGAGTAAAATCGTTTTACAGTGTAACGATTTTTGTTGGGTCTTATAGTTGGTTACGGTAAAATCTTTATACAGTATAATGGCTTTCATTGTGGCTTGCCTTCTTGGCACTGTGTCAGAGCATGGACTCATTTACATTTACATTGCCGGTAGAGATGATGAAAATCAAAATACCTTGCACGACCCGCAGTGGTTTATAATTTGTTTGTAGACCATTACAATTCTCGACATGAACCGAGGACACGATGAATGCTTTGGTGCTATCATGAGTGACAATTTTTTCGTTATTAGCCATGATCTAATGAGGTGGAGTGTGGAAGTTTATGATCCAAAAGCAAGGGCATGGACAACACTGGAGACTATGGGAGATAAAGAGAAGGGAAAGGCCCACTCGCATGTCTGGTTGTTTCTTCTTGCAGCAAGGAGTGATGGAATGTGATTCCAATGAAAATGTGTGGAGGGCACTAGGTTCCCTTGCTAAAACCCTTGAAAGGATTTAGTGTTCTCGGAAGATTTTTGTTTATGGTAATGCCGAGAGTAATGTTAAAGTTTGCTATATCTATGAGATGCCTATAAGAACTGCAGTAGGAAAGCAAATAGAAATGATTGGGATGTACAGAGTATTGAGATTTGAAATTAAGTAACAATGATTACCATATTGTCGTTTGAATAATGTAGTAAGAAATTTCAGTTTCTTGTTATCCTTGAAGGAACATTGGTAATAGATTTAGTAAGTTGAATAGCGTAGTAAGAAATTTGACATTAATGTTATACTTGAATGAACATTGGTAATAGATTATGTTATACCTGAATGAACATTGGAAATATATTTTAGAGGGTTCCTGCATTAAAAATGATGTTATTTTTGGATGAGTTTAGAGGTGCACAACTGAGCAATGTTGGTTGGTTGTTAAAAATTTCATAAGTTTTATGGCATCCCAGAATATTCCAGAATACAATTTTACAGAGATTGAAACTCAAAACTTTTTTTTTAGGTAAATTATGTGTGGTTATTGATTATTAAATATTTCTATGGCATTCGAGAGGACAATTTTACGGAGATCGAAGCTAAAAATATTTTTTCGAGGTGAACTATGTGTTGTTATTTTTTATTAAATATTTCATTTGTTTCATGGTATTCCAGAATACGAATTATGGACTTTAAATTTGTTGCAGTTTCTCGATGCATATCCCTTCTCTTCTCGTTTCACTTTGTCAATTTTACTTCACCAAAATTATACACACTTTGATCAAATCAGAATATTTAAGCCTCCACTTAATGAGTTCTACTCTCACCATCCCATGAGTCGTGAGATTCAGTAGTTTTGATATTCAAGTTTTTTCATAATTAAAGTTTATATGTTTAGCATAATGTTAGATTCTATATTTAGTCTTGTCATGATTTTAGCTTTTATTATGGGTAATATATATATTCAACTTCATGTTTTACTTTCTAGATTCTATATTTAGTCTTGTCATGATTTTAGCCCGCAACGACTCAACATGCTATATGTTTTGGATTTTCAAAACAATACTTTTCACCCACAACGAATCAACATGCTATATGTTTTGGATTTTCAAAACAATACTTTATTTTTATGTTTTGACTAGATCATGTAAGACATTTTACGATTAATGTAAGAATGTTTAGTTTTTTTCTCATGGGAAAAAAATAAAAAATAAAAAGTTTCATATAGTTAAGAATTATGTTTGCATTTTTTAATACTAGAGAATTTAAAATGATGGTGTTTATTGATTAGGTGAACAAAGTATTACTATAATACAACCTATAATAATTATAATATGTGTCATGATACATTCAAATAAGCTAACATTATATGAAACACATTTATTAATGTAGTTATGTTAGTTAACTAAAATAAGTTAAAATTTGTAAGTATTGATAAGAGTAAACCATTAATATTATTACTCATAGTAAGAATTAATGGTACTTATCATCGTGAAAAAATTGAGATAGCCAAAAAAAAATTATAGTGTAATTAAATTATGTTAGGAAAATTATTTTAAATTGCAATTATTGAAATATTAAAAATATTTCTTTTAATATTAAATTCTAATAAAGTAGTACAATATATTGAAAGGAAATAAATATGTATTACAACAAATTACAATGTAGTTGAAGAAATTGAAGGCATATGTTGAATCATATTAAATAATTTCTTAAATTCAAAAATTTTAATGTAGTGATGATTTTCATATGGTCAATAATAGAAATAATAAATTACAGATTATTATAAAAATAATAGAATGAGTTCCATGTATTGATCCACCCTTCATTGTACAATTATAAATGAGTAGTTGTTAGTGTTGACAACTAGCAAAACCACATTATTAAATGTGGTTGATATACACAGTAAGCTACAACTTAATATATACTATATTATAAACTTATAATAATATTAGAAGCTCACAAAATTGGAAAATGCAACATATTATTCATATTATAAACCCAAAGGGTTATAAAGCACAACCAAATTAATAAATGTGGTTAATACACACTCGTAAGCTATACCAATCACATACATAAACATATTAGTAAATGTAGTTGAAATTACCCAATAGGCATTAACTGTGTAGATTTAACATCCGTATTAATATTGATAATGATAGATAGATATAAATAAAAGTAATATTATAAAAATAATAATTATATTATATTATATTATTAAACCCTATCATTATTATAAATCTTGGGTACTAATATTATTATCTCTTTGGAATTTATTGTGAGTATTAAAATGTTTAGATATTTGTTTTTAGATATTCTAATATGATCCCACTACAGCAGAGAGAGGTGCAAATGTTGGAGAATTCCTAAAACAAAAAATACTTGTGCCATTTTGTCTTCTTTTGAACTTGAAAATTCTTCAGAGAAAGATGAATTTCTCTATCTCGTAGTTGTTTAAACACTGGGACATAAATAGAAGATGATCTCTAAAACACTGAAGCATGGTACCAATATTTACGGGTCCATTTCAAATTGACATTGAGAAAATAGTGTACTACTTTTCAGTAATTGTAAAAACTAACCCATAGAACTTGCTAGAATCCCTACAAACATATGATAAAATATTCAACACCAAATCTATCAACATCAATCACGCCAACAAAAGGTATCTGTTTTTTTTTTCAAATTTAAATTCCAGATTGTGCAATGTATCCATCCTTTTTCATTCACTTCTTAGCCTCTCAACTTTGAACTTCATTTTTTGATTCAATAGTGTATCCATTCTTTTCTACCTTTTCTTATTGTGCCGGAAATTTGTTTTACTATTTCAGTAATTTGTCCATTCTTTTTGTTTACTAATTGAGCAATGTTTGATATTGTGGGAGCCTTTATCACTGTTGAGGGCAATACCACATTCACTAGGCATTAAAACAACCTATCTGATGTCTTTCTAAGGTTGGGAAAATAGAGCAATGTTTGATATTGTGGGAGCCTTTATCACTGTTGAGGGCAATACCACATTCACTAGGCATTAAAACAACCTCTTTCTGAGGCTGGGAAAATGCAGAGAGGTTTATCTTCATATTGGAAATTATAGAGTATAGTATTTTTATTACTAACATTGGGTATCCTTTTCAAATTTTCAATTCCAGGTTGGGTAAGAACTCAAATTCTGGATGGCAACCAAAGTCTAAAAACAGGGCACATAGGGAGATCCTAGGCATCAAAGATATGGATGCTAAGACTCCAAATATCCCTGGGTGGTGCTCACTGTGTGATGTTACGTACCGCGCAAAGGAAGTTCTTCACAAACAACATGTGTTTGGGAAGAAGCACCAGTCCATGTTAAAAAATTTGAAGGAAAAGGGTTCAGAACATGTAGTAAAGCCACAGAAAAAGTAGCCACAAGGACTGGTGGGGTGGTGTTCTCTTTGTGAGGTTAGTTGTGGAAGCCTAGAAAATCTTCATGAGCTGCATATGTCAGGGAAAAGACACCTGTCCATGTTAGGAATGGCAAAGACAAAGGAGCAGGAGACAACAGAGATTGGCAAAGACAATGTTCTTAGAAAAAGAAAAGATGATTCAGTGAAGGAAGAAAGAGATATGCCATCCAAGAAATGCCACAAGTTACATAAAGGAGATGCTGCCCATGCCTAGCTTATAGAGGATGGAAATTTTGAAGCTCATTTACTGGTCTATGGTGAGACAAAAAGTGTTGCTGGTCGCAAAGTTGAGGAAGAAGATTTTGTCAAAGCTCAAGATGAAGGGGCAAATTAAATGTTCCAATATTTCAAGTGTTTTAAGTTTTGTCGACATTCGATTTCAAAATTTTCTCTAAGTTTTTGTGACAGTTGAGACACTTCACGATTGCAGAATAGAAATCCCTGGAGATTCATAAGAAATGTTTTTGAACATGCTGGAATTAAATATTACATAGGGTTCAATTTCAAAATTTTTGATGTGATTCATAAGAAATGTTTTTGAACATGCTGGAATTAAATATTGCGTATGGTAGGATTTAGAAAATTTTGATGTGATTTTGAACTTTTCATATGTAAACAGTTCTTAAGGTGGCTTTGATTATGAAAGAATTGATTAACCTCTTTGCAAGTTAATTGGTTTATCCTTTCAATGTTGAAAGGTTTTTAGAGAAGGTTCTCTGTAGGAAGGGGCCTTTGTAAAACTAAGGCACCTGTTGTCTTTCTGAGGTTGGGATAATGCAATTGTCCCCATTCACGTGGGAGGCAGGGCAATGCCGCCTACCCTTTCTCCTCGATTACTACCCATGACCTCAAAGACACGATGATTAGGGATCCCTACAGACAACCCATTATACTTGTGCCATTTTGTCTTCTTTTGAAGTTGAAAATTCTTCAGAGAAAGACGAATTTCTCTATCTCTTAGTTGTTTAAACACTAGGACATAAATAGAAAATGATATCTAAAACACTAAAGCATGGCACCTATATTTACTGGTCCATTTCAAATTGACATTGAAAAAATAATGTATTACTTTTCAGTACTTGGCAAAACTAACCCATAGCACTTGCTAGAATCCCTACAAACATATGATAAATTATTCAACATAAGATCTATCAACATCATTCACGCCAACAAGAGGTATATGTTTTCCTTTTCAAATTTCCATTCCAGATTGTGCAATGTATCCATCGTTTTTCATTCACTTCTTAGCCTCTCAACTTTGAACTTTGTTTTCTGATTCAGTAGTGTATCCATTCTTTTTCTACCTTTTCTTATTGTGCCAGAAAAGTTTTTCACTATTTTAGTAATTTGTCCATTCTTTTTGTTTACTAATTGAGCAATGTTTGATATTGTGGGAGCCTTTATCACTGTTGAGGGAAATACCACATTCACTTGGCATTAAAACAACCTCTCTGTTGTCTTTCTGAGGCTGGGAAAATGCAGAGAGGTCAATCTTCATATTGGAAATTATAGAGCATACTATTTTTATTACTAACATTGGGTATGCTTTTCAGATTTTCAAGTCGAGGTTCAGTAAGAACTCAGATTCTGGATTGCAACCAAAGTCTAAAAACAGGGCACATAGGGAGATCCTAGGAATCAAAGATATGGATGCTAAGACTCCAAAGATCCTTGGGTGGTGCTCACTCTGTGATGCTACGTGTAGCACAAAGGAAGTTCTTCCCAAACAACATGTGTTTGGGCAGAAGCACCAATTCGGATTAAAAAAGTTAAAGGAAAAGGGTTTAAAATATGTAGTAAAGCCACAGAAAAAGCAGCCACAAGGACTGGTGGGGTGGTGTTCTCTTTGTGAGGTTAACTGTGGAAGCCTATAAAATCTTCACGAGCTACATATGTCAGGGAAAAAACACTTGTCCATGTTAGGAATGGCAAAGAAAAAGGAGCAGGAGACAGTAGAGACTGCCAAAGACAATGTTCTTGGAAAAATAAAAGATGATTCATTGAAGGAAGAAAGAGATATGTCATCCAAGAAACGCCACAAGTTACATAAAGGAGATGGTGCCCATGCCCAACTTATAGAGGATAGAAATTCTGAAGCCCATTTTCCGGTCTATAGTGAGACAAAAAGTGTTGTTGATCGCAATGTTGACGAAGAAGCTTTTGTCAAAGCTCAAGATGAAGGGGCAGATTAAATGTTCCAAGCTTTCAACCCGTTGAGTGTAAAATGGTCTTTGTTTTAGGTTTTGTTGACATTAGAATTCAAAATTTTCTTTAAGGTTTTGTGACAGTTGAGACACTTCACGATTGCAGAACAGAAATCCATAGAGATTCATAAGAAATGTTTTTGAACATGCTGGAATTAAATATTATGTAGGGTTGAATTTTGAAAATTTTGATGTCATTCATAAGAAATGTTTTTGAACATGCTGGAATTAAATATTGCGTAGGGTAGTATTTAGAAAATTTTGATGTGATTTTGAACTTTCCATATGTAAACAGTTCTTAAGGTGGTTGTGATTATGAAAGAAATTGATTAACCTCTTTTGCAAGTTAATTGGTTTATCCTTTTGACGTTTAAAGGCTTTTAGAGAAGGTTCTCTCTAGCAAGGGGCCTCTGTAAAACTGAGGCATCTGATGTCTTTCTGAGGCTGGGAAAATGCAGCTATCCCCATTCACATGGGAGGCAGGGCAATGTCGCCTACCCTTTCTCCTTGATTGGTACCCATGACCTCAGAGACACGATGATTAGGGATCCCTATAGAAAACCCATTACTCACAGAGAACCCACTTTGGGATTGTGGAAAACAAACTTGAAAGTTTGGAAGCCATGATGAAGAGAATCAGGATGTTGGCTCAAATCCTCGAGCAAAAACTAACGTTGAACATTAAAATGGGATCTCATTTTCTCCATGATGAAGAAATAACTCAAAAGTAACAGACCCGAGGCAATGACTCTACAAATGTCAACCAAAAATGAATGAAGAACATGCATCATAGAAATGACGAGATAGATAATCATAACTCCATTCAATTGAAGCCATGTGAGTTGATACATTTGATTTCATAGAATATTTTGACAAAGGTGGGAAACAACAAATTATGTGGCTTTGGGAAACTAATAATAGACCATGCTTGGATGGTAGAAAAGGCATTTTTACTACAACTAAACTCTATTCTCAAGCCTAATATAATCACCAATCAATCTCAAGTATGGTATTTCTTACAATTCTTTTCAGCTATTACATTGAGGAGATCTGAACCACTTGCGGAGGGAAAAGCTCTCGATGTGACAAAAGGAAGTTTTTGTTTGTTAATAATATGGACAAGTAATCATGTGGAGGAGAGAAATCAAACACTACTAGAATTAAAGCACTCCCATTTAGGCATACTTGTTTAATGGGATAAGATATTTCTCAAGATCTATATATTTGGTAATGATACCTTCATTATTCAAGGCATCGACAAGCATATCAATATACATAACAACAAGAGAGCAACACTTCTCCTTTAGACTCTCTAGAGTGCCCACATAGGAACCCAAGGTAGCCATTCTTCCACTCCAAGAGTATTGCATATCATTTTAGGACATCATTGCTCTTCTTGAGTAGTCTTCCTACCCTAAGAGTGTTTGGTTCAGCTTCTTATGCATCATGTACACGTCGAGCCGTAGTGAATAAAATTTCTTAAGAGTACCAACCTTTTGATGAGCAGATTCCTAGAGATGAACAAATTGGGCTTCAAACAAATAGGAACATGCTTGCTTCCATACATAAGAAAATATGGATAACAATGATTTTTGAGTTGTACAAAAAATGGAGAAGCAATTATTGTTTTATCATTATCCATATTAAGTTTAACCTCTCATTGCTATTATAAGGTTTAACATTGAAATGATTATGCTCTAATATGTTTGATTTTGAGTGTGAGTCAGTAAATAAAAATTCGCAAATGTAACCGTGTGCTCCTTTAGCAACCATGATGTCATGGTGACTTGGGAGCTCCACAAGCAATTTGTGAATTTCCAACCATTACATTAACCCACTTGCAACTTCTCTTGGTAATTCTTTCCTCGCATCTCTATTAGATACTTAATAGACATTTTAACATGGGATAATGTCTAAAACACACGGAGAACATCAAGGTCTACAATGGAATTTATTGTGAGTATTAAAATGTTTAGATATTTGTTTTCAGATATTCTAATATGATCGCACTACAACAGAGTGAGGTACAAATGTTGGATAATTCCTAAAACAAAAAATACTTGTGCCATTTTGACTTATTTTGAAATTGAAAATTCTTTAGAGAAAGACGAATTTCTCTATCTCGTAGTTGTTTAAACACTGGGACATAAATAGAAAATGATCTCTAAAACACTAAAGCATGGCACCAGCATTACTAGTCCATTTCAAATTGACATTGAAAAAATAACGTATTACTTTTCAGTACTTGGCAAAACTAACCCGTAGAACTTGCTAGAATCCCTACAAACATAAGATAAAATATTCAACATCAGTCACTCCAACAAGAGGTATCTATTTTTTTTTTCAAATTTCCATTCCAGATTGTGCAATATATCCATCCTTTTTCATTCACTTATTAGGCTCTCAACTTTGAACTTTGTTTTCTGATTCAGTAGTGTATCCATTCTTTTTCTTGGTATACTTTATAGTCTTCCTTGCAACAAATTCCGCAAGTGCATAGACGTGTAGATTCATGTGTTGAATCGAGAAAAGTTCAGTTTGTTAATGCGGATTAAGTTATATTTTGTTGCAATTTTGATGTAATTCGGGAACAAGTGACGCAAAGAGGAAGAGCTACGAGGATCAACCAGCAGAGCAGGATGTTTCCACTTCCGGTGGTAAATGGTCTTCTATGCAAATTCCTCTGCCTAACCTTGATGGAAATATCTCTTCTCCACGTACTGGTATTTAGTATACTTTACAGCGTCCCATGCAACAAATTCTGCAAATGCCTAGACGTGTTGATCCTTTTTATTGCAATTATGATGTAATACACGAACAAATGATTGAAAGTGGAAGAGCCCCGAGGATCAACCAATAGAGCAGGATGTCTCCATTTCTGGTGGTAAATTGTCTTCTATGCAAATTCCTCTACTTAACCTTGATGGGAATATCTCTTCTCCAAGTATTGGTATTAAATTTACTTTGGAGTTTCCCATGCAACAAATTCTCCAAGTGCCTAGGCCTATAGATTCATGTTGGCTGCATAAAAGTTGTTCAGTTTATTAATGTGGACTAAGATCCTTTTTATTGCAATTATGAACTAATACAGTAACAAATGACCGAAAGCGGAAGAGCCGTGAGGATCAACCAACAATGCACGATGTTTCCATTTCTGGTGGTAAATTATCTTCTATGCAAATTCCTCTACCCAGCCTTGATAGAAATATCGCTTCTCTAGGTAGTGGTGTTCAGTCTACTTTATAGTCTACTGTGCAACAAATTCTTCAAATGCCTAGACCTGTAGATTCATGTGTTGGCTCCATCTCTTCTATCTCCTTAACGGATGTGCGTGTGACATGACCCCTTATGATGCCTCATCAATTAAGGACTCTTTATGGATACCAGTTGCTCAATTTCGTACTTGAACGGCCGTTATCATATGGTATTCCTTTGGATATCTTGGAAAATCTAGGAACATCACCTATTCCATCACTTGATACCATATCTCAATCATTGTCACCCAGTAACAATCCAATTTCGTCGATAGTGATCCCAAATATGCAATTCTGTGATGTCTTATATTTTGACCAATATTTTAAGGAAAGAATTTTGATTTTGATTTTTGGTGTGATTGCTCTTTTGGAGTATCTTGTTTTCTCTTCAAGAATCAACTATTTTTACAATGTTGTTAGTCCCTTCACAATGTTACAAGTCTTTCCCCTTTCGGTTGTAAAGACTATAGTATTGTATTTTTGTTTTTTAATTAATTAGTTACAAAAAAATGATAATATACCATTGTTTAAATTAAAGCTTTGTCGAAATCACATATTGCATTTCACATTATACCTTATGTTTAAGTGTGAGACTTTATTTAACCTCTTCCCAAGATAGATATCCAATTCTTCAACCCATATATCTTATGTTATAAGTTACATTTTGATTAACATTTTTTTCACAAATAAACTAATGCTAGCATTAGTTTACTAACATTAAATGTTTTCATGAGTATCCCTAGAACTTGATCTTTCTTTGCACCATTTTAAACTTTCCACCACCTTGTAAGTTTTATGACTTTTAGACTTTGTTTTATAACATGAAAATGTTTGACAAGCTTTAGAAAATCCTAAAGACAAAAATATTTTTGCCTATAAATATTGGTACAAATTTAAGAATATTTCTATAATTCTAGTGGTTTATAACATTTAGAAAAAGTGAATAAATATGTTGATATTGAGGTCATTGAAGTAATGCACACAATACATGGATAATGGATTTTTGCATTTTATACCTTACTGAATTTCCTTTGCAACATCTGGTGCAAATGCTAGTACTAATTAATTTTTAAGTGAAATTGGAATAATTAGTTTTAAAAAGTGTGTTTGGAGAATGTGGAGGCATCTAAAATTCTGAGTCCAAGTTAATATGGATTGCTCTCACTCGATAATCCCACTGTATTCCTCAGTCAATAGGTAGCCTGGTATGGTTGATCGCCAATAAGGTAGATTCGTACATTGGCTTAATTCCAGGTACATTGCTTGGTATCCAGCGGTCACGTTACCTGCATCAAAAACCGCCTGCGGTTGGAGTGACGATTTTGAAAATGGCATAATCAGAATGAACAAGACTGCTTAACAGCTGGGTCGCTGCTGAAACAGAAAAGCTTTGCGTGGAGTGCAAGACCCCTATTATAATTTAATTGAGAGATGTAAGTGTCAAGATGATTGATTAGATATGGACAGTATACAGTTGTTAACAGTTCATTGGATACAGCAATCCCAAAATATTTGATTTGATCTGATCTGATCTGGACAGACTACGAAAACCGCTCCGCTCGATGAATTCCCCTTAAAGAGAGCCTTCGTAATTAATGTTTCAGTGATGTGGTGGTCCGGCGGCGATGTAATGATGGCGAAATAAGTTGGCACATGAGTGGGCCAGGTGTCAACAGCCACATTCGGGAGTGAGAGTGGGCTAGGTGTAAACAGCCACATTCGGGATGCCATGAAAGCAATGCAAATCCTATTTCCAACTCCACTGCAATATAAATGCTTCTAACATGCAAGGGGAATAGGGGTTGCCTTGCTGCTAACATGCCAAAGTCAACTTTGAGAGAAATATAAATGCAAGGCAACCCCTATTCCCCTTGCATGTCAGACTGCATTTATATTGCAGTGGAGTTGGAAATAAGAATTGCCTGAAAGCAACCTGAGCCAGCAATCTAAGACCACATTGGGCAGCTTGAAATGTATCCGTTGAGGGGGCAGGTTGGGCTAGCTGTAGGACCATTTCAACTTCAAAATCTAAATATTTAGGGCATTTGAAATTGTAAATCCAAGACTGTCAGTGTCATTTTTCTTGCATGGGTGGGAAGATATTGCAGTATGGAGGCTGCTGAGAGGATTTTGGACAATGGAGAGTGTTTCTTGGCAGAGTGGACACTGGAGAATGGTGATGGTGGTGGGTGCTTGTGGGCACAGAGAAGGGAGAAGTGAGTGACGGGAAGGAGAGTGGCAATTTGTTTTTGTGTTTTCTTTTGGTTTGTTTTTGGGTTTATCTTTCAAGCATGGCCATGCTTATCAGCTACTGTGTGTGTGCGTTTTTTTTGGTTAATTATTCTGTGTCCGTTAAGGGTTTTTTTGGATGGTTTGTTCTCTTGTGGTTCTGGGTGAGAGGTGCCGGTCGTTTTGAAACATAAATTAGGACGAAGGATGCTGTGGGTGGGCTGTATTTGCTTATTTAAAGCTTTAAATGACAATGTAAGCTATTAGTTGATGACTGTATTTGTATTTTTGAAATATTTTATTAATAATATTTCTATTCTATTTTGCTAATGTTAATATTCTGAGTCGTTTGGTCAGGAGTGCAGGAAGAATGACTGCTCCACATGCTGCTCGCGATAATTAGAGGTGAGTTTTATTGTTTGGTCAGGAGTGCAGGCAGAATCACAGCTCTACATGCTGCTCGCGATAACAGCTCTACATGCTGCTCGCGATAACTGCTGTAGGTTAGTTTGGATTTCGATAATTAGAGGCGAGTTTCATTTTAGATTTTTGTTTGGGTTTCTTTCAGATTTAATTTCTATTTATGTTTGGGCTATTTATTTCAGTAGTTTAGTCCAGGAGTGCAGGCAGAATCTCAGCTCCACAGGCTTTACTCAGGATCACTGTAGCCCCGTTTGGATATTCATAATTAAGGGTGAGTTTTATTTTTTATTTTGGTGTTGGGGGCTTCTTTCAGGTTTAGATTTCTATTTCTGTTGGGATTTTTTCAGAAATTGTTTGATGGGTATGTTTAACATATTTGTGCATGTTACAATTTTTTTGAGGTTTATGGTTTTTAGTTCGCCAGAAAATTTTCTTTAACAAATTCATATTAAGTTTTTCATGATTAGCAAAACCAATAAACCCATACTCATAGAATGCTTATGATATTCTTCACCTATTCAATCACATATATTCAGCTCTTATCTCAATAATTCCTTGCTCTGTGTGCAAGGAAACAAAACCAAACCTAGGAAAAGCAAAACCCTCCTCACCTCAACTGATCTTCCAAGTGTTTTGATGCTTTTGGCTTAAAAAAAAAAAAAAACTCCCGTACTCAGCCTTTCGCAAGAATTATCCCCTGGCTCTCACCTTCTATGGGTTTATTCTTATTCTATCTTTTAATATTTAACCCAATTTAAATTAACCAAACCCACCCATCGACCATCAGCCTCCGAGCTATTCGGGGAAATAGCGTGCTGTTCCTGTTAACCAAACATCTGTTCCTGGAAGTAGCCTGCCTACCCATATAGTCTCTGAACTCCATTCATATCAAAGGGTGGGTTCTATACGCACTTTTTAAACCTATGAACTTTTCTTTTCTATATGTCATGCATTCCTTCCCACTCCATATTTTTTTGAATTTCAAACACTACACTCTGTGCAACAAAACCTGGGAAAATAATGCGGGCAATTTCCTTTCGAATTTTGCATCTGCGGGCAATTACTTTTGCAGTGAATCCGCAGCTCCTTGCACAACAGTGAGCGATGAATGGCTTGCTGTGAATCCGCAGCTCCATGCAGAACAGGGAGGTATGCATGGATGAGTTGCTATTGAATCAATAGCAGGGGAGGGATGAATGGATGAGTTGCTATTGAATCCAAAGCAGGGGAGGGATGAATGGATGAGTTGCTATTAAATCAATAGCAAGGGAAGGTCTACCCTATTTAATTTTTGTTATTTCAATGGATGAATATTTTGATATTTATTTGTGTATTCTTTTCATTAGCAAATATTGCTTCAACTAATTTTAATTTTCTTTACCCTGCTCTTTGTTTCTTCAACAATT
The DNA here is from genome assembly GCA_000404065.3 of Pinus taeda. Lineage (NCBI taxonomy): Eukaryota > Viridiplantae > Streptophyta > Pinopsida > Pinales > Pinaceae > Pinus > Pinus taeda. The sequence goes on along the minus strand of APFE030769212.1, from coordinate 164,294 downwards.
TAATTCTCCAAGAACCGTTTCAACAACATACCAATGAATGAGTCTTGGCTCCGTTTCAACAACATACCAATGAATGAGTCTTGGCTTTTGATGGAAATGGGAACAGTCAGTTAGAGTCTTGGCTTTTGATAGAAATCGGAACAATCATTTAGAGGCTTGGCTTTTTGATAGTATAATGTAGTCTGAGCAATCAGTTTGGATGAAAACCATGTCTGTTCAACTATATCTCTGCATATGTGATAAGTTAAATTTAAGAGCATATCTACCTTGATAAGTTAAATTTAAGAGCATATCTACCTTTAAATACTTTAGTACCCATACTTGCATAAGCTCTTGTTAACCAAGATCAACGTAATCCATTTCTAGTCTGTTCCAGATTCCTTCGCAGGCAGCGGAACATGTGACTATTTGGACTTTTGCCCCTTGTATGTTTAATGACTTGCAATCAACGCACGTTAGTTAAGGCTTCTCTCAATTTGGTTGGATTCCATGCACCCTAATTCGTGCTTGACTCTTCACATTCTTGACAACCCACATGCAGTCTGCTCACTGATTATCTAATTTAATATCATTGCTGTTTTTACATAACATTGTTTATCTAATTTAAATATCATTTTGGAATCGCTTATCCAATTTAAATATCATCTTTGTTTTCAAATATCCATTCCAGTAATGGATATTTTTTATCGTCATATTTATTTTGATTCTATACTTGAATGTTTTTTCAATATCTAACATTGCTTATTTAATTTAAACATCATCCTTGTTTTCAAATATCTCTTTGCTCATGAATATTTTTTCCAATCAAAATAAATTTATTATTATAAATTTAATGTTTTTTTATTATGTGAAATAGGTACATGGAAGCTTTTGAGATGGATGACTATAGCTTGAAGATTTATCTTCACAAAGAGTACTACCAGGAATGTATATGGAGCATCAGAGTTTTGGGCAATAGTCAACAATAAACATACATGTAGTAATGGTTTTGTAATTGTAATCATATTAATTTTGTAATTAATATCATTTTATTTCTTTTGGGAAGGGATTCATCCCTTCTCACAACCTTCAACGATAGCCATGGCCAAAGCTATCTTGGAGGAGTGTCTCCCTTTGATTATGGTTTTTTTATTGTTTCCCTTCAACGCTAGCCACCACCAAAGCTGTTTTGGAGGAGTGTCTTTTTCTATTATGTTATTGTTTCATATTTTTTATTTTTAAATATGGTT